>JALHBW010000105.1:305279-611631 GCA_024339985.1 Tolypocladium endophyticum
ATCCGAAGGAGACGACGGTCCAAAATCCACAGTAATGGTCGTCGTCGCTCCAAAATGCAGCGTCGAGAGGATGGCCACCTCCCGAGTGTGACATCCGCATGAGATGATGGTCCGTCATCCATAAGATGGTGGTTGTGGATCCAAAATGCAGCATCGGGAGTCGAAAAGTCGTCGCCTCAAAACGCAGCGTCGAGAGCATCGAAAGTCGTCGCCAAAGGGCATTCTCACCTTGTTCTTGCAGTAGCGGTAGCAACGAGCGGGACGACGCGCCATCTTGTCGGATTTTGCTGAAGTTGGTGATGTTGGGGGAGAGTGAGTCGTCAGAAAAGAACTAGGCTGCAGTGTTTCTCAGACCGCGCACCACATTGATTTCAAAGCAGTGTTGGTAAGCCCAGAATGGTGCCTTTCGCTTAAACCGCGGCGCTTTAGGGCTCAGCCAAAGCTCGAGGGCGACGCTCATTGGCCTGCTGCCGGTAGCCCTGCCCCGCAATTATCGTCCACCCGAAACGAAAACTCGAGACTTTTCTGGCGACACACTCGACTCCAGCAACCTCATCACCAACTTTGTCAAGTCTTGTGTCGCCAGTCGCTCGTCGCCCAACCGTCAAAATGGCCCCCGTCAAGAAGAGCAAGAAGGATGCCAACAGCATCAACTCCAAGCTGGCGCTTGTGATGAAGTCCGGCAAGGGTATGTGACAGAATTCCCAGCCCGCCGCCAGCACTTTCACTGACCGCGCTCGCAGTCACTCTCGGCTACAAGTCCACGCTGAAGAGCCTTCGATCCGGCAAGGCCAAGCTGATCATCATTGCTGGCAACACTCCTCCTCTCCGCAAGAGCGAGCTCGAGTACTACAGCATGCTGTCCAAGGCCCCCATCCACCACTTCGGCGGCAACAACGTAAGTTTCTCCAGAAATCCTAGCACAAATGGTCCATCGTCACGTCACGATGGTCTCATCTCTTTGCCCAACTTGCTCTTCAATAGCAAGTCTCTGCTAAGCAAGTACCAACGGTCTTGCAATCTGCCCAGAGAAAAAGTCTCGCTAGACTTTGGAGGGTTCAATTGGCTTACTTTTTCATTCTCACAGATCGAGCTGGGCACTGCCTGCGGAAAGCTTTTCCGATGCTCCACTCTTGCCATCATCGACGCCGGTGACTCGGATATCCTGAGCGACCAGCAGGCTTAAGCTGCCACTCAGCAGCTTGCATTTGCACGGCGTTTTGGGGTAACTGGGATCACGGGCAATTGAGGATATACCAATCAACGTTATGCGGCGACGAGGCGACTTGATGGGAGTGCTCGGCAGCATAGACGGCTGCCAGGCGATTCTTCTCTGCATGTGCCTCGTCGTTTCAATTTCGCATGTAAACGCGAACACTGGAGATGGTCACCTCGATTAAATGAATAAAACTGATGACCTTTTTACTCCCCGCCACAGCTACAGTCGTTCTTGTCTGCATTGTGATGTCGCCATGTCCCCAGTTCCGGAAGTCGGAGACGGAATCCTTGTATCCATTGCCAGTCATGTGCACATGCGGGAAGCTTTTGGCCAAGGCATAACGAAACGGATTGGTGTTTCCGAGCACGGAGCGCATGAGGCACCAGCAAGTCCCAGTGGCCGATTGTAACCTTGGTTCAGCATCGTCTCCGAGGCCTGTTGAGGGAGGGATTGTGCTGTGTCGTGCTCGTATCTTGTCGGACGTATGGAGCAAACCTCAAGAGGAGATGCAGCCAGATGCAGTATGTAAAGCTCCGTTGGGATACAGCACAGGGCGCAGTTCGGCCAGGTGCACTGCTCGCCATATTTACTTGAATGAATCGCGTCAACTGACGACGCCCGTCGCGGCATGCCCTGGATGCCGTCGAAGCCTCACAACTTGGTACCGTCGTGTTCAATTCCTTTTGTCGGCAATCTGATGCTGCCTTACTCGCGTGTGGAGGTGGTGTTTTGGGGGCACCCAATGCTGGGGTGCGCTAGCTGGTTTCGGCAGCCTCCGCAGAGGTAATTACATCCGGTATTAGGGGTCGTGTTCCAAGCGCAGCGTTCAGGTCTGTGCAGGGCATGTGAAGCGCACGCTGCTGCCACGCGCAGCCGCAAACGTGGTTGGTCTTTCATTCCGTTACCGCAACCCTCGGACCCTTTGCCGTCAACAACAAAGACCAGTCCTGATAGTACCGAGAGCGCGCATTCCTCGGTTGCTACGCGGGTTTCGCCTCAGTCGTGGCGCCGTCCTCAAGCGTCACAAGCCACATCTTCTGGGCTCCATTGCATTCATCCGTCTGCGGCGCTCACTGGGCGCCAACGGTCAAGTGGAGTCAGCCACGCTTGTACGGCTGACGTCTGGCGAGGCGCATTGTCTTCGAGACGGCAGCCTTGTGTTTCGTTGTCCTCCGTACATGCATCTGCGCGCCGCGACACAACAGCACCTGCCGACGCACAAGATAACACACTGGTTCCGCATTGGTAGTGCACATTCAACAGCACTACGCATCCTTGATCAAGAGGCCGCCCGCTGCGGCACACCGTTTTCATCTCGAGCGACATGTCATCGGCCACCAAGAAGCCGCCTTCCAGCGGCGTAGGGCGGGTGTCAACGTCCGATGCTGGCTCCTCGTCGCCAGGCACGTCTCCGGCGCGCAACTCGCAGCGCGCTTCGACGCCGACCGGACATGCTCGTACGCGATCCGTCCGTGGCGGCACCCCCATGTCGGCCCGCGCAGCAGCTGCGCGCAGAGAACCGACCCTCGGCGGCTCCGAATCCGATGCTCGAGCCGAGACGGCTTCTGCTCTGGAAGACCTGCAGCAGCGTCTGGAGAAAGAAGAAAAGCTTTCGGAGCAGTTCAAGAAGCAGGTGGACGTTCTCCAGTCGAAGCTGGACGACGCCATCAAGGAATCTGCAAAGCTTGAGGAAAAGATCCACGAGTATGACGAGCAGGTTGAGGCTTTGAGGAACGAGAAGAGGGATGCGACTCGTCAGATACGAGAGATGGAGACCATTTATGAGGCAGAGCGCAGTGCGATTCTCAAGGAGAAGGAGGAGCTGGCCAACAGAGAGGAGGAGATGCAAACCGTCATCCAGCGGTTGAAGGACAACCTGGCCCAGCGAAACAACATTGACGACGATGGCCGCCCATCCAGACAAAGTAAGTGTACAATCCACCGAACTGCACGGGCCGCGCCATACTAATCGACGAGCAGCAGCCAACTCTTCTCCGTCGCTCGACGGTAGCAGTTTCGCGCCACCATCGTCCCTCCAACGCAGCGACTCCCGCAACAGCTCCAAGCTCATTTTGCAAAAGGACAAACTCATCGAGTCTCTGCGCCTGGAGCTTGCAGAGGCGCAGATCAAACTGGTGGAATCGGAGAACCAGGGTGGCGGCCGGTTGCACGAGGTGGAGCGGCTGCTCATGGAGGCGCGAATGGCCAACGCACGGCTGATGGAGGACAACGAGAGCTACCAGCTCCTTCTACAGGAGAAGACGCTCAAGGGCGACTTCGGACAGAGCGACTTCAGCTACATGGGTTCCAACTCTAACCAGGACGCCTTAAACGCTCTAGAGGGGAATGCCAAGGGCTCCAGCTTAGCTGACGAGCTGTCTGACGCCGCCGCAGCTGAGGGTACCACCGATCGTCGCTTAGAGGCCGAGCTCAAGTCCATGGAGGAGCAGAACAAGGCGCTCACCTTATACATTAACAGGATCATCGGGCGTCTTCTGCAGCATCAGGATTTTGAGTCGATTCTGGATCAATCGGGCGACGTGAAGCCACCGATGAACATGAACAAGGATTTACCAGCGCCGCCTGGCGACAAGCAGGCAGAAAACGGCCCGTCCCTGCTGCAGCGCGCCAAGTCGATAGCTGTTGGACCAGCAAAAGCCAGGCCAAGGCCCATGTCCTTCATGCCGACCGCCAATTCGGCTCACACAGACCCGGACACGGCGCCAAGCATACCCATCGGCAACCTGGGACGGTCCGCGAGCACGAGGCGGTCCAGGCCGCAGAGTGATCAGTTCACCGGCGCCGCGAGCCTCGTCAGTCAGATGTACAAGGGTCCGGAGGGCCCTGTGTCCCCCACGCTGGGCAACTCGAGGCACTCGCACACCTTCTTCGCGCCACCGACATCGTCGGGTAACCCGAACGCTGCGGCGCGCGTCCCCAGTGGGAGTCAAGCCCCCTCCTCGGGTAACTTCCCAGGCATGAGGAGCGAGACTTCGAGCTTGAGCGGTGAATCGGGCGAGATATCGACGCCGCCGTCGCAGTCGCCCCCGAGGCCGCACAACGACAAGCAGACGACGTTTGCGGGAGGCAAACCGCGGCCGCTGCGCCTGGTCCAAGAAAACCAGGACGCCGTTAAGGATGGTAAGGATAGCAAGCGAGCGAGCTGGTACACGGGCTGGGGCTGGGGCTCGAAGAAAGAAGAGCAGCCGCAGCAGGCGGGCGGTTCGATACCCGAGTAAATGACGGCGTCATTGATGTGGGAGCTTCGGACGGGGCAGCTGGCATCTGAGGGCAAATATCCTTCCTGCTGGACAGAATGGGTCGCAGACCGTCCAAAGAGCAAGGCGAAGTGGTTGGATCATACTGTGGGGGGTGGCGTTCCTGGTCAAACAGCATATCCAGAATCAGCACTGGCGATTTCACTATTAAGGTAGATAGTCGCCAAATACAGGCCTCGCCGACGACTGATGCCTCTGGCTATGGACTTGTAAAGCCAGCTCTCTCTCTGTGGCTTGCGAGCTTGGTGTATGTCTATCTTCACGTGCAGATGCCCAACTGAGGCTTTCTCCCGCGCCCTCGTGTCGTTGCGACAGCTGCCAACGTCCTGCGTATTGGATTGCGAGAAGAGGGGCCACAGCAGGCTGTGCGCGCGGCGACGCAAAGGGCGTGAGCTACAACAGAGGCGGCTGAATTACTCTCGTCCATCAAGATCATGACAACGGGCTTCTCATCCACTTCATTCATTGTAATAACACTAACATCCGTCCGCACTCATCAGGCTCAACTAACTTAGTATAGTCTTCCCACAGTACATGGTCGAATACTTGCACACGTCGATTTTCAAAATTCCAAAGTAGGCCAGGACGAGCTAGAACGGCAACGGTTCTTTGATCTCATTCTACCTCGTTTGTGATAGGAGGAAAGATAAAGTGGTAGTTCCGCTAGAATATGCAGTCAACACAAAGTTCAAATTTTCAAATGTAAGTGATACGATATGCGGCCGCAGTTGCTAACGATAAGATGACTATAGTTTAAAGGAGTCCCCGCCATATTGATGAATATTAAAATGTCTCGCAGCGTCTGCAGTATTTATTAGGAGGCAAGTATTGATCTTCATGCTTTCAGCTCAGGCTGATTGTGAAATCCATGATTGACCTCCCAAGTGCGCGGCAGATACATGTAGGCGTTTGGCCGCTGGGGAGGGAGGCGGGTCGTGCGACTACCTTTCCCTCTGGAGCAACGACGCATTCCAGACCAATACTATAATGATAGAATACATCAAGCACAGAACTTCAGGTTGATTGATAGTGAAAGGACTGAAAGAGGGTGCAACTTGGTGTTCTATTACTGGTTGAATATTGATTCAGACTAACGGAAGCGGTTCATCTTTGCAATCTTACTCTTCAGTGAGTTCTTGCTTCGAGAATCTTTTCCGAATTGCGCATGGAATGCATCAATAAGATCTCTCGAGGTAGACAGGGGCGAATTCGCGATGAAATTGACCTCCGTCTCAGTCCAAGGTTGGACCGCTCCTGAACGTGCGCGGGCTTTCAGCAAACGCGGGAGCCTCACCTGGATTGCTGTATAGCTCCTTTCATGTCCAAATTGATCCCAAAATTTGGAGCATACCTCTGATAATTTGAGGTCAGCAAGATTGGAGAGAAATTCGTCTTCGGGCCGGGACCAGGGGGTGCTGGTCTGCTTCGACCTAACATGAAGACCCAACCGTTCACGCTTCCTCAGGTAAGCTTTATTGGTGCGCTCAACACCAAACTTTTCCTTCATGAGCCTGGAATATTCACCGCTAGGGGTTTGTTTCTCGTCAAGTTCTTTCAAAAAGTCCTCCTGCTCAGCAGTCCATTCTGGGTTACCAGCCGAGAAGAATTTGGAAACATCCCATTTGTGATTCCACCCATATTCTTTAAGTTGTTTCAACGTTCGGCGCCCTGGGAACTCTGCTTCGAATTGACCGATGAGTTCATCCGAGTTGTTGCAACTTTTCCAGATCTTCTCCAAGTGGTCCTTCTCGGCAGTCTCCCAGTTACTCTTCTCCCGCGGCGCTCTTACTTCCGCTCGGAGACGCCCCATCTGCATTTTGATTGCATTTTTGGTACGGTCATCAGACCCGAATCTGGCGTGAAATTTGGCCACCTTCTCATTCTCTGAGAGTGGAAGGTCCATGAGGTACCTGACGTAGTTGTTCTCGTTCGGTTCCCACTTCTGAGCCCCCTTAGTTCCAGCATTTCGTTGGAGGGGCGAGTAGGTTGGGGGGGACGGAGGCAGCGAAGGCGAAGGCAACGAGTAGGTGGGCTGGGGCGTTGTCGGTCGCGAGGGCGGCGGCGGCACAGAGTTTGTCGAGGGCATGGGATTTTGGGCATCGTTGGCCTCGGAAGGTGCACTGTCCCCACGAGAAATCATCATCTCGTCGCGTGGACGTATCTGTCCGTGGCTTGGATACAGATGCCCTTGCTGGGTCATTGACTGCTCCCAAATATCTGTGATCAAGATACCGTATTTGGTGCAGAATCCCCCAATTCCGCAGCCATGAATTTGATCTTGAATGCCTTCTTCCACAGTGTTAAAGGCGCCGTTGGCAACTAGAAACTTCTTCGTCCATTCCAAGGACAGATCCGGATTCAAGAGACCACCAGTAGGACATTCAATCTCGTAGTTGTACGGGTGCTTTTCACTTGACAGTGAATTGTTAGCCAAGCCCTTCCGTAGAATTTCAGAGGCAGTTTGTGCTTCTGGAGGCAGGCTCCCAGTTCTGATCAGCTCCAATACCCAACCGAAACGTTGCTTTAGTTGAGAAATATCGGTATTCTCCATCCACGATGGCCTGATGAGGTCGTACCAGAGGATTCTCCAGAAGTCACCATCTCCCGTGTAGGTTTCAATTCTTTTCCCAAACACGTTTTCATGGACACGGCGCATGATTAGAATCAAGGTGCGAAATGTTGACGTACGATGCTGCGCCATTTGGCAAGGCGATATTTGCGTGGGGTCAACCTTGATTCCGGCTGGCTTTTTCATCTTATGCGTGGCCGCGAGGGCTAGCATTTCATGTGATGAAGCTATCGCCTCATATCGGTCTTGGTCAGATGGCCATATGTACAACTCTTCAGAGATTTCATACGGTTCATCAGTTTCATTGCCAGAAGCTTCGTCCTCCGTTTGACCATACTCGTCACTGGAAAGGTCAGAGCAGGCCGATATCTGTAATTTAGCGTCATTGAATGGTTTTTGCTTCCTTGGATTGTATGTCCACAGTGGCAGGGACTTGGAGAGACGTGGGTCCAAAAAGTCGATTCTCTGGCGCGTCAAGACTTTCCAAATGAACATTGGCCCACCAACAAGAACCTGCCGGCGAGGTACTCGATCGGCCAACAGCTGAGCGGAGGCTCGATGCCAGATTTGGAGTATGTCTGACCATGCGAAACGCGTGGTACGAGGGGGATTGGATTCGAAATTAGGATATCGTTCAAGTAGAGATTGTCGGGCGACGTGAAGTAGAACTGCTTTCGTCCGTTCGTAGATGAATGGTGGCATGACCAGTCTTCCAGCTGACAAGCGCTTGGGCGGGGATTCTTTTATGATTAGTATTAGATATTCTCCAGTTTTTGAAGGGGTACTTTACCTGTAATTCTGCTCCAAACATCCCTGTGCAGTATCCTTGGAAGATAAATAGGCCAGAACCCCTCATGAATAAAGTGCTTGGTGAGGACCGGATACCCCGTGTCGTTCAGAAGGGATTTAAAGTCTCCAGAGGTTTTGTGGCCATTCTCCAGTTTTGGAATATGGTAGAAAGAATCAGCATCATCCTGGGGCTCTGTGACCAGACACTTCTCCTCGAGATGTTTTTTGACATCGTAAATATGAGGCCAGATGCTTCTCCATCTGCTGGTCCGGTGTGTGATCAAATCAACAGCAAGGTTGCAGGCGAGAAGTTTGTACATCTTCACCACTTGAGCTTTCGTTTTGCACACTCGTCTGAGACGCAGCTGTGATACCAGAAAGCCATAATCGATAAAAGTGTTACCAGAAGGCCCATGGACGTACACGCGGTGCTCTTGCTCGTTAATGATGTCCATGAATGTTGCCACATCTTCAGGAGACCAGTCGATGACATTTGTAATCAAAAAGTAGTTGTTGAGCGGCTGGTTGGTCGGCAGGGCCCGGTTGAGCCCCTCATGGGGGCTTGGAGGCAACGTCTTCGGCTTCAGAGATGATAAACCCTCCCGAGATCCAATGCAACCGGTGACATCTCTGTTCTTCAGAGTGCTCAGAGAGTCCGTGAGAAGAACGTCGATAGTTTCAGCGAGGGTCATTATGGGACAATAATGGCGGAGCACATTCTCTCTCATCTCCATGGTCGGAAAGGGAAACACGGAGAGTACTGCGACTTCTACCCTCTCGATATCCGTGTCTGATAAACGAAAATGGGCTAGTTGGGGATTTCTTCCAGCCTCCCTCGGGCCTTTGCATCTCGAAACTAGTGAAAAGTGTTGTCTCGCTCGACGACGGATGCCAATAGCCCCCAGACCATCGGGCTTACTCACACCAGCCGCTTGTCCGACATAGATCGGATCATTGGATTGATCTTGGCCAGCGGCACGTACCCCATGCAAAAGGTACGTGCCCATCACATTCGGGACAGCGCTTCCGCATTGCGTTAGCGGAAAGAATTCGAGTTTCTCGAAGATGAGTTCCGACTTTGATGAAATTGCTCGCCGGCCCAGGGCGTTTCGACACCGCCGGGATCTGACAAACGGGTGCAAAAGAAACCCGCCCAGTTGTGCAATGGTCTTTGGCTGCGAATTGGCCTTAAGCCACTGTAGCATACCGATGGAAAGTGAGCATTTTGTCCAAGTTTGTTCGTCGTTTTTATCCGCCATGCGAAAAATTCGGTCGAGGATGTCTAGATACCAGTCGTCATGTCGCTGAATGTTCTCCTTTATGCTTTTGGGCATGTCTTTTGGCACTGCCAAGTCCAAAATTAGCCTTTTGTCTTCGAATTAGGGTATGAATGCGATCGTAACTGATCAAGACTGTCAAACTATTGCAGACTCACGTTCATACGTAACGCCCTCAGATTTGAAAACATTTTCAATTGCATCGGTCAGAGCGTCGAGGACCCCATCATCCATTTTAAGTTTGCTTGCGCAATCTTTTTCTTCCTCGTTGTCATCATGGCTTTCATCTGGATGCTCGAGGTCGTCATCCAGGTCGTCCGGTGTCGCAAGATCTTGGGTTCGAACATCGCCTGAAACCCCAAGGTTTTCGTCCAGGAGACTGTCATCCGAACCCTCGAGAGGGGGGAGGTCTCCTGCAAAAGAGGTGGTGTCTTTGATCTTGCACTCTTCTGATGCTATAGCCTCAACGAAATTGTGGAACTCGTCGAACTCTTTTGCCAGCCTTGGATGCGAACGCTGAACGATATTCTTTCTCTTCCTTGTTGCCGCAGATGGGCTCGAATTCCGGCGCTTCTTACTGTCTGTGACATGCCAGTGTGATTGATGCCACCCCCAAGTGTTTCGACTTGAAGCGTCGCCCTCCGAATGGCCGCCCTCCGAGTGGGCGCTCGGCGACATTTTTGTTTGGAAGCTAAGTGCTGTCAGTTGACAATGCGTTTCAAGATACTTCGGCGATCTCACCTTTGAAATTCCTACAAAATGCATCTGCAGAAGTTCTCTGCGATTGTACAGAGGGAGCAAGTCAGATGATCTGTGATGTTTCCGTGAACGGGCTGACCTGATGAAAAATGGTGGGAAGCAGGCTGGTTGATGGCGAGGCAAGTGGAGTGATGTGATGATGCAGAATGCGTCCTCTCTAACTCCCACTCATTTTTCGTAGGTTCACGTGGTTGTCAGAGCAAACGTCCTGTTATCGTTGAAATTCACGGCTACCCGACAGCTGTGGAACACAACGGGAACAAAAGTTTCGCTTTTTCAGAGAGTAGATTTCATTGCTCGCATGCGTTTGTCTACTTTCGATTTCAGAGTAGGAGAACTGCATGTATTTGGCACATACAACGTTGATTGACTTATCGTCCTAACCCCCATTTTCCAAAAGAGCTTCTGTGACCGCTTTCTGGCCCTGTGGCCGTGACAGCGGCGCCCAATAGCACTTACAGATTACAGTGCCCGAAATTGTGTGAGCTCAGGCACAAGCTTTCCGGTAACCCATACGATGTTGCGCTGCCCCTGGCTCTTTCTTCTTCTTATACAAAGATAGAGAATTGTTCTTCCGTGGCTCTTCACATTTAGGCGTGCTTCATTACATAGACCGTAAGATATACACTCGTAACCTCGTGCGTAGGCTGCTCGTTCTTTTCTTAGCGGCCACGAAGGATACAGGGCTGCTGTGACTGCTGGAGTTGCCGTGACTATGTACGTTAGGACTCTTGCTGAGTTTGATACGTCCAGAGCTTTATATACTATCAGGCATAGGGCTTGACGGCAATAATGCCAGCGCCACGATAGACGTGGAGCTGTGATGTAGACTGTGGCTACGCTGCCGTGATCTCGTGTCTGACTACATTCTGGCGAGCTGCTCGTAGCCTCAACAGTGATTGTAATCACGTCATCACAACTACCTTACATTGCCCCTCAAGACTATCACAGAACCTCTGTCTGAAACCAGGGACGGCACGGTACGGTAGCTAAGGTAGGTACGATACGTAATTGACCAAGGTGGGCACGCTACAGCCTGGTAATAGCATCCGAACATTTGCGACTTCGTCCCAACACGGAAAACGGATGAAGACGAAGACATGCGCAGGAACCCGGGGTTCATTGGGGCCGTCTACGAGTACGAGAATGGGATCAGACTAATGTGGACCGATGTGAACATGGCTGGCACGGCTTTTTACCTCGTCCTCTACTCGCATTTGATTGAGGCGCTGTGTTGTGCGAAGGAAGACACCTGCAACGCCGCTTCTTGCCAACGTCGCGTGGTGATGCGAACCAGTCTTGACCTGTTCTCACCGGTGTCGCAAGTACTTGTAGCTCCTGTCCCTAAATCTTGCGGACCCATGACCAAAAGGGGGGCCGCGTGGATGTTGCTGGTCATACAGGGGCTCATTGCTTCCCTTAATGGGGTGGAAGCGTGTCACCCTCTGACAGGACAAGCGATTTGAGCATCCAGGTTGATATGGAAAGAATTTTGCCGCTGAATCGCAGAAAGCGGATCAGACGTCAGCCTACGATGAGTTTACATGGTGAGCTGAAACCTGCTGCCTGCATCACGTAGCCTTCGGATTCAGATCGTGTATGTAAGTGCTCTTCGTGCCGAGGCTGGAGCTGGCTGCGTCATCCATCCACCCCGGCAACAACGATGGAACTTTTGGGGTGCGTCAGACCTTCACGTTGTCAGCAAGTATGCCGAATTCTTGAGTCCATGCCGGCAAGGGGGGTGGGAGGAAGCGAAGCGAGGCGAAGCGAAGCAAACCAGCGGCACGCTTGGATCAACACGACCGCGCAAACCGGAGCAGATGCTGCGGCTCTCCGCTCCAACTCAACAAGGGGGCAAAAGCAGGTTTGCTTGGCCTTTTGCTGGTACTGCATCCTGCCGCTTGTGGGGTACGTCGAAGCTACGAGTACCTGTACGAAGTCACCAGGGCATGAATGGGGCGGGCGGCGACGGGGCGGTCCAGTGGGCCGGTGTCTGCTTCGGTTGGGTTCACCTGCTGTTCTGGAGGCGCACCTTGCCCTTGCTGAGGTACGGTGTGAGTTGTCCCTGGGCGCAAGCAGCCCTGATCCCAGCGACCCAGCGGATTCGTTTGCGACGGGCGCTCTCAAGGACAGGAGTCACATGAGAACCGCGCAGTCAACG
The DNA here is from genome assembly GCA_024339985.1 of Tolypocladium endophyticum. Classification (NCBI taxonomy): domain Eukaryota; kingdom Fungi; phylum Ascomycota; class Sordariomycetes; order Hypocreales; family Ophiocordycipitaceae; genus Tolypocladium; species Tolypocladium endophyticum. Next base: position 317,332 of record JALHBW010000105.1, read on the forward strand.
GCGCCATGTCGCACGCATGGCAGGCCACGAAGTCATTGGGCCGCAGAGCTGATATGGGCATGTTTTGTTTGTTGGGGGCCGATTTTGGAGAGTGAGAGGCAAACCATGCGTCCCAACGCGCCGCCGCCTGTCAGCGGATGATGGCAGGCGCTGACCAATGTGCTGGCCGCCTGGAGCTCTACCGATGCCTCGGCGGATTGGTGCGGAGAGCGACGATAACGTTCGGACGGATCCGATGCTCCGTTGTCAACCGTGGGTGCGTACCTGTCCCGGGAATGTGGGTGCAAGCTGAGCTGCCCTCTCTTCCGTGCAACTGGTAACGTAATTACTTGTACTCTCCGCTACCGGCACCGTCTTCCATGGCACACGATTCGTGGGATCATCCCAGAATGCTAAGGCCACGTGATGGACGAGCGGGAGGAGCTTCTTAGTTGATCTGTCACTGTAGGCGGCGACGAAGCTCGCGGCACAGTGGCGAAACCAACGGTCCACTGACTGCAAGTGTCGGGTAAGTCAAAGTACCTTACCTTACGGAGTACCTTACCTGGCAGGCCTCTTGCGCTGGGCTGGCGTAACACACTGGGAGCACGGGCTGTCGCTAATTAGAGCTGAGGACCTGCCTGCTGCCCCCCCTTCGCAGTGCGCCTCCGGGCGACGCCCCAGCAGTGAGTGCCCTGGTCGACTCAACCAGGCACATCGTGGGCCGGAAGGGTGCAGGCCGCAGTTTCCCGGTACTTCCAGGCTCCTGCTTTCGTTCGGAACTCCTCTCTTCCCTTCTCATCTCTTGCTATTGCCCCCTCCCCCTTCTCCCATACAGTACCTTACGGTCCGAAGCCACTGCTTGCCTTCCACGGACTGGACTGTACGGAACCACCGACTTTAGCTCCCGACCTCATCACTGAGCAGCAGCGGACACGGGTGCCGGCTACGCCGCCCTGTTCGCACTGGCGTCTGCTGGCGCGGGAAGGCCAGGGCTCACAGTCTCACTTCCGCCTTGCACTGTGATTCGTCACGGTCCATTACCTCACACGACATCATCCACTTGCAAGTCAACAAATCTATCCCTCCCACACGCTGGGCCACCTGTGTCACAGCAAGCCCGGGGGCGGACTGTGTCATCCTTTGCGCACTAGCCCCGGCATCCAATCGCCCGGCGCCCTGTTCCCCAGGCTCAACTGCCCACCGCCCACGTTACCGCAGCCCGCTGCCGCAGCCAACGCCAACCGTACCCGTCTCCCATCGTCGGGTCTCTTGTCATCCTTGCTTTCGCAGAACAACAGCCAGCAACGAGGCGACGCGCACTGGGTTGGGCACCACGCCCCCGTCCCCTCGACTCCCAAGAGAGAGCACCGAGTCTCATGCTCCATGCAAAAAGGACGAGCCAACCACAATGACACTGCCCTTGACTAGCCTCGACAGTCGCCTTCACTGATTGACACCGTTCGTGGGCGTGCATGCTCCGCAACAACTTGACGTCTCTCTCGCCATCATGGACAAAGCACCGCCTATAAGTGACGGTGCTCAAGCCGCCGCCCAACCTTCTACGAACAAGAAAGCAGGTCAGCATGCCGGCGCTCCCGGTACGCCCTTGCCGTCCACAAATGCCACCGCCGGCAGCCAGTCAAAACAATCGTCAGCAACAAATTCCGTCAGCCAGTCGCCTGTGGCCTCTCGAGACGCCTCTCCCGTTCGTAACCCGAGGAGGAAGTCGTCGACACAGCGACTCGGCAGCACCAGCCGATCGCGCAAGAACAGCCCGCAGGATTTGAGCCCATCCCGGCAGGCCAAGACGGGCACCCCCGAAACGTCGTCGGCACCACGAACGCTCTCGTCGACCACCACACCGTCCCTGCGCCCGGCGAACAAGGAATCTCAAGATCAGGCTCTGACGCCTCAGAAATCTACGACGATTCCGGACCTGAGGGACAGCCCCCGCTGGCCCGTCTCACCACGTTTGCGATCGCCTCCACCACACTTGAACAAGCCCAACGTCACCAGTGCGCCTGCGATCGCCATCCAGCGACCCAGCCCATCGCCTCAGCCGCCAGCAGAGTCACCGTACCGGCCTCCCGACAGTGACACCGATGAGCCGCATCCGCCGTCGGGTGTCCGGACTCCGGCTCGCGGCTCGCTTGAGACAGTACAAGAAGTCAGCCAGAACAACTCTCCTGCCCACGCAAGCGATACCGCGTTGATGGACCAGGTCAAACACAGGCTCTTGGCCGCAGAGAGCCAATCAGACAGCGGTGACTTGAGAGAGAGTGGCCGAACCCTCAAGGCCAAGTCTGGAATGTCCGACCAGCAAACCGAAGGCGACACCGCCACATCCAAGGCCGACCTGCGAAGGCCGACTTCAGTTCCCCCACCGCCGCTTGTCTCCAGACAGTCCAGCGCCTTGTCAACGAAGCAGATCAAGGCCAAACCTGAAGGCTCCACGCAAAACATGACGGTAGAGACAGAGACTGTTCCCAGCGTCCCTCAAGTGGCTCTGGCCACTGGGGCCAAGTCTGAGGCAGGCAACGGAACGCTCAAGGCTAAGCCGAGTACCGAGACTATCAGGCCAAAGAAGGATAAGAAGAAGAGTGTGCGCAAGCAGCCACCCGTAAGCTCAGCAACAGGTGAGACGCGGCACCTGGTCTTTGGCGTAATATCTACTAACAATCACACCCTAGGATCCTCCAAGGCCGACATATTTGAAGCCAAGATCGCCAGTGCCGTCGATGAAGCCAACACGTCTGATTCCGAAGAAACCTTTGTTTATGATTCCAACCCGCCAGACAACACGGAGCGGACCAATCGCCGCTTTCATTCTCGAACACCAAGCGCAACTTCCATGGCCAGTCAGGCAGACCGGCAGAACTTGCGGTCCATCTATGGTGTCATGCAAGACGGCAGTCATGGGCTTGGGCATCACGGACCCGTGCCCAAAAAGAGCATGAAGTTTGTCAACACTTTCAATGGTAACGCTAGCGATAGCTTGACTCCTGGTGATGAGGATGGAAAGGGAACCGGTCGGAGCGCCGGCGGTTCAGCGCGAGGCACAGTCCGTCACCACCATCACATCGGCCGATGGGGCCGACAGCCTGGCAACGGCCACGCGTCGCTATTCGACAACGAATCGCCTTTCCCAAACGCGGCAAAGTCCAAGCTATCCGGAAACAACTCTCGCAGCTCGTCTGGCCCAACCAGCCCGAGGAACTACCATTCCTCCCGCGGACACCTTAGCACCAAGCGGTCTGGAATGCAGATGTCATCGAGCTACGACCTTGATGAGCAGACTGGCGCCGACGATGAGCGAACCCCCTTACTCGACTCGGCGACTCGCTCTTATCGAGCTGGCCGGAATAGACGGGGACCACACAGTCTGCGCCAGGCAGAGTCACAAACTTATACCAGGCGCTCGTCGTACCTGAACCGGTTCGCGGCCTGCCTTGTCTTGACCATGATGTTCCTCTTGGTCATTACGGGCGCCATAGGATTCATGTTTGCCACGTCGCAGCCCATGACGGGCATTGAGATCGTCTCGATCAACAACGTCGTCACCAGCGAACAAGTCCTCATGTACGACCTCACAGTCAAGGCGCACAATCCCAATATCGTAGTCGTGACGATCGACCACGCGAACCTGGAGATCTTTGCCAAGTCGGAATATGCAGGCTCGGACTCGGACTGGCGGAGGACCCCTCGGATCCCCGGCGAGCTTCACACTCGAGACGACCCTGCGAACGATCCACCAAGAGGTCCTGGTGAGGGTGATGACGAGGGAGACTCTCGACCAAACGTTCTGCTTGGCCGGATCACAGAATTCGATAGCCCCTTGACCTTCGAGGGCTCACTTTTCCACCAGGGAACGTCTTCGTCGACTGGAGAAATGCAGCTTCAGTACCCCGCGAACGGCACGGCGGGAGGCTCAGAACGGTGGGAGCGCATCTTCCAAAATGAGTTTGACCTCATTGTCAAGGGCGTGGTCAAGTATAGCCTTCCCCTGAGCGCTCACGTTCGCAGCGCCACGGTATCAGGGCGAACTACTGTCAAGCCGAATTCGGCGAACAATCCATCTCCCCCTCCGAATGGCACTACTCCGCATGTTTCGTGATACGGAGTCATCCACGTGGCGGAATAGGAGCCTCTTCCATTTTTCTTATGTCCTTCTCCGTTTTGTGTATACTGAGCGCGCATGCACGGCATCTGAGGAAGCGCAGGCGTCGGATTCGCATCTCCAACCACATCATGACTGCGAATGAAATGGAGGTTGAGATTGGCTTTTGCTTTTGAGATTTCTTTTTTTTGGGGGGGTGTTTTTGGATCATAGACGGGCTGGAATCTGGCCACATCCGAAGCCTCCAAGGCATCAATTGCCAATCGATGCATGAGAATCCCTGAATGGAGCGTGCGTGGAAGGCTTCGGCGCCTAGTGGAGAGATTTGAAGCTACAAGCAAGCTGGCGAAAGCAGGGAAAAGCAACATACAAAGCGGCAAGGCGGATACCACAATTTTGTATTTGGGGAGCGGAGAATTGTTTGTTCTCGCGACAATAGAAGGCAAAGTGGCAACTGCAGTTTGTAATTGTAACGGCTTTATGACTCACACAACAAACATCAACCCAAGGCGGGGGAGTTCAGACGGGAGGACGTTGAAACCCTACGGGATATGAGAGGCCGGCGAGTGGTTGAGAAAGGGGCGTCAATGACACTTGATAGACAGTGACGAGTGAATAGCAGTTGAGTCTCGGAGAGACTATCGGCATGGCAAGAATTGCATTGCGAACGGCTTTGTGCTAACGATGCATCATAATGAAATGGTGTTTGCTGTGAATACCTAAGATACCAGGCGGCCTTCTCGATTCTTGACCCCAAAACGCCGAGCCCCCTTTTGCGCAACTCCTTGAGACGTAAAACTCTTCATAAGTGTGTTCATGCTTCATCGGCGCTTTAAGAGAAATGGATACCCTCCTCGTTAAAGGCAAACAACAATCGCAAAAAGTCATTCTCGTCACATTTGCCGGCGCGCTTGTCGGCCAGTTCCGTCACGTCCTCAAGAACCTTGCGAATCTTTTCGCGGACGAGCTCAGCAACTTTCGTCTTCTTGCGCTTGCTCTTGGTCTTGGAAGTGGAGGATGCGGCCGAGTTGTGCAGCTCCTTGAAGAAGTCGGGGGCGTCTTCTTCGTCGACGTCCATGTCCTCGCCGTCAGGCGGACCAATGTCCTCGACCTCCATTTCCTCGTCCTCTCCACCCTCTACCAGGCTCTCATCGATGGGCACGCCGTTCATTGCGCACCAGGTCCGATAGTTGCGCTCCACCATGGCAAGGACCTCCTTGGTGCCTAGCCAACTAGCGCGCAGCGTCTTGTTCTTGCGCACAAAGCAGACACGCAGGAGCCCATCCCATTCATCCCAGCTGACGTTGGGACGGTCCTTTCCCGTCTTGGGCTCGATGCGGACGACCGAGGACTCGACTTGAGGCGGAGGTCGGAAGTTGTTCTTGCCGACCTTCATGATGTGTGTAATCTTGGCCCAAAACTGGGCGTTGACGGAGAGACGGCAGTAGAGGGCATCGCCGGGGCGGGCGGTGAGGCGGAGGGCGAATTCGCGCTGGAACATGAGGACTGAGGTGCGAGGAGGGTTGGGCATGGCCAGCAGCTTGAAGACGAGGGGAGACGAGATCTGATGGGGAATTAGCACAAGTCTAGAGCCCGACAGACATGAACGAACCTGGTAAGGGGTATTCGAGATGCAAACATCAAACGCTGGTAGCTCTGTCTTGATCACGTCCCCGAGAAGCACCTCCAGTTTGCGCTGCTCTGGCTTTCCCTGCACTCGCTTGGTGACCTCAGCCGCCATCCTGGGGTCCAGCTCCACGCAGATGCATTTCTTTGCCTTTTCTAATATTCGCACCGTCAGGTTGCCGGTACCGGGTCCAACTTCCAGCACCGTGTCCGTGGGCTTCAGGTACGCCTTGTCGACGATGGCATCCGAGACGCCGGGGTTCTTGAGGATATGCTGGCCGACATTGGTGTTGAACTTGAACACGTTATTCTTACTTGAGCCGCTCCCCTTGCCGCCGCTGCCGCCGCTAGGACGGTCATAGGGGGTAGTTGAGGCGCTGCCACGCTTGACGTGCTTCGTTTTCGCCATGGTAGTTATGCCTTGTGTCGAGGATGTGGCACGAGAGCGCGGTTGAGGGGCGGCGGTGATGCGGGAAACTTTTTTTGGCGGCTGCGCTATCGATAGGCGGCCAGTACGTGCCAGAAATTAGTTCTATTGGTGCGAAAGCGTGTGGAGGGGCGCAGTGATCTGCTCGAATGTTCACACCACCAGAGCGCTCCTCTTGCACCCACTCTTGCTCGACCTAGCGCCGCCTTCGAGCGTCCAAGGCAGCAAACAGCTTCTTCCTCATACCCAATACCAGCGACCTCCACCACACATCGCCAGCGCTGCCGAGCCATAATGGCAACGCGACGTGATTTCTTGAGCCAACCGGCGCCAGAAAATTACGTCGCCGGTCTTGGCCGGGGAGCCACTGGCTTTACGACGCGATCTGATCTCGGCCCAGCTCGCGACGGGCCCAGCGAGGACCAGATAAAGGAGGCGCTCGCGAAACGTGCCGCGCAGCTTGGTCTCACGACTGACGGCAAGGATGGGAAGAAGGCAAAGGAGGACGACGACAACGACGATGAGGGACGGTATCAAGATCCCGACAATGAGGTCGGCCTATTTGCCGGCGGCGTCTACGACAAGGACGACGAGGAGGCGGACCGAATATGGGAATGGGTCGACGAGCGCATGGACCGACGGAAACGGCAACGGGAGGAGCGCGAGAATGCTGAGCGAGAAGAATTCGAGCGCAACAACCCCAAAATCCAGCAGCAGTTTTCGGACCTGAAGCGCGCCCTGGGGACCGTCACGGACGATGAGTGGGCGAACCTACCAGAAGTCGGTGATCTGACGGGCAAAAATCGCAGGACAAAGCAAAGCCTTCGTCAACGATTCTACGCAGTGCCTGACAGTGTCCTCGCGGCGGCTCGAGACTCGACGGAGATGGGCACCACGGTCGCGGACGACGGCGTCGCTTCGGGCCGCGGAGACTCTGCAGACGGAACCATGACCAACTTCGCAGAGATCGGTGCTGCGCGTGACAAGGTGCTCAAGTCGAGACTGGAGCAAGCGTCACAAAGTGCCGGAGGCGACTCCGTCGCCGGAAATGCTTCCAGTATCGACGCGCAAGGATATATCACCAGCCTGAACAAGATGCAGGCCAACGGGAATCAGGCGCAGGTTGGCGACATCAACCGTGTGCGAGAGCTGCTTCAGTCCGTCGTCAAAACGAACCCAAATAACGCCCTCGGATGGATCGCTGCTGCTCGGCTGGAGGAGCTGGCTGGAAAGATTGTCGCCGCACGAAAGACTATCGACAAGGGGTGCTTGGTATGTCCGAAGAGTGAAGACGCGTGGCTGGAGAACATTCGACTCAACCACGAATCGCCCAACGCTAAGATCATAGCCCGCAAGGCCATCGAGTCAAATCCCCGCTCGGTGCGGCTGTGGGTAGAGGCCATGAGACTGGAGAACATCCCGAGCAACAAGAAGCGCGTCATTCGCCAGGCACTCGACCATTTGCCTGAGTCAGAGGCGCTGTGGAAGGAAGCCGTCAACCTCGAAGAGGACCCAGGCGACGCAAAACTCATGCTGGCCAAGGCAACGGAGCTCATCCCACTGTCCGTAGACCTGTGGCTTGCGCTGGCTCGGCTGGAGACACCAGAGAACGCGCAAAAGGTGCTGAACAGAGCCCGAAAGGCGGTGCCAACATCACATGAGATCTGGATCGCGGCTGCACGCCTTCAGGAGCAGCTGGGTCAAGGTGCCAAGGTCAACGTCATGAAGCGAGCCGTGCAGGTGTTGGCCAAAGAATCTGCAATGCCGACTCGCGAGGAGTGGATTGCCGAAGCAGAAAAGTGCGAAGAGGAGGGGGCGCTGATCACTTGCGAGAATATAATCCGAGAGACCCTGGGCTGGAACCTTGATGAGGTTGACGATCGCAAAGACACGTGGATGGAGGATGCCAGAGCCAGCATCAACCGTGGCAAATACGAAACCGCCCGCGCCATATATGCCTATTCTCTCCGGGTGTTCATCAACAGCAAGACGACATGGGTAGCGGCTGCCGACCTGGAGAGGACGCATGGCACCCGAGACTCTTTGTGGCAGCTTCTCGAAAAGGCCGTGGCGGCGTGCCCACGCGCAGAAGAACTCTGGATGACTCTCGCCAAAGAAAAGTGGCAGGCTGGAGAGGTGGACGAGGGTCGGCTGGTTCTAAAGCGGGCCTTCTACCAAAACCCGAATAATGAAAATATCTGGCTGTCCGCCGTCAAGCTCGAACTGGAGAGCGGACACATGCAGGAGGCGCGGGGGCTGCTCGACATTGCGCGCGAACAAGCACCTACGGACCGCGTTTTTATGAAGAGTGTGGCCTTTGAACGGGTGCAATCCGATAACGAGGCGGCTTTGGATATGGTTCTCAAGGCATTACAGCAGTTCCCGGCCAACAGCAAGCTTTGGATGCAGAAAGGCCAGATCTATGAGGACATGGACAAAATCGGACTGGCCAGGGAGGCGTATGCCACGGGTGTCAAAGCCGTGCCCAAATCGGTGCCGTTGTGGCTTCTCTACTCTCGCTTGGAGGAAAGGGCTGGGCTAATTGTCAAGGCACGTTCTGTCCTCGACCGAGCCCGGTTGGCCGTGCCAAAATCGGCTGAGCTCTGGTGCGAATCGGTGCGCTTGGAGAGAAGGGCCGGAAGCTTGCCGCAGGCCAAGTCGATGATGGCCAGGGCGCAACAAGAGGTGCCAAAGAGCGGTCTCCTCTGGGTGGAACAGATCTGGCACCTCGAACCACGCACGCAGCGCAAGCCGCGCAGTCTCGAGGCCATCAAGAAGATCGACAACGACCCGCTGCTGTTCGTCGGCGTAGCTCGCATCTTCTGGGGCGACCGCAAGCTGGACAAGGCGCAAAATTGGTTCGAGAAGGCGCTGGTGCTGGACCCGGACTGCGGCGACAGCTGGGCGTGGTACTACCGATTCCTGTGCCAGCACGGGACGGTGGAGAAGCGCGAGGAGGTGGTAACCAAGTGCGTGCAGAGCGAGCCGCGGCATGGAGAGGTGTGGCAGCCGATCGCAAAGAACCCGAAGCACGCAATGAAGGGGACCGAAGAAATTCTGAAGCTGGTGGCGGCTGAGCTTGAGCAATAACGCCAATATGAAAAAGGGTCTGCTGTCATATGCGTTTTGTATTAGTACTATATCACTAGAGGTACCCCAAGGCACGGAGTCCTAGTCTGTTTATCACACATGCGGACGCTGTGGATGTTTGTTGGATGTGGGAAAGAATGAAGTCATCACGCAGCGCAAGGCTACTCAAAGCAGACATGGACTTCTCCTATTCCGTATCACACGGATAAATTACACACATTGGAAGCGGTCAGTTACAAGCGCAGCACGGCGCAGCAAAACTCCAACGACTCGTCCTCCCAAACAGACCGTCGTGCTCTCATTCACAATCATCCAATGGTCCCGAAGAGGTCAACGCCGTGGCTCCATGGCTCGCCGTCTCCTCTCTACTTGCTGCTACCGCCGAACCAGCCAGAGATGCCGCTCTTGGCCTTGGCAGCGCCCTCCTCGACCTTCTGATCGAACTTGTCGACGGCCTTGAGGGCCTCTGCCTTTGCATCCTTGGCGTAGGCCTCGGTGTTGCTCTTGAGTCTGGATGCCTGCTTGTCTGCCTCAGAAACCTGTTGGAACTGGTTAGCTAGAGCGTCGCCGATGGCGTCGCCAATGCACCATGATTCTCTTGGGGAAGTTGAGACGCCAAAAATGGGGGTTGGGTGGGACGAACAGCCTGGTCGATCTTTGCGCCAGCCTCGGCACCATAGCTCTTGAACTGCTTCTCGGCGTCGGGGGAGCTGCCCGGCAGCTGGGACTTGACATTGGCCGAGGCCTTGTGGACGTCACCTAGAAGACGAGCGTATTAGCCTCTGGCCGATGCTGCCTGGAAATGCGTCCGAAGCAGATGCGGCGATCGGGGAGACCGACTCTCAAACTTATTCTGGGCGGCCTTAGCATTGCCACCGGCACTGTAGAGGTAGTAGCCGACGCCACCAGCGGCACCGAGGCCGAGGATGAGGGGCATTCGAGACTTGGACATGATGGCTGTGATTGATCGAGTGGTTGGTTGATGGACTGGTGAGAAGCGCGCTTGGAGCAACGGAGAATTTGGATGGTTCGATTGGAAGAAGGGATGAGTTGCGGGAGTGGTGAGGAGGAGAGAGGAGGTGATGCGCAGGTGACACAATAACGGGGGACCAAGTACAGTAGCGGGCGGCGGGCGGCTACGATGGGCTGGACGCGGCACGTCTTCTCTTGTGCGTTGCGCCTTAGGTTCGGTGCTAGACTTGGCAGGGAGCCGGGCGAGGAACAGGCTGTTGAATCGGAGCTGCTGGCGCGGTCTGGGGCGCTGATTCGCCATCTGCCCCAGGTGGCATGAATGACGTATGTGCGCGCGACTGACAGGTTCTTGCAGCAGCCCGCCTGGGACGACAGAGGTGCATTCGTAAAATTGCCTCGGGCCAGGTCTGGCTACAGTAAATGCTATGCAGAGCGTTGGGCCTACGCAATGCAATCAATGCATGCGATCACCAAATTCCGATTTTCGTTCGCGCACAACACCTGTGCTGCGCATCAGCGCCGAGGTCGAGGTTGAAGTCGAGCTCGAAGCCTGGCGGACCAGAAGCTCCAGCCGCAGAGATGGGGCGATCGGCTACGGGGCACGCAGCTGCTGCGACCCGCCGTAGCTTCAACCGCTGTGGGGGAACGGCTGGCGCCCGGGGGGTCTCATTACATCATTGACGCCGGCTGCGAACGGGCCACCAGGGGGGTTTGCAGGCCCACTGCCGTCGAGAGATGCTGCTGGCGACATCGCCTTGTTTGATTGTGTGGCCAGAAAGAAAGAGGCATCTTTTACAGCCTTGCAAGAGTCTTTGGCATTTATTCGTGCTTGCTGGCCAAACGCCTGCTAGGCATTTTTTATTTCGTTTCATTTTCTTTTTGTTCCATGCGGACGATTGGCTGAAGATTTCGTGCTGAAAGCGAGAGCCGAGTCGCCAGAAGCCCAAGCCACCGACCAGGCCAGGCCAGGGTCCATCCGTGTGGCTCAGTTCAATAATTCGAGCTCAGCTGCTCAAGCATGAGACAGACCAGCCGAAAGCAGCAGCGGCGTGTCTTGGACATTTTATCCTACTCCGCTTCGGCGTGCACATTTCCTTGAAGTCTAATAATCTCTCGTCTTTGCATCGTGTTCGAAGCTCCCCCTCTGCGACTTTCCTTCTGCTGCGGCGTGCGGTCGATCGTCTTGATTGCCTACTTCGCATCGATCCCAGCCTTGCCATCGCCACTTGATCAGTGCACTCGACACCCGTCATGCGAAGAGGCGTGGGCCGGCCATGCTGAAGGTCCGCAGTCACCGTCGTGTCACGGGCTTGAAGCCGACCGACTACGACCACGAGATTAGCCTAGTCAATCACGAAGGCGCAGGGTCGTCGCCCACGCCGCTCACCTCCAACGCCGACCCTCGTACGGCGTCCACAACGTCACGCTTGGTATCGCTGGCCGAGACGGAGCAGGAAGACACGGACCAACATGGCACGGAAGAAAGCGGAGCAGATGCTTCAGGTCCCGGGGAGCCTGCCACGAGCGGGACCGATTCTCGGCAGCTCAGCGATGACCAACAGCCGGAGCGACTGCCAGAGGAGCTGGAACACGAGGCAAGTTTGCCTCATCCGGCTATGAAGCCGTCAATCGAGGTTGAGGGTATGCTCGTGCCGCTTCAAACCGCGTGCATCGACCAAGACAGCTTGTGCTGACGTCCTTAGCTGCGACTCCGGACATATTCAACGACACGGCGAATCGAATAGTACCACGGCAGCCCAAAGAAAAACGGGAGACGGCGATAGATATCCTTTATGAAAACGAAAGAGGAGGCTTTTTCTGCGGTGCGGCGTTGTTCTCATCCAGAGCCCTCGGTAGCCTCGATCCTCCCGCCTGGAGTTCGTCAATCCTTCCATATTGCTGGTCATTTCACTGACAACCACCGTAGCCAACGCGTACCACAAATCCTCGCCGACGACGATACAAACTGCGCAAGTTCCCGATCCGTCCTGGGAGTGGGTGTGGCCCGAGTGGCGGGTCAACCACCAGGAAGGTATGGATGAGGCCGGCTGGGAGTATTCATTTGCCTTTTCAAAAACATTCTCATGGCACGGCCCCGCGTGGTGGAATTCTTTTGTTCGGAGGCGCGCCTGGATACGCAAGCGGGCCAGGAAGAGGCAGCAGGATATTTCCGCCGACCCGCACATGCTCAATACCGACTATTTCGTCGTTCGCCCGGCGAGCCACCGGTCAAACGGCAGTGTGTCTAGCGGCCACGCGCCGAGCAAGTCCAGCGTGGCTCGACTCTCGACCTCCGAGGCAGAAGAGCAACCCGACATCGAAGACATAGAGTCATTGCTGCGGATCTTGCGCCACGCGAGGATAGATCGCGAGAAGCGGGAGGCCGTGGAAAACTATCTGGAGCACGCCACGGACCTGCCAGCCCTACAGCGTGAAATGCACGAAATCATGTCGCTGTTCGTTTTCCAGGCGTCGCGACGGCAGCTGTTGGGCTACTTGATGCACAGACACGAAGAGACGGTGGAGGAGCTGGAACAGAAGTCGGACAAGGATCAGGCAGCCCTTTTGCAGCAGAAAGAAGCCCTTGACGCGGCCATCAAGCACGCAGACGAGGAGGTGCGGAAGTTGGCGTACTGGAGCGATGTCAAGGAGATGGCAGACGAAGGGGAGCTCAGAGACCCGACGGATGCTGAACGAGGCTGGCTTAACGCCAAGGCATACGAAGACTTGGATCGAAGCGGTCCCGTCGAGCCAAACAAGGGAAAGTTGCCAGAACCGTAACGCGCGTTCGGGATGTTTCTTTATTCTTATCAAGAGGCATCGCCCGCAGAGCGCCCGCGCTTGGATGGTAGGGCAGGAGACGGAGTACGGAGCTTAGGTCTTCAAGTTGCGCTATTGGTACTGGGGCATAGCACGCCGCGGCGAATGCGTCTGATGGAGGAACATTGTCTCATAGTCAATTGCATAGCTTTGATTACAAGTAATGCATTATTGTAATTCTTACGCTGAGACTTGATTGCAATTCTGAGAGTTGCACGATACTCCGTACTCAGAGCGAGTCTACCAAGGCGGCGTGCACGTGACCGATCCACTGCGCAGAGAGCTCCGGCACGTCTGTCGAATGGAGACGCTCAAGACTCAACCATTCTTTCCAGCACCCAGTCTATCACACCATGTGCACCTCATGACCAATGTCCCTAGGGATCAAGTCAATATGGAGGACTCGGTCCCGATGCATCGGCACGCCTGGAGCGTCTCCAATATGGAGAAGCGCCTTCCGCCCCAGAGCACCGCTGCTGCTGTATTCGACGTCGCGGTCTGAGGCTGCGAATACATGCCCGACTGCGCCGACTCCTTCGACGGACATCGAGCTGCGACCACAGCTGCGAACCGAAGTCTTACATACCAACCATGCCCGCAACAAGTTGCTACGGGACGCATTCAGAGTGCAAACCCCGGCCACCAAGGATGCCGTCGAGCGGAAACTTAACTCGCCGTTTGTGCCCATGGCGAGGGACTACCCGTCGCCGGCCGCTGCACGGCAGAGCATGGCCAGGTCTCGAAAGATTGCGAGGGTTCAAGTCGGATTCGACACTATCTGGTGCCAGTTTGGGTCTGGGATACCGGACTGGGCCGACACGTTCAATCTTCTCAAGCGAATGACACCGAAACGAAGCGAGGGGCCCAACATGACGGCCGTCCGGGTCGTCCTGCCCAAGTCGTGGGACTTGGCCGTGGGCAATCAAAAGATTGAGTTTGTGGACTCGACGACGGGCGTGGCCGCCAAGCTCCGCGTGTCTGCCGACCACCAGAATCCGTCGGCCATTGTGCTCCGCGGCCAGAGCTCGGTGCTGGCCAAAGCGGCCGATGAGCTGATTGCCGCATGCAAGGACGTTGAGGTGTTTAAGCTGGGCGAGGTTTCAGCTTTTGACTACGAGGCGAAGCGTCTATGGCCTGCTATCGAGGATGCGCCAGATGGAGGCTCGTCGCTGCCCGCCGACAAGCTGCACAACATTTGGGTGCACAAAGAACTGCAAACGTATTGGATCGACGAGCCATACGAGCAGATTCCGAGGCCGAAGTGGTGGACCAAGGAGACATTTGAGTCCTACATCACGGCACTCGTATGTGGTCGCTTGCGGCCGCATCTGGCCTTGCCGTTCTATCGACAAGCTCGCAAGGACGGCAACCTCATTGACACGGACGGTATCAGGGTTGGCCTCATTCTGCGGGCATTTGAGGACCCATCGGCGCGAGAGTGCGTGACTCCATCCGTGCTCAAGATGGCCATGGCCTTCATGGCACATCGCGGCGGCCACCGTGCCTCCGCCGACCGCTTGTTCACCATGGCGGAGGAATGGGGTCTTCCTATGGACACGGATGCGTTCAACGTCATGCTCGAAGGCTACGTCGCCAAACGAGATGTGGCTTTTTTCCACAAGTTCCTCCAGAAGATGGAAGCGCGATACTTCCATCCAAATGCAAGAACGTGGTTGCTGTTTCTGAGACTGGTTCAGCGAGACGACGAGAGGAGGCAGATCATCGTGGCCATGTACGAGCTCGGCTTGTTTGAGGATCCAGCCACTCGTCGGGGAATCGCGGGCATCATGGCGGGCTACGACTCCTACGCAGCCTTCAAAGCCGGCAAGAAGCTCGGCATGTTCATGGCTGATCAGACCATGCGCTACGGCGAAGACTGGTTCACAGTCGGTGCTCTAAACCGCATCCTGAAAGAGTTCTTGCACTTTCATGGAAAGGAACACACCCGGTTCGCAGACTTTAAAAGCCTCATTGATCGACAGTCGGAAGACGGACGCAATGTCGACATAAGTACCATCAATCTCATCCTTGAGCATTGCGCCACGGCGCGAGACTGGGACACCGCGCTGTGGGCATTGGCACGGCTGCCTCAATTCGAATGCGAGCCCGATCAACGGACGTACCAGCTGCTCATTTCCCTTGCCTGCAACGCCCATTCTCCAAACGCTCTCGGCGTCGCATTTTTCTACGGCGCCCTCGACCGCAAATTGAGACAGTCTGCCCGGAAGACCATGCAGCGCGTCCTGCTGGGCCAGCACCCCGACCCATTCTGGAACAAGACGAGGCCGAAGATTTTCGCCAGCAAAATGGCCAAGGCTCTGGAGGAGAGCAGGGTCGGCGGCGCCACGAACGTAGTCGCAGGAGCCGAATGGGCCATCCTCCGGACATGCGACGGCTACAAGCCCGCAAAGTCGCTCGCCGCAGCACTCGACGTTGCATTTCGAACCATGGATCGTCCGATGCACCAGCAGATCAAGGAGCTAGGGCGGGAGGCAAAAGATGCCCAGGTGCGAGACTTTGCGGTCAAGCTACAGGATCCGACTGGGAAGCGGCCACAGGTGACAGTGCACCTAGACGCGCCGTTCAAGCCGGAGACGATGGTGCGCGATTGGAACTTGGCACAAAAAGGCGAAGCCTTAGGATGTGATGTGCCAGGACGCTCTGCCGAGGAAGAGCAGCGCAAGGGCAAGCCTGCCCGGGGAGAGAATGGAGCAGCTTCCGCCTAAGGGAGTTGACGAGCTCAGCTGAAGAGCAGCGTGCCGATGAGCATCGTCTTAATCACCGTTGTATGAATGAAAGATACCCAGAGCAAGGCGTGCAACAGTCGAGGGAAGGGAAGAAATGTATAGACCATGTACAACTGTAAAATCACCAGGGGATATATAGGCGAATAGACAACCCAAGCTCCAATCCATCCATCCATACAGCGTCCCGCTCGACTCGCACCTCTCGAGCATCGTCCAACGCCGGTCGACCAGCCATCTGTCCACGCTTCCTGTCTCGATGCTCCCGCCAGCATGCCCAGACATGATCCACGTAGCGAAACGCCCTGCCCGCGTCAAATCGTCAAAAAAAGCGTATCATGAGGCACACCCATCGCATGCCGCTGCTCGGCGTTGGACCCGTACCACACGCATCTTGCTCCCTCTGGCCCAGGCATCTGTCTAGCGCGCATCCAGCTCAGTCTGTGTTGCGGAACGAATGGCTTGGGTTTCTCCGAATCGGGGGGTCAAGTCGCGAGGGATGCAAGGAAGACCGCGCGCACCAAAAGCGGTGCCATTTGAAGCGAACGCAACGTCGAACACAGCGGGTCGATGGGGGTCTCGTGTCTCTTTCTCTTTGAATCCAGTATTGGCCACCGGGACACCGAACGACATGACACACAACAAGAACAACGCAAGGAACACATGATGTCTAACCGCCTTTCCTTCCTATCGGCTCGAATACCCGTCCCTCTCCATCCCTTGTTTGAACCGAGCTTAGTGTAAAAGAAAAAGGAAAAGGAAAAATGTAATCTGGCCCAGCCAACCTGTCCAAGGACAAGTGTTTCTTCAGCCAGAGTAGGTTTCACGAGAAAGGAGCACCTAGTCCTTATGCTCTCCAGATGTCTCCGATTTCTCTTGCTTGACCCCCTCCTGCTGTACGGGCGCCGCCCCCTCGCCGGCCTTGGACTCGGTAGCCTCGTGCTCCGGTTTCGTTTCGGTGGTCGGCGCGGCGGTCTTCGACGAGGACTCGTCGCCCTTTTCGGTCGAGGGGGACTGTTTGGAAACCTGGCTCTCGAGGTCCTTGTCCTCGTCGGCATTGTCGAACATTTCGGTGTCATCTGAATCCGTAAGAACCTCAGTGCCGTCGCCGAGAAAGATGATTCGGCCACGGTACCCACCAACACCGAAGCCCTTGCTCTTGTTATCCGCATCCATCTCGTAACCACTGTCGCTATCTTCGTAGTTGTGATGGACTCCGGGACCACGGAACTCGGCTAAAGAAAAAGCAAAAAGTCCGTACTTAGCTTCAAAGTTCGCCCAGATACGAGCCCGGGAGGTGAAGGGGCGGGGGACCATCAGCAGAGCTGGGATAGGGACGTACCGTATTCGGGAGGAGCGCAGGGGCCGTCTCCGTTGGCGACCCTCCTAGCAATCTCCTCGTACCACTCGTCCTTGGTCTTTCCGTGGAGGAAGCCGATGATGATCATGGTCATGTTGTCGCAACCGACGCCACCCGTCTCTGAGTTGGACGCCAGGCAGTTGTCCATCATGTTTTCGCAGATCTTGTCCAGGTCCTGCTTGGCGGCAATGCCTCGTCTCACAAACTCGACAACGGCTTGCGAAGATTGACAATCCCAGATGCCTAAGTTGCGAAGGTCAGTCACGGCTATCTTGGGCTCGCGACCCAGATTCTTGCCGCCCACTCTCACTCACCGTCGCAGGCCAGGACCAGAAACTCATCCTCGTCAGAGAGTTCGTGCTCATCCACGTCGGGGAACGCGGTTACAATTTGATTCTCGGGAGAAAGCTCGGCGCTCTTCTTGAATTCAAAGTCACCGATGGCTCGTGACAGGGCGAGATTTCCGTTGACACGGCCAAAGTCGACGAAGCCACCGGCAGCGGTGATGCGGTTCTTCTCGACTGCAAATGCCAGTAGAGTTAGCGCACAACTCTGGGCAGAGAAGGAGAAGAGCTAAAACATGCCTTCCAGCTGGGGCTTGTGGTCCTGAGAGAGCGGCTTCGCGCGGCCCTTGATGCCCAGAACACCACGCGAATCACCAGCATTGGCCTGGTGCATTGCATTAGCGACGTGCTTCGGGGGGGCCAGCTTTGTGCTACCCTTGCGGGGCGGTGAGGTTGCTCGGAGCGTGACGTACGACGTAGAGCCTGTTACCAGCAATCAGACTGACACAGGCGGTGCAGCCAGAAACCTCTTCTTCATATTTAGGGTCTGTACCGCACGACGAAAGTCAGTTCTGGCAGGCTCTCGGATTGACCCAGACGGCGAACGTGCGCCGGTGCGGGGCAAGGAGTAAGTGCTCCTACCGTTGAGAATCGCCCGGTCGGTAGCGAGGAAACCGTCCTTGAGGCCCTGCTCGTATTGGCCAGCCTTGAAGGAGGCCTGCTTCATGATGATCTTGTGGATATTCTCGCCCGTAAAAAGCGCAACCTTGTCTCCTCCGTGGCCGTCAAACACGCCGAAGAAGGACAGCTTGCCGGGGTGCTTTTCGGGTGAGTCGGTCGTAGGGTTTCCGAGGTCGAGCTCGGCCGTATGGGAGTCCTCCATGCTGATGCGCCAGCCCTGCATGGCTGACAAGCCGTAGATGAGTCTGTCATCCTCGCCCTTGTCGGAAGTCTGGGGAGAAGAAAACGGTCAGCGCTCCGATATACATACTGGCTTCAGACGCCACGAGCCAAGTCGAAGTGAACGGGGCGACAGCGGCCGCAGCGGCGGGCACAGAAGCGCGTGAGGACACGAGGCCTCCCGTCGGTTGGCGGGGGAAGCAAAGGGGAAGGCGTGGGGAAGAGTCATGGTGTTCTTGATCGCTCGAGGACGAGACACATGGGGATCGCCCAGGCATTCGCGCGTGCTCGCTCGACGGAGGTAGGCGGCACGAAGGCAGGACGAGGCGAGGCACGCACCTTTTCGACGACGGGCTCCGAAAGGGTCTGACCCATGGCGGCAAGAGGGTCGGCAGCTGAGGCGAGCTACCGCGGATGCCAGGGGATTGGGAAAGAGAGAAAGGTAGAGGCGTTGCAGAACAAGGAGAGGGGCCCGGTATCAAGCTGCGGTGGGGGGAATCCGTGTGGATTGAGGGACAGGGATTGCAGGTCGCGGAGATTGTGCGGTTGTGCGTGCGTGAGGGAATCGGAATGTGTGGTGGCTGCGAGGCCAGTCAGCCAGCTGGTGGTGACGAGCAAAATCGGCGCCGTGGTGGGCAGGAAGCGGGGTACCGGTACTTGGGTTGGTACGAGCAACTGACCAGGTGGGCAGTGAGTGGGCAGGTTTGGCCGCGCCCTCGCACGTCACCGAAAGGAGGCCAGTCCTGGGGGAGGGGTTCCAGGGCCGTCAGGGGAGCGCTGCCGCTGGAGTTCTAGGCAGCGCTGCACGCGCCCGCGCGTAAGCCACAGGCACCCTGTGGCTGGTGCGCGACCATCCTCGCGAGTGAGCCCCCTTTCTCTGTCGCGTGCTTGCTCGTTTACGTGCTCTAGGGGTACTATATCTGCGAGGACTGTCCCCAGCGGCATGGAGCGGCGCCGGCAGGGCAGGGCAGGGCAGGGGCGGCGGCATCGCAGCCAGGCCAAGTTGAGCGTCCTCGCAGGCGCGCGCGCTGGCGCGGTGCAAATTTTTGCCGTGGCTGGTGATCACCAGCGTGCTGTTGAGCCTCTCGCCGCCAGCCAGTAGCCCGCCCGCCTTTCATCCAACAACGGCCCGCGGCCGGAGAGGCCCAGGGGCGCGTAACAAGGCGCCGCATTCTGCAGGACCTCAATGGGTAAGCAAGAAGGCCTTTGCCAAAACTACTTTAAACTCAAAGTATGAGTACCTTACCTACACGTACTCGTATGATGCAATGTCAATCCTCCCCAGGTCTCTCTCCCCGTGCCCCGGGTCCCCACAACGGGCTGCTACGTACCGATTGGTGTCTCTGTTGAAGCTTCCATCCCAACTCAGGTGTCACGAGTCAGGCACACCGAGCCCTACGGCCGACATGCGACTTGTGGCTTGGCCGCTCTCGCGAATGCGCAGTAAAGAATCTGCTCCTTCGCCATCAGCTTGTCCTGGGCCCACGCGGGCACCGCCTGGGCAAGTACGGCAGGGCTCGCGGGCACCGTCCAGCAGCACACTGAGCTCCACGCGTCCGCGACTCGGCGCCATGACCCCTAAAGACTTGAGCGACCTGTTTTGATATGAAGATACACGTCGCTATTTGCTTTTCCGGCAGCAGAGCTTGGAGCAGCAGATACATAAAGGACGGCAAGCCACGAAAACCTTCCAAGCAAACCCCGCGGCCCTGATGCCAATTGCTGGCCCCGTTCATCCCTAACTTCCTGTTCTGCACTGGCCCTGTGCTGCCCACCGCCCCCACCTGGCCAGGGCCCCGGCCATCAGATAAGATCGCCGAGCAACCTACCGACCCATGTTGAATATCGCTAGACCATATACTGCTTGATGTAACTTAGCCCTGTCGGGCTCATCTTATGGCGTTCTGGTTTTCCAGGACTCAGGAACCTTGTCAGCGGCTTCTAGGACTTGCTGGGCCAGCTGTAGCACGATGCTTCTGGATGCCTCGCTTGTGGCTGTTGCAACGAAACCCTTCGGAGTGACAGGCATAGTCGCCTCCAAAGTCACATGCATCGTCGTTGGACCGTCATCGACTAATACATGCTCTATGTTCATTGCGAAGATTATGCTAGAGCTCGGCTCTGGAGACCGAACTGCTTCTTGATGCTCTCGTGTTTCTTCAGACTACATGTAACTTAACAGATACTAGTAAGGTATGGGATATCTCGCCGCTTCTCCTCTGACTCTATCTAACAAATGAGAATGATGACTACATGTATGGTATCTTGCTTGACAATCGACGCAAAGTTCTACGCGCAACAAATTAAAAAAAAAAAAAAACTCCCATGCAGGTCACTACAAAAACACCGTAAAGCTTCCACTCCCATCGGACATCAGATGGCCTGAGTGATCTCTGATCCATGTCGAGGCTGGAGGTCCAGGTTCACCCATAGCCCCTGACATCTTGACTTCGCTCGGTTTCGAAGCAGCATGACCTGACGTCTGGGGGCGTACCGTGGTCGAGTGCACATCGTCGCCCCATTTGCTCGGGGACAAGGGCTCAGCGGAGACGCTTCGCACTCCGGACCGAGTGCTGTCCCGCGCTCCTTCCCGCTGTGAGGGGTTGGATGACACGCCGTAGGCGATGTCTTTGGACGATCGGCTTGGTGGCCCGCGGAGTTGGCTGATTACCCTCCAATTTTCCGTTGACGCAAACGACAGATCTGTGCCGAGGCTCTTGCTCCCATTGGACGATTCAATGTCAAACCACCGTTTGGACTCTTCTGCACACGACAATAGGAGCGCCTTGTCGGGTTTCTTGAGATCTGTTTCGGTCCCCGATATTATCTTCCAATTTGGTGCGGTGCTGTCGAAATTTGATGGCAGTGCTGCCGAGCTGCGTGTTGCCATGGATTGCGCGCCGAGGCTCTGCCGCGGCGGGCACTGCTTGAATGGTTTCTGCGCATGATTTGACATCGCCTGTATATTGGGAAGGTCCTCTAATGTTGGAATCGTCATATCCAAGCCTGTCCGGAAGTCACCGTTCCTTGCGTCAGAGAGGAACGACGGAAGAGGGAGTACTTGGTTCATCGATCCGGGAAACGTCGTGTCCGATCTGTGGCTGGTTGATGACCTTTCGCTGACTGCCGCTGGTGCCGCTTCTTCGCCATCGACTGTGACCCAGGAATGCCTCCCATCGTCATTGTCTGCATTGCCGACGCTCCTGATGGTTGCCGTTCTTGCCTTGTTTCCCAACAGAGCTCGTGGCATGTCTGGATCGGAGATGCCGCCCAAGGTCTCTGAGGATCGCCGTCTTGACGATTGTGAGGCAACTTCTGCATATCCCGCCTTTTCCGCCTTGGACATGTGCGTCTCACTTCGCAGGATACCTGCCATCGCCTCAATCTCACGCAGCGAACGTTCGGAGTCGTCTGCACGTAGACTTCCTGGCACTGGCTTTGAAATCTTATCACGATAATTGTTGGACAGGTACGTGCGGCGGGCGCGTCTGCGGCGAAAGAAGCAGACGAGCAGCATCAGGACGGCAGTGACGGAGATAACGGGAAGGATGGTGGCTGCCAGGATTCCGCCCGTGCTGAGATGTCCTGGCTGCGACTCTGTGGAATCCGCAGGGGCAGAGTTCGTCTGCGTTTGAGTCGCCGTCGATGTTGGAGAGTCTGTGGACAGGGTCGGTGCTGTAGGTGTTGTTCCATCCAGAGCCAGAAAGCCAATGCCGAAGCTTTCTGTCTCCTTGAGATCGGAGCTCTTGGAGGCTGCATCGATCGTAATTTTGAAACTACCCTCGGCCGACTTTGGAATTTCGCCAGACAGCTTGAGGCCATCGACGTTCAGCCAGTCTTCGCTCGGGCTCGTCGTAACCTTGACTTGGACGTCGTCTGGATTTCGAAAGTAGCTAGCCAAGTCGAGAGCAAAAGTAGTCCCGGGTTGAATATGCATGTCGTCAAGCGTGGATGCGAAGAGACTGGAGGCTATTGTCACAACTGCGACCACATTCAAGGTATCCGCAAAGGGGTCATGGAAGCTGATAGTGAAGTTTTGCGAATGATCGGCCGGTCCAGGTGTCCCCTGAAGTTTGCCAGTCTTGGGGTCGAAATGCAACCAGCCCGGAAGGCCATCTGTGGCGACAGTCAAGTCGCCAAGAGCAACCTGCTTGCCGTCGAGCTTGATTCCCTTTTCCAGCTCATTGTATGTCAGCTCCGAGCCGCGGCTCGCATTGAGCGCAATGATTGGCTTGTCTACGGTCAGCTTGTGGCTGCCGACGACGATGGAGAAGGAAAGAGACGAGGCTGAGAAACCGACGATGTCAGAGGCGATCAGGCTGAAGTCAAAGGTCTGCGGCGGCTGAATAAGTGACTCAAAGGGCGGCGTCCTCCCGGAGAAAGTCAAGGAAGCGGCATCAAATCTGATCCAAGCCGGTAAGGGAGTGTTGTTGCCGGATGTAGCGTAATAGTTGAGGCCTTGCTGCCCGAAAGTCTCTGGGTCAAAGGAAAACTTGAAGTCTGTGGACGGATACGAGAGGACCGAGGACGGCGCAGAGAAGTTGCCAAATCTCTCAATCTGCTTTGACACCGGTATCTGAATTGAGGGCGGCTGGTTTCGAGAAGTGACTATGGTCGCACTCATCGTCGTCGGGCCTTTGTCGTCCGTGGCCAGTATCTCGACCGGTTGGCCAACGACTTCGCCCGGAGGCACATCGGAGTCCTTGGGCGTTCCATATAAGCGGCCTGTGTTGCTCTCGATGGAAAGCCAGCCTGGGTGCTTGCCGAGCGAGTATGTGATTTTGGAGTCGGAGGTGAATGTGGTCGGCGAGAATGAGCAAGAAAAAAGCTCGTCTATCCTGGCTGCTGGAGGTAGCTGTGCGTTGAATGGAAACGTGATAGCGGGCTGACTTCTCGCTATCTGAGCGTGGGACAAGACCAGCAGAGTCGCCAGAAGCGACGCCATTATTTCGCGACGGCGCAGACGGAGGGGCTAGATCGTGAAGCCTCAAGGAAGGTAATTACCATACGATCTAGAGTATACGAAACGGGATGAGGGTGATGACGAAGGAGAGTAGGGAGGGTGAAAGATTCGGAGAGGGATGAGACGACGTGCAGACTCACGCACGAGGCGCAATCAGCTTCAACCGCCGAGCATCGTGATGGCTGGCGAGTTGGCGATACAGCTCCCTTCATTCCTCGCATGATCAAGCCGTGAGGCCATTCATTCATTGTTCAAGAGGGGGGCCTGTCTCTACAGGTAGCAAATGCAGCGGAGAGGCGCCATATCGACAAGAGGCGAATGTCTCGGGTTGCATAGGTTTCAGGGATATCATTAGCAAAAGGGAACAGAGTCCCAGACTATGAGTACAGACTATCGGGAGGGGCTGGTGGTGACATTCCAGAGGGCAGGCTGGGCGATGTTGAAGGGCGAGACATGAGATGCCACCCGCGAACAGATCAGCGCCCCAGGACCCTAGTGCTTCTTAGATGTGCACCCGAATAGGACATAGATCTGGCCGGAAAAGATCCAAAGTGGACGACGCGAACCGCGTAAAGAGCCTTTCATCATGGGACGGCCAGAGCAGGCTGACGAGACCGAATCTGATGGGTGATCTTGCAGGTTAGGCGGCGTGTGCCGCTACCACGTCGGCACGGCCAGAACAAGGGAACATCTCCCTCCCTTGCGTTGCCGCTGTAGGAAGGTGCCTTGCTATCGTCGTTTCGGGCAGCAGCTGGATGAGCAGAGCAACGTGACGCGACAGAGTGTTGCTAGAAATTCAATCATAGATAGAGCGTCTGTGGGGATTCCCATCGTAGCAACGGTCGTATGGCTTGGGACTCGCGTGTTGGAGCAGGACGCGGTAACACGGTGGAACGAGCAGCACGTGCGCGGGTCACTACAATTTCATTCTTGACCGGCACAAGGGCTGGATGCAATCAACCAGTCCCATTGTTGCGCTGTGCCGGACTCGAGCACGGAGTACGAGGGCGCCCATGCTGGAGCGGCGCATGCTTCCAGAGCCCGCCGGGCGCAGTCCGCCAAGGGGTCCCGCAGCTTGAAGGTTCAATGGCGATGGCCGCATAGCACAGACGCGCGAGGGATGCCGCCCAGGGAAAGAAAAGCGGACTATCTCCTGACGTCAATGTTCACTTTAATGCGGTCCATGCGGCTGATCGATGGGGGGAAAAGAATCAAACGTCGTGCAAGTGAGAAGTCATCTCAACCATGCAAATTGGCTTGCGAGGGCAAGGCGACTTTGGAACGCTGTCGGGCCCGGTACAGAATTCACAGGCGGAAACAGCGGATAAGCAACCATGCAAAGAGACGGCACAAGGGAACGGCGCCGCGTTGATCGCCACTGTCCGACGATAGGCTGTGCCGGGACAATTGAGGGTCTGCCTGGTCTGGACCGCAGTCTAAAAAAGAATCGCTGTGGTGGAAAATTGGGAGGCGAAAAAGAGCGCGTGCTTGACCGCAGAAAGAGCCCGGCATGGCCAGCACTGGCCTGTCGACGCCAGCCAGCATTCATCATCACCTCACCGGCCAAATCTTAATTCTGCCCAGCCCGCGTTTTGCGGCGTTGTGGCCAACCTACTCTGCGTCGCAGGCAGCCCTTCATGCTGCGCTGAAGCACGACGACCATGAGCCGCTCACCGTCGCCGCCGCTGGACCCCGTCGGCGTTAGCGAGGACCTGACGCCCTTACCGAGCCTCAAGAAGGCAGGCAACGCACACATCGACTTTGACGGGCAGCTCGACCAGCCGCTCAAGATCCACGAGGACGTGAGGTCCGGCTGCGGCGGGCAGACGTGGCCGGCGGGGCTGGTCCTGGGCAAGCACATCTTGCGTTACCACCGGCAGGAGCTCCAAGATGCAAGAATGTATGTTCCATACTAGCCAAGGGCTGGGCTTGCAGCGCCTTGCGCGCGGCGACATCTCCCCCTCGCTATGATTCACCAGGTTTCGTCGGCGACGCCAGACCCTTTTGCTGACTCAGGAACCCTGTGGGTTCGCGCAGACTGGAACTTGGAGCCGGCGGTGGCCTGGTTGGGCTCGCCGTTGCACTCGGGTGCGGAGGCGGCAGCAGCTTGGTGCTGACGGACCAGCACGAGATGCTGGAGCTGATGCAGCACAACATTCGGCTGAACGAGGTCGAGTCGAGAGCTTCGGCTCTGATCCTCAACTGGTACGCCCCTCCTGACGTTTCGTCGAGCTACACATTGGGCTTTTCTCACAGGTTTCATCAAGGGGCGAGGCACTGCCAGAAGCCGTCGTGCAGCAGCGGCCCAACGTGGTGCTGGCGGCCGAATGCGTGTACTTCGAGCCCGCATTCCCGCTGCTTATGCAGACGCTCAAGGACCTCTTTGTGCTCAACGACGAGGCCGTTGTCTACTTCTGCTTCAAGAAGCGCAGACGGGCAGACATGCAGTTTGTCAAGATGGCTAAGAAGGCATTTGTCGTCGAGGAGCTGTTTGACGAGGACCGGCCCGTCTTCTCGCGGCAGGCTTTGTTTCTGTTTAGCTTCAGGAGCAAGGGGGCGGCCAACGCAAGCAAATCGGCCGCCGCCACCAATGGCAGGGCAAACCAGACGAATGAAATACAACAGAGTTGATGAAAGGCAGTCGTGTGGCTTGTGTCGTCGCTTCGTGATTGCTCGCAGTGTCAACTCGTCATGCTGTGCGATTGTGCTTGCTTGATGCCGTCCACGCTTGTCGTACGCTGGCCTTACCTTTGGGATGAGTGCTTGACGATGGCTGGTCTCGGCATGTTCTGGCCGTTGCATATAAACGTCATGGGACCGACTTTTGGGTGCAAAGTGTGTGTCTTGCAGCAAGCCTATGCACTGGCCGAGATCTGCCGAACACAGTGTTCTGCTCACCACTCCGTACCACCAATTACGACGGGCAATTGTCAACCGGCAGGTACTCGGGCGGACAAAGGCTTTGACGGATGAGGGCAATGGGACCCTGACCCTGTGAAGGCTGACTTGTCGTGATTAAAGCGGCGTTTTTGCGGCTGTGCAGACGAAGCAAGCATCCCATGCAAGTGTAAGACGGCGGGCAACTCCGTTGATTTCGCGGCCGCGCCGCCTCCTGCCCTGGACTGGCATGTGCCTGGCATTCGCAAGCCGGGAGAAGGCGAGCGATCAGGCGAGCGGCCCAACCGCATACTCGTAATGCACGTCCCGAGGGCGAACCCGCTCCTGGTCGACGGCCGGGGGGCTGGCACGAACGACTTGGAAAAGCACTCCGTACGGAGGCGCACAAGCCGACCCGCGCATGGGCCGTCGTCGCAGTCGCTCCCCATTCTGCATCGCGAACCAATCGAGATGCGATGGTTCGTTTCCACCCTGCAGTCTTCAGCAGCGACGGAAGCGGGCGCGCACTGTCCAGTCTCTGGCAGGCTCGGAAAGGGGCGCTGGGCAAAGAGAAAAAAGCCCGCGATGCCCCCACCCTCCTTCATGCTAGGAGCCCGTTCGCCCCGCCCGCGACTCAGGCACCTCGCGCCCTCGATTGGCCAGGTTCCTGAGCTTGCAAACATCGGTCGACAGACGTTTCCACCAGTGCCTGTGCCAGCGCACCACCCAGCGCCGTCGGACGACACCCTGGCCCCTGTCGGCACCAATCACGGGCCCTGGGCCACGCGGTCCGGGGCCTCCCTCCTGTGCAGCGGGCCCCTAGCGTGCCATTCCGCCATGTTGACGACTCGTCGCCATGCTCCGCTGCCCTGCACGACGGGCTGCGGTAAGCCCCCTGAGGGGGTCGAAAGTTTTCTTTGCCTGCCATGCACCAAGACTGGAGCCAATGGGGCGCTGCGAATGCCCACTGCCGGCCCGGGAGAACAAGCCAGAGGCAACCCATGTGGCTTCACTGGGATGCCTCGAAGACCCGTCCTTACCGTATCGTGCTTTGCGGGAATACGGAGTACTTTCCTTCCAGCCATGTGCTGGTGAGAAACCACGCGGCCGTTTCCTTCTTTTGGCCTCTCCTCCCCTCCACTCCCTCTCCCTTCCTCTTTCTCCTCCTCACCACACACACATTCTCTATTCTTCAAGGCCTCGATCACTCAGGTCACATTCTTTTATCGCGAGCAGGTCTCTCTCGCACAAACGCTCCTTCACTTCCACGGCCACCTGCCAAACCAAACGCCTGTTGATCAGACCTTGAAAGCACCAACACAACAACCAAAGACACGAGCAAACTTCGGCTCCATCGCACATCGCACTCCTTCGCTTAAATAGCACCCTGAAGAAGCCATATCGTCCCTTGCGGAATACCCAAGCAACAAGAACAATACACTGTTCACCATGAAGACCGCCGCCGTCGCCTCCGCCGTTTTCATCGCGGCCGCTGCTGCCCAGCCCCATGGCCATGGCCACCTCCACAAGCATGCCGCTCGTGGCGTCGTCACCGAGACCGCGTGGGTGACCGAGTACGAGTATGTCACGGAGCTTGTTGACGCCACGACCACCGTTTGGATCACGCCAGGCCAGGAGCCCACGCCCACCAGCTCTACGAGCATCAAGGGCAACTTCTACGAATCTCCTTCGGCCCAGCCGCCGCCCTCTTCTGCGCCTGCTCCCCCGCCTGCTTCAGTGGCTGCCGCTCCTTCTGTTCCTTCGGCTGCTCCTCCTCCGCCACCGCCGCCTAGCACCACGTCTTCGGTCTACACTCCTCCGCCTCCTCCGCCCGCCCCTGCCACGTCTTCTTCCGTCTATGTAGCTCCCTCCCCCTCGCCGCAGCCGGCTCCAAGCACCGGCGGTGGCAGTGGCGGTGGCAGTGCGGGATCGAAGTCCGGCGATATGACCTATTACACTGTTGGCTTGGGCTCTTGCGGCATTGACGATTCTGGACTGGGCTCCAACAAGAACATTGTCGCCCTCTCGCATTTGTTGTGGGACGCACACCCAGACATGTGCGGCAAGACCATCACGATTGAGGCCGACGGCAAGTCGACGACCGCCGTTGTCCATGACAAGTGCATGGGCTGTGAGATAGATGCCATCGACGTCAGCGAGGCGGCCTTTCTCGAAATCTTCGGCAGCTTGACCGCTGGTCGCAGCAAGGTGACGTGGAATTTGAACTAAGGCCTCGGTTTGCAACACCTGTCGAATCTCAATCGAGCTGAAGGTGTGCATGTTGAACATGACGGGAATCCCTCAGCGAATTCCCCCCTTCGAATGCATCTTGAATGAAGTTATGAACTTGGTGAGGTTTTGTTTCGCTCAGCCCACGGCGCGAGGCGGCTTCCTCGATATGGGTACAAACCTGAAGTCAAAATTAGAACAGTGTTAGCCATAAAGGCGACGCTGCCGCTTTGCATTTGGATAAAATTTGGCAAACTCGATATTCTTGTACATAGTAGGTGAACAAGATTGAACACGAAATATGTGGCCCCCCACGAAGACGGCCAATGCAAGAAATGGTCTTCGTCCTATATGTCTTAATACGATTTTGCCGCTCCGTCAACGTCCTGAGCCACATTATGATATGGTCATGAAACAAATTGTAGAGCAAAACGCACAAGTCTTTTCGTCAACCCCCCGTGCTCACGAGACTCTGGGTTGATGCGACCTTGCGGTCGGAGAACGGGCATGACCGTCAATACCGAGATGATTTCGGATCTCTTTTAGCCATCACTTCGAGGAAGCATTGTTCTTTGCGTGCATTAGCGGGTGATGAAAGCGGCAAGGGTGGTCAAACCATTGGTGGTGCAACATCGATCCATACTTTAAATGCTTCTTACTAGGATCTGCCATAACACCCCATTGGCCAACTTTTGCTCCGCGCTTGCGAATATCAGTCTCAACAGGGCTCTGCAGCAAAGACACGACCAACAGCATATGGATTGCAGCCAGAGGTTACATCGCAGGGTCAGGCCAATCATTCGCTGCGGGATCTAGTACTTGGGGGCCGGCCCTGAAATGGATATAATGAGGTTGCGCCCGCCGTCGCCCGTGGATTCCCCATAAGCTCTACACCCCCCATACTACACCTTCCGTCCCAAAGGCGCACACTGAAAGATGGATGACTTCTAGCTATAACGAGAGCAGACATGTCTACCACCACCGCACCGCTCACGGCCACGACTACCAAAGTCCGTCAGGTCCTCGCGCCCCTGACAACGATATTCACCTGGGAGCCACCTTGTAGCGATTGCACCGTGGAAGGCATAGGGTCAATGCCGGTAGGCACCCCCGGCGTTTACTGGGAAGGATGCTATCAATTTCACCAAACACGAGCATGCCGGAAGAAGGAAGACGGTGTGCAGTATAGTTGTATACCTCACGTAACCAATTGGGCGGACGTCAATGGGGATGGCTTTTTTTACTCCCCGGGGCTACATTGTCCGTCGGATTGGGAGACCGTATTGACGGTAACGTCGGGCCAGAGCGGCGGCAGCAGTGGAACCAATGTTAAAGGTATAATGACCTCGATGTTCTCTGGCATCGGCATGGACACGTTTTTGCCAGAGGAAACGGCTGCGCTATGCTGTCCAAGGTACGTGTGCCCATATAGTACAGATCGATCTTCTTCATACCTATAGTAGCCTTACTGATACATACTTCGCCGTATACTAGGAGTATGGTGTACAACGAAGCCTGGGGGTGTACTCGAAACGTGACAACCAACTCAGTTATCTACTTATCTTGCTTCAACGACACCGATTTAGAGCGTGTGACACAGACTAATATCGGGCATTCGTTCCCGTACCTTTACAGGCAAGACGGCGTTAAGACTACTACGGTGTTATATGAGAGCGTTCGGATGATAGCCATCCCATTGCAGCTTAACTATCGTTCCCAAGACATCAACCCTCCGACTGCCTCTTCCACGAGCCCCTCTTCAGTCACCGCGGATCCGACTACGAGAAAGAGTCAAACGAGTGCAGCAACAGAGACTTCCAAGAGCGAAAACGGCTCTGCAGTTGGTCTGGGTCATGGAGCTATAGGCGGAATCGCCGCTGGAGCTGCCGCGTTTCTCATTGTAACGGGCATCATTCTCGCATATTGGCGCTGGTGGAGAAAGCGCTCCCAGAAGAACGCCGGTGGAAAGCTTCCTCACCGGCCCGATGGCGACGACAACAGCGACGGCTTTACGAAGCCCGAATTGGCGGCTACAAGCGTAAACCCCAACCGCAATGGCCATCACAAGCCAGAACTCGAGGCTCCAAACAGATTTGAGCTCGACGGCATAAGCAACCCTCGCGTCTACGAACTTTACGGAAACGAAGCCTTCATACCCCACGAAATGCCGGTGCCGACGACGCGTACTCGGCAGCAGAAGGCGGCAATTCCGAGGGTGCCAGTTGGTGGAGGCGCGACATCAAAGAAATCTACCGGCCGAGATACGAACTCGCGAAATGCGAGGCGAAAGCCACCTACCAGAGTGGTGGCTCGAAAGACGGGAATCAGAGGCGCAGGCCAGGGAGCGCCGACAAGAGATACTGGGCAGGACACTATAGAAGGGGGATGGATATGAGGAACCTCATGAAGCATTTTCACGGAGCATTTGGGATATCTGCGGAATCATAATACATACCTTCATAAAGATACAATGGCGTTGTATGGAACCTGAATACCTGGGCATGGCCGGCGTATGTCGCGGACTATGACCTGCTCTGGGACGCATTGCGGCCGTGCACGAACAAAACCATGCAATTGACGACTTAATGTCTGATGCTTTTACCGTGGGTATGCGCTGCGCCGAATACCGCCTAAAAGCGTCCTAATGCCCACTCTCTAATAACTGCTATGATGCGCCCGGACATGACCATTCCCAGCCCCTGCCCAACATCATTACAAACGCTGAAATGTCAGTGCCTTCACAAAAAGCTCAACAGCTCCTCGACATAGCGCCTCGTATCAACGCCTATCCCCTGCGCGAGCTTTCCAGCCCCTTCTGCGCCACCTCCGTCGCTGGCCAAGCCACGAAATCCGGCATGATCGCTGGCGCGCCGAATAAGAAAGATCTCCTTGGCGACGGCGGGCAAGTCATCCTCATCGCCGGTTCGACTTTCAGCCGTCACCGATCCCGGCGGCGAGGCCGACGACGATTCGCGAATCGTCGACAGGTTGCGCGAGGGGTCGTCGCCGAGTGGCTGGAGGAGGCGCGTCCAGACGAGCCACCAGCCGCGGTTGGTCTTGTACGTGCGTTCGAGGTCGCCGGCGCGAGATCGCGTTGCCGAGTGGATGTTGAGAAGGTGGAGGTGCGTATTTACGGCATCGGCGCGGGACCAGAAGTCGGAGGCCGCGACCTCGGGGATGTTAGGGATAGAGGAGTGGACCGTGAGTGACGGGGGGTCCCAGACAAGATTGCAGATGCTCGACGACGCCGCAGCCCCGACGTCTGGGCGCTCGGGTCGGTAGCTCGTCGATGCTAGGAGCTGCTTTTTGAGCGGCGCAAGCTGGTAGTGCAGGGAGCGGTATAGGGCATCCCACGCGAGCGAGTCGGTGCGCAGCTGGAAGAAGAAGGTGAAGATGAATGGCTTGTTCACGTAGACAACGACGCGCAGCTTCTCTGCCTTGTTGAGGTCGTGCGAGTTGTAGCCTGGGAGCATGTTGCCCAAGACCTGCGACTGGGTAAGTACACTGGTGGGATGCACAAAGTCCCGGATAATGGTTGCTTCGGCGCGTTTCTCCGCACGCTCGAGCTCAACATGGACAGTGCGGAGGACCGTCCGGGAGTTGTGTTCCGTTTCAGAGTCGGAGGACGGCGGGCTAACATCCGCGTCGCCCTGGCCTTCTTCAATTTCACCCTTGAGACCGATGAGGTAGTGCCCGGCTGCCTCTTGCGACGGGGATCGGCGAGGGGGACTGGGCCGGTTGGCTGCCGTTGGTTGCTCTTTTTTCGGTGCGGTCTCAGATGACTCCAGAGGGGGACGATTTGATTCGGAACGACTCAAGCCGCCTGGCAGTGTCCAGTGTGAGCCATAGCCCAGCTTCATATAGCTGAACATCTTGTCCAGCTTTCCATCTTCTGAATCTTTGGCTTCTGTGGCAGGTGCATTGTCTGCCTCTGACGACTGTCGCTTCGGCAGTGCGTCCGTCCCTTGCGTGCTGCCTGGTGGGCGTGATGCCGCCTCGGCGGTATCCGATTTTGAAGGCTTGTCAACGGACTTGGCCCCTTTCCTGGCTTTTGCCCTACGGACGGATGTCGGGCTCTCAAAGACTCCGTACGCATGCTCTCCCCAGGTGTAGATGTCTTCCATCCAATGTGCCACGTCTCTCAGCGACTTTCTGGATAGGGCTCCTGACCCCAAGAAGATGGCGCCGTCCTCTGCAGCTGGTTCTTGGCCCGTTCCCAGCCATGCTTTCGCCTCGCCTTTCACGACCTCTTCGGACTCGTCAGAGTCGTCATCGGCGCCAAACCTGGAGACGACGACGTCGACGAGGCCCTCGATCCTCCCGACGAGTCCCTCCAGCACCTCGCGCTCCCCGCTGCCCCGATCCTCCTCACCAACACCGACCCCGAGCTCGCCGGAGGCAGCAATGTTGATGCCACCATAGACGTCTCTGGCGGGATTGCCGTGCAGCATGACGCTCCATGTGGATAGGAAGAGGTCCCAGTAGCGGCTGAGGACGGCGCAAAACTTGGACCGACGAGATCGGACGAAAAGATCGCTCAGCGAAGAGCCGTGGTGCATGAGGAAAATGCTGTGCGCGCGTAACAGGTCTCTGAGGACCAGCGTTGCTGGCTTCATTTCCCTGGAAGAGTACTCAAACCTCTCCTCCTGACCCTCACCAGACTTCGTGGGCAGCCGAGGCGGCAGCGGCACTTTGTTCAGGTCAATGCTCTGGCACGAGGAGTCAGCATTGCCCGATCGCAGAGAAAAGATTAGGACTATGAGAGCTTACAGCCAGTATCCACCATCCGGGCTCCAGCTCGTGCATCACCACCCGCGTCCTCTCTGTGTCGATGGTATCAACCGGCGCGCCATCGGCAAAGTCGCGACTAAAGGTGGCCATGCCCTGCGCGAGGCCTATCTGGCGCAGCCGCTCGTTGCGCTCCTCTTGAGACAGAGCATCGGTGGGCTTGCCGTGCGTGCGCCGACGCGAGCTTCGGTGCTCCTGCGTTGTGATGGAGGCATAGTAGGCGATCTGGTCATCGATGGTCTCGTCTGTGTTGCCCAGCGAGGGGTTGAAGATGGCGAGGAAGCCGAGCCGCGCAGGAACGGCACCTGCTGAGGCTGAGACAGTTGTGGAGGCCATGGAGGCGAAGGCCCTGGGGGCGGCGGCCCGTCACGCTCGCCAAGGGCCGCAGGCAGGCCGACGGTAATCGATCAACTTGAGGTAGGCGGGATTCCAAGGTGTTGCGATGGAGAGGAGCCGTTGAGCATACAGCTCGATGGAGAGGAGCATGAGCGTGGGTTTCAAGTGAGGCGGGGCGATGAGCGATCACTGAGACAAATAGGTAAGGTAGTTTCCACGCCGTCTCTTGATGAGCAGCCGGCCTTGCGTCATGCACGACACCAAAGCGACGATCTGCGCCGACTGCACTCAAAAATGGAAGGGTCGGTAGCAGTGCGCGGTCGAGAAGTGTCAATTTGTCGGGCTTGCCACGAACAGTCTCATCGGGCTCTGGCTTTTCAGCAATCGGGCTTCTGTCTGGTGACAGACATGTTAGCGTGGCTGACGTCTCACATTACGAGTAGAGTTGGGCGCAGAGACACCATGTCGTTTGGATACGAAGCAAGTGCCCTCAGCGTCCGCTTCCGAAAATCCGGCCTCAATGACAAGAAATGATTGGAAACATTTGCTGATGCCAGGGGAGTCTATGTAGAGCCAGTGACTCCCGTCGTTCAGCCTCATTTTTTCTCTTGCGAACAGGAAGACCCAGGCGTTCCCGGCCGGGTTAAGCCAGAGTATCATTGGCGAAGGCAGCCCGCTAGCTCATCCGTCCTGCCCGGGGTAGTTTGCGTGTTTGCTTTGTTTGCCGGAGAAGAGCTATAAGTGGAATCAACCGCCCCGTGTGCCTCAGGACCATCTTGTAAAAACGTTAATGCCAAGGCTACCTAAGGTATCATCGCCATATCGACACGGCCCGTCCAGATCCCCAGGTCCCAGGTCCGGGTGCCTGACTCTCCTCCCCACAGCACTCAACCCCACTGCCCCAAGCATTATCCGCACAGCCGCAATGCAGTGCTGGGCTACGCACGGGCTGCGCCGAGATGCGACTTTCGGCGTCGTCAATAGGCCTCCAACATTGTCGCTTTTGGTCCGCTAAGCCTCTGCTGACGAGTGCTACGGCCCAGCAGCACGCGAGTGCCCGTGTCTGAAGTGGGAATTGCCAACAGCTGTCGCTCGTGGTAACACAGGTGGGACTCAGGTACCTGGCTGCAAGTACGTCATCTTCTGGCCCCCAAGCTTGATATTCACCTCACTCCATCCTCGAACCCGGTCGGCCATTCGTCAATCTCCAATGATTCATTCGCCTGCTTCTCGACAATCGAACTAACCTGGCGGAAGCTCTTATCGCATCACGATGGAACCCATCGCGAATCTTAGACGCCGGTCCACGGTCCTGCTGCACCAAGTCCAGCAGAAGCTCCCCTCCGTGCCCCAAATGCCAGAAATGCCGCTGCTTGGCAGGCAGTCTCAGCCCGGGAGCCAGGCCCAGAAGGATGGCATGAAAGGCACCTGGGAGCGCATCGATATCCCAGCGTTGCCTCGCTCGTCACACTCGCTCAACGTCATCTCTGGCTTGGCTTTCATTTTCGGCGGCGAGATCACGCCGCGCGAGCCCGTCGACAACGACATGCACGTTGTTCGACTGCCGTTCAGCAGCGCCGGTGCCGACTATTACAAGGTCAAGGCCAAGGCCGCAGAGCCGGAGGAGCAACGGCCGCAGGAGACAACGGATACTTCGTATCCGGGCCAAACCGGCCTGGATGACGTACCGCTAGAAGTCGCTCCGAGTAAGGGCAAGGAACCGGCGACGGCTGAGGCGCCAGAGCTGGCCGACGTACCGTCCCCTCGAGTTGGCCATGCGACTGCCGTCATCGGCTCCCGTATCTTCTTGTTCGGCGGCCGTGGTGGCCCGGACATGAAGCCGCTGGAGGAGGCCGGTCGGGTCTGGGTCTATGACACGCGCTCCCACACATGGGCTCATCTCGACCCCGTCCCGGCCGTCAAGGGTGGCGCTATTGTCCCTCACCCTGCACCGCGAAGCTATCATTGTGCAACCGCAACGGACCATCCCCGAGAATTCGGCCAGAAGACTGCCCGAAAGCCCCAAACCTGGCGGCAGTGGGCAATCGGGGACTCGTCCCGGACTGGCATCCCTCAGGACCCCATCGTGGGCAACGTCGCCGAGGACGCTGTTGATGAGGAGTCAGAGGGCTATGGCACGTTCTTCGTCCACGCCGGATGCCTCGCCAGCGGAGACCGCACGAGCGACCTGTGGGCTTTCGACGTCCGCACGCGTACCTGGAAAGAGCTTCCTGCGGGTCCTGGCCCAGCTCGTGGCGGCACGGCCATCTGTATCAGCAAGAGTAGGCTCTTCCGTTTCGGCGGCTTCGACGGCGAGAGAGAACTTGGAGGGCAACTCGACTTCCTTCACCTGGAACTCGACACCTTCAACGACCGCACGACCAAGGGCGAAATCTCCATCCACGCTCGACCCGGAGGCTGGCAGACCATACTTGCAAGTAACATTGACGCGTCTTCAACCGAGATTCCGGTCGAGCCCTCGCAGCCATGGCCCTCGCCCCGCAGCGTCGCTTCCCTACAGGCACTTACCATCGGCGGCGGCCGCGAGTACCTGGTCCTGACCATGGGTGAGCACGGCCCAAGCGCCGACGGGCACGCCGGCGCGGGGACCTTCTTCCGCGACGTGTGGACGTTCCAGGTTCCCCCGCTAGGCATGTCAGCCGCGAGCTGGACGGATGCGATGCTGCAGGCTGTGGGACGGAAGACGGGCGAGGGGAGGTGGATCAAGGTGGCCACGGAGCCGCATGATCCTGAGCAGGACGATTCCGAGCCAATGCCGAGAGGATGGATGGCAAGTGCGCCCATGACTGACGTGGAGGAGAGTGGAATCATCATCTGGGGCGGTCTGGGAGAGGACAACAAGCGCATTGGCGACGGTTGGATATTGCGGCTTAGCAATTAAACGGGCAAGAACATCATGTGAGCGATAGCGCCGATCGTGTTGGACATATTTGATGTGGCGTGCAAGGCAATCTCGTCGACGAAATGAGGAAAATGTAACGTGAAACTGTCTATACCATTCGGTACTCAACACAGCGTTATGTACAATGCCTAGCCTCGTTCGTGCTATCCCCCTTCCACAACGTTAATAATACTTTACAAGTCCGACCTCGTCTTCTCGGCACCCCACGGCTCCTCCAACAGATTCGTCAGTCCCTTGCTATTCTCGCACGTCTGCCGACCCGTCAGAGGCCCGGGAGCGGGGACCTTGGCAGATGAGGAGCCGACGGCGGAAGCGCTCTCCTTGAGGGCCTTGAGGAGCTCGACGGTGGTCTCGGGGGTCAGGTCCTCGTAGTAGTCGTCGTTGATCTGGATCATGGGGGCGTTGACGCAGGCGCCGAGGCACTCGACCTCGATGAATGTGAAGAGGCCGTCGGCGGTAGTCTCGCCCTGCTTGATACCGAGGTGGGAAGAGATGGCCTTGACAATGGCGTCGGAGCCGCAGCCGCCTAGTTGGCAGGGAGTCTGCGTAGCATAGTCAGCTTTCGATGTTCATGACGTGGGCATAGCGGCGCTTGAGGTCCGTCGCCACCTTGCCACATATCGTGTAGAATGCGGCACAGGGCCAAGAGGTCTCAATGATTGCGCATGGGGGCTTTCATACCGTCGTGCACGCCTGGACAAAGAACTTGCCGACGGGGTTGCGGTTGTACATGGTGTAGAAGGAGGCGACCTCGTAGACGCGCATCGGGGGCATCTCGAGCAAGCGGGCGACCTCGTTCATGACGCTGATGCTGGTGAAGCCGTGCTGGCGC
This sequence comes from Tolypocladium endophyticum, assembly GCA_024339985.1. Lineage (NCBI taxonomy): Eukaryota > Fungi > Ascomycota > Sordariomycetes > Hypocreales > Ophiocordycipitaceae > Tolypocladium > Tolypocladium endophyticum. Next base: position 354,602 of record JALHBW010000105.1, read on the forward strand.
TGGCCGAGGTCGAGCAGCGGCATCACGGCGGCCTTCTTGTACTGCGGGGGGTACCGCTTGAGGATCTCGGCGATGAGCGTCTCATTCTGCGCGTTGAACTTGAAGGGGATGTCGGGGTTGTTGTCCGCGGCATTTCGGTGCTGCAGGGTCATTGTCAGCGCTCTGCGCTCGTCACTTCGCCGCGACTGCGAGGGTCCCGATTGTGCTCCGCCGCAGGTGCTCGCTCCCGATCGGGACGCCGGAGTCGCAGGGCCTCGGGGAGGGGGGGTGAATTACCACTTGGAGGGTGTCGCTCGGCCGGCAGGCTGTGATGGAGAAGGCGCGCGTCTGCGGCCGGGCGACGCGGGAGGCGGCGCGCATGCCGGAGCGCAGGAGGAAGGGAGTGAGCTTGCTCGCCATTGTGGGTGGGGATGGGGAGGGTCAATGGCGGTTGTCGGGGCCGGAGGCGAGGGTGGTTTGAGGTTCTCGAGAGAGCTTTCGCCTGTCGAAATGTTGTCGACTGGTCCGTTGAACGCACTTTGGGGGCTGCTTGCAAAATGGCCTGCGCTGATTGGCCACGCGGCTGTACCTCGGCTGAGACCAAAGCGCCGCCTGCGCCGCTCCATACTTGTCACTCCTTACACTCAGTACTCTCACTTGCTCACTGGCTCTCGTGCTTTGCTCTTTTATCGTTTGTTGAATGAAAAATAATTCTCCATGCTATTACTAGTGCTACTACTACCCGTAAGAATTGCTCATGAAGGCTAAGGCAGGGTCCGGCTCAATACACCAAGTTGTGCACGCCCACCATCGCCGTGACTGATTTCACAGTAATTAACAGCTTCCACGTCTCCCCTAGCCTCAATCCACCAGCATCTTGAGCTCGTCCTTTATGTTTGTCGGGAGTTCCATCAGCATAGCCGTCTTAGCTCTCTTCTCGCTTACGACAAATTCCTTGGGCAGCTCCACAGCGTCCTCCCGACCGAGGATTCTGTCCGCGACAGCGATGCCGCACCGCGCCGCCACCGGCATGCCGTGGCCCGTATACCCGGCGCTGATCCAAAGACCGCCTGCTCCCTCGATGCCGCTGAGGCCCCCGGGGACCTCTCCGACCCAGGGCTGGGCATCTCGAGAATAGCCCATGATGCCAGTCCACTCATAGGACGCCTTGAGCTCCAACTGCTCGTGCTCCTCCGGCGGCCGGAGTTTGACGGCATGGTAGAGCCCGTGATGAAGATGCTGACTCACTGTTGGATCGATCTCATCGTCACGGTAGATGCCCTTCTGTCCGTCAGCCACGGAAAGACGTTCACCTCCAAATATAAGGATTTTGTCAGAGGTAGAGACGCTATTGTTCTCGGAGCCACGCTGGATCAAGTAGTCATCCGTGTTCTTTGAGAGCCATCCGTAGCTATGGGGTAGCAGCGTCGCTCCATGTGGCGGTTGTAGGGCGCAAACCTGGCCCCGGACAGGCACGATGAGTCCTGTCGTCTTGGGCAGTAGATACGACGTGTAGGCATTGCTCGCAAGCAGCACGTCCTTGGCCGCGACTTGCCCGCGCGTCGTGTGCACTATCCACGACGATCCGGCTCGCTGCAGGTGCGTGACCGGCGTCTTTGTCTGCAGATTGAACTCGTTGGCGGAATGGTCGTGAAGCAGACGCTCGAGCACCCAGGCCACCAGTTTGTACGGCCAGCACTTGGCGGCGTTGGGCTGATAGATTGCACCCAGAGCTTCTGGCACACGGTACTTTTCAAGTTGGTCCTTGTTCAGGAGCACGGCCTTGTCCTTGAGGTCGGCGTGCCGCTGCAGGCGCTTGATCTGCTTCTCCGCCGCATCAAGGATCTCTTGCGAGAAGAAGGGGTGAACGCCGCCGACAACCTCCCAGTCACACTCGATGTTATTCTTAGCGATAAGGTCTGATATGAAATTGAATGTGGCCAGTTCGAAGCGGGCGATGCTCGGTTTGCTGTTCCAGACACCAGGCTGGCAGTGACCGCCGTTCTGCGCAATACCGTTAGTGCACCGCCTCCCAACAGAGCAGAGCATCAGATGTGAGCAAAGGGAACAACTGGAGTGCATAACGAAACTGGCTCACCCTGCCCGTCGCACCCCAGCACGCCTCCCGCGCCTCCAGCAGCAGGACGCCTTTCCCGCTGGCCACCAGCTGTCGCGCCGCAAACGCACCCGTGATGCCGCTGCCGACAATCACCACGTCCACCGCGGCCGGGAGCCGCTCCGTAGTGCGGTGTCCGAGCAGCTTCTTGGACGGCTCGCTGTGCCAGAAAGAGCGGGTGCTCTTGGGCGTAGGCAGCCCTGCCTGGCCGTCTTGCAGCGTGCAGCCTGTCATGATGATTGCGATGGTGCGCGCAGGTGCAGCCAACGAGCACCAGAGCTCCAGAAGTTTACTCTTCGCGCGAGAGATGGACTGTCGGGATTTTGAATGTCAGCACGGGACCAGCTGTCGGTCACACGTCCGAGCTCGGACCTGACCAGGTTCGCGGATGCGATCGTCTCGTCGTATACTGTACTTCATATGGCGTGCATACCAGGCCGAACCTAGTCAGCAACCCCTCACTGGCCAACGATGTCCGATGCAACGTCTTTGTCCGGCGAGTGACACGGACTAAGGCACGCGACGAGCCGTCTACAGCGGCCAGTGTCAATCGGACAGGTATCATAATATGTTCATTCCATTTCGTCGTTACAATCATGAGCAACAGATCAGCCATCCCAATGCCCTGGGAAGCTTTCGAGATCCGTATTACTCCGACGAGCTCTACCGATGCCACCACCGTCCGCGATGTGCTCTATATCTAGGTACATGGATCCGAGGCTTTGGAAGCGACTGTCCCGTCGTTGCGCCCAGCCGGATCCTTTTCCTTTGCCTTTTCCGTCCCTCTGAACCCTGGACCCTCGCCGCCGTACGGCCGGTGGGCACTTGTAGTCGTGTAACCGTCCTGGCTACCGCTCTACCTCCAACTGTAATTTGTACACTCCCAACCCCATTTGAGACGCAATCTTTCCCGATAATATTATCAACTCCTGAGGCCGACATGCAGCAGAAATGGAGGCTTCCATAATATATGCTTCCAGGACAGCAAGGCTTCAAAGTTCGAAAGCCCTGCGAGCGCCGCATCCCCAAAAGAAACAAAAGAAAGATTGTGCCGTTAATGTGTCGTTATCTCGTCGTACTGCATAATAAGGTCGATTTCGTTGGTGCTTGCAGGCTATCATATGCGCCTACACCAACCCGGTATTCGACTCGTCAAATTCCAATGACGGTTTTGACGTATCCATTGTACGTTTTCCAGTACAAGGGAAAGGCGATTCCAATGCCCCACTCAATTCAAACATCCGTCATTTCCGTGTCGCTATCATCGGCGATGGAAACCGGAAAGAGAACGGCCGGGCCCCAGTTACCTTCATATACCGTTGCCGGGGCTCTGCGATGCTCCGCTACCCAGCGCAAACCGTCAAGATCGAGCACCTGATCGACGCGCGGTCGTTCCGTTGGCGACTCAGCTGTCATCCACCGCACGATGGAGTCAAGAGAGCTTGGCTGGAACGCCTCGACCATGAAATCTGGGGGCTCCTGCGCTTCCGACCGCTTCATTGACCCAAAAAGATTGCCGGCGCTTCGGCTCTCACCTTGGAGCTCATCGCTGTGGACAGAGGGGTGGCCTGCAGAATCCCGCCGAACCTCGAGTGATGGTGTCCAGGTGAGGCTGGGGACTTCGGAGAGATCCCCTGATCTTAAAGCAATCCAGGTTGGCCCGTTGTCCGGAAGAACCACATTTGCTGCAGTCTCCAGCGTCATGAGGCCGAGCGAGAAGATGTCCGCTGCTTGTCCAGCCTTGCCTTCGAGCATTTCCGGTGCCATGTACTCACGGTCACCCTCGACATCGACTCCTTCGGTCGATGTGCAGGGTTGAGCCAGTCCGAAGTCTCCAATCTTGAGCGCTCCCTCGAAGTTGATGAGAATGTTCGCGGGTTTCATATCCAGGTGCATGAAGCCGGCATCGTGGATCTCCTTCAAGCCCTACAGCAGCATCGTTAGCACCAGCGTGTCTGATCAACGTAAACAAGCGATGACGTACCAGGCACAGGTCCTGCAAGATCTTGTAGATGCGGAAGTCATCCAATCTCCCGCCCCGTCCAATGTTGCCCAAAAATTTGTCTAGAGTTCCTTCTTCGCAGTACTCAGTCTGTATATACAAGTGGAAATTGTGCTCCCAGCTGTCGACATATTGCACCACATGCTCGGCATGTGTCAGGGCTTGCAGGGTCTGGACCTCGCGGAGCTTGACTTCTCGGTCTCTGGGGCCGTGATACGAGTGCCTGCTCTTCTTCACTGCAAAGACCTGGCCCTTGGCAGGGCTGCGAGTAGCAGCGTCGCTAGGTGTGACATTGCCCATGGCGAACGCGTTGGGGTGCTCCAGCTTGGTGACCCGGTAAACCGTGGAGAATTCGCCGTGGCCGACGTACTCGACTTTGTCAAATTTTGAGTACAGACTGGCGTCGATGTCGAGATTGCTTGTCCGACCATTTACCGGTGTGACGAAAATGCTCGTGGATGATCGAAACTCGCGTCCGGCAGTTGGAGTGACTGGTGGCGGCATGGTATTCTCACCGAGACCATCCGCAGCCTGAGAGATAGACAGGCGGCTGGTATCCAGAGGGAGTAAGCTCTCTTGAGGTGTCTGAGGTGTCCGTCGTCCATCGACAGGACTCGCTGGATCAACAGATGCAAATTTAGTAAATGCAGTCTCCGAACGGGGCACGGAGAGGAGCGAAGGTTGGGGATCGAGCGGCGACGGGGCAATGATTCCTCTATGGATTCTCGAGCGGCTGAAGGACGGTCGTGGTGCGAGGCAAGGGGTGGGGGATGGCTCGCGAAGAAGATCAGCGGGTCGACTGGCGCTTGGAGTCCGCGCCTCGTCGTCCCGGTCCATCGATTCGCTCGGCGTGTCCTGGGTCGACTTACATGTTGATTCCCGCGACGGGACAGGCTTTGCCGTAGATAGGGGTAGGATGAAGGTGCGGTTTGCGCTTGGGCTCTCGAGCGACTGCTCACTGAGGTTGCTCAAGCTAGGCGTGAGTGTGTTCTTCGTGGGAGTAGGCGGGATGTCGCCATCCAAGTGGGCAGGGAGTTCTGCAGCCTCGCCAAACAGCATGCGATCCTCGCCTTCCAGACTCAGAACACTGCCGCGGCGGGAGTGTTGCGCAGCTGAGCCACGCTGGAAGATGGACAACCCCTTTCCAGGAAGACCAGTCGTGTCCGAGGAGCGACGGCTGAAGGGCGTGGAAGGCATGCCGGCGAATGAATTGCGATTGTTGTTCTTCCTCTTCATGGCGCTTCCAGCTGGCGGCGGGAATGTTGCAAAAGGATTCGCATGCTTCTTGCAAGGGGTGTCGGGAGGCGCGATCCTCTTTTCAGCCTCCTCCTCCGGATTCCGGTTCACCTTTGAGATCAACCCAGTCGAGTTGAAGGCACCAGTCCATAGATGATGCGATTGGCTCGGGGTCGCAATCGCCTTGATATGCTCATTCATGGGGCGGGCTGTTGGTCGCGTGGCCGCCAGGGGTAGCGATCGAGAGAAGGGGTGCGGCCTGGGTTTATCCATGGCTTTGGTCACCGGCGCGTACACCGACGTCTCCTCGGTCAAGCTGTTGCCGGATGATGAGGTGGTCAAGGTCTTGGAAAGCGGGTGGGGTTGGTGGCCCTTGGCCTCCATCGGGTGAATAGAGGCATTCGGCAGAGGAAGGCCCGACGAGAAGGGGCTATCACGAGGAACCTGAGGAGGTAGGAAATGATCTGTAGACAAACGGGGTCGGTGCCGCGGAGGCGTGGAGACCTCGGCGCTCATCTGCGCGAGTTGTCGCTCGCCCGTCTTTCTCCCCCAAGACCCCTTGTCTCCGTACCGTTGCTGCAGAGTAGACTTCCGCAGAGATGATGATCGCTTAGGCAGGTTTGACGAAGTCGTTGGCGAGGCAAGAGGCTCTCGAGGAGGCTCCGCCACGCTGTCATTGCTGCCAAAGATTCCTGTCAGCTCATACTCTGGCTGCGAGTCTTCATGGATGTCGAAGCTTTGCGATGCGCTCATGTTGTTCGCAAAGATGTTCAGGTCGTCGCTCTGGCCGAGGCTAGATATTCCGTGCAAGCTGCGCCGTTTCGCGACGGGGCTGCCCTGATTTGGGTGGTCCAGGTTCATGGTGGCATCACTACGCTTCAATGCGCCCGTCGTCGAGACCATGTACGATTCACCGGGGCTGTCCAAGGCTTTCAGGAATGAGTACTGGGAAGCGGCACCAGACACGTCGAGGTGCACACTATGGCGCGCGGTCTTCTCGAGCCTCTTTCGTGGCGTCGAGCCGAGCGAGCGGCCGCTGCTGTTTTCCTGTTCCGAGGAAGCTGCGGCGGGTGGAGATAGCGAGGAGTGCGTCTTGTTGCCGGAATCAGGCGTTGCGCTCAACGTTCGTTTCAAAGGGCTCTTTGGCGACGCGCGCGGCCGTGCCAGTGGTCGCGATGATGGCGACGCTGCTTTGGCGGATTTGGCGGAGCGTAGTGACAACCTGACGCTGGGGCGCAGCGGCGTAAATGTGGTAGATTGAAGCGGAAAAGCTGCGTGAGTCGAAGTGATAGCTGGAGGGGCGGTCTGAGGGTGCGATGGAGATAGATGAGGTCGTTGCGGCGTGGAGCCAAAGCGACGACTTGGCGACTGAGGTGACGCCTGCTGTGAGGCGTCGGAGCTGTGAGAGCTTGTGCGGGACAGGAACTTGGATGGAGATCTTGATATGGAGCGTCGCAGGCTGCGGACGGCCGACGTCACGTCCATATGATGGCCATGGGTAGGCGACGGCAGTGCAAGAGTGCCGCCACCGCCGTTAGAGAAAGACATTGTGACTCTAGGTGGGTGCGAGATGGAATGCAATAGTAGAGTGCCGGGGGTATTGCGGGGGAGAATGGTGCGGTGGTGAGGAATGCTTGCGAACTAGAGAAGAATACGTGTTGTTCTTTCTCTTATAACAACTCGCGAGAGAACGACAGCCCAGCGGTCGTAGGTGGCGGAGAGTATAAGGTTTCGGAGGGAAGCGTGCGATGTGCGCAAGATCGTCAATGTTTCCGAGTCGGCGACGGGGAGAGCTGATCCAAAGTCTGCCAGTCTTGTCTCGCAGATGGGCAGCCTCGTCCTGTGACTGGGAATGCGAAAGTGGTAGTCGAAGGCAGCAGCGCTGAAGCACCGAAGGCAGGCAGAGAGGCGCCAGGGGCAGGGCGAGTCCTCGAGCAGGACAGTCGAGATGGTGCGACGTAATCGACGGCGCGGAAACTGACAAAGGCGGGCAGCTACGACATAGCGAGAAAGGGCTGTGGTGGTTCGCTGCGTCTTCACACCCACTGGCGATCCCCTTTCGTTCTCGCCCTCGCTCACGGCGGGTCGTGAACCCCTTCCGCAGGCCAGGTCGTCTGGTCTCGACTCGACTCGACGCAACTCAGAGCGCACCGTCCCCGTCAACACATAACGCGCATGGGTCGATGAGCGCCAGCCAGGTGATTCACGGCGTCCAGTATCGGTCGAGACGGATGGCCGTGGCGATCAAGACACAGGCGGGCGTGTGGAATGCGGCATGCAACTTGGCAAAAAGGCGTGGGAGGTGCTGGTGTCCAGCAGGCGCAGGACGTCGCTCGACCTGGCTCGACGAGTCGGGGCAAGTGCGCCCGTCGCGCATGGCCGTCTGCGCAGGTGGGAGGGCGAGCGTGCGTGGGTGACGCATTTGTTTACAGACTTACCCAACTGGGCTAGCGCGACGCGCCGGGACGCGTCTTTGGCTCGACAGACTAGCGTCACCCCCCCTGCCCCTGTTGGCCGACGACATGAACTGCCTCTGCGCCTCCTACGAAGGCCGCCAACACGGGCGAGGCGCAAGACATTGCATTTCTCGTCTCGTCGGCACACGGGGGCGCCGTGAGCGTTGGTCTACAGCCTCCGGCCGCCGGACAATAACAATGGCCCGCCTGTTTGCGATCGCCTCCCGATGGTTGCATGCAGGTGCCAGGTCTCCGACGATGCTTGCCGCAGCTCGGAAACCTTGGCCCCTGAGCCCAAGAGCGAAACCACGGGCAAGACGGAGGAAGCCCAACCAAGAGGCTTTTTGCGACTTGGACTGAGTCGCAAGCCCTCACACCACGGGCCCCACTGACGCGCTCCCAGGGTCTAGGGGACCACCGCCCGCGAGAGGCCCGCGAGAGGCCCGCGAGAGGACCCAGAAGCTTGGAAGTTCAGACGGCGGGCGCCAGTGGTAGACGAGCGATGGTCCCACGCCGTCTGCCCGCCAGCCAGCTTATCCGATGCCGTCGATCACAAGACGCCTCTTGGCCGGCCTTGGATCCACGCCGCCACCGCGAAAGCAAGGCAGCCAGCGCGCTTCGTTCACCAACCGGGGCCGCAAGTGGACCTCGAGTCTGTGTTTTTGGCAGCGGGAGGATGGGCGCCTCGCGGCCCCAAACGGACGCTTGGGAGCATCCGCCTCGGCGCTCTCAGCGATTCTCGCGCCCATCCAACACCAACCGCCGAACCAAGCGGCTGCAGGTGCAAACCTTGCGTGAGACCCCTTTTTTTGCTAGTCGAGCTCTCTTGTCCCCTATCTCTCCCCGGCTCTGATCTACCCGGTGCCGGTCTGGAAACCCAAATCTCTCTCCCATCATCGCATGCGAAGAAAGTGGTGTGGCAATTTCTGCTGATCAAAACAAACAACAAAGGACTCCTCGTCTTTCGCGTCTCCCGCATCCTCTCTCCTCTCCACTGCATAACGGGGGCTTGGGCATTAATTTGCACTTATTTATGACAGTGCACCAAATCCTGGGTCTTATTCATGCTCGCCCCCCTTTTGCATCCCCATGTCATTTCGCTTCGCAGTAAATAGTCCGGGGCCGCCCCAGGCGAGCCCGCTCACACCCGCCGCCAACGGCTCGCTGTCCCTCCCGATTGCCCGATTTTTATCAAAGTTATCGTATGTCCAGCATAGGCGAGATGGGGAGGTCGTTTATCTGACCGATACGAACTCACTGGCCTGCATTTGCACGGGGCCAGGTCTTCCCGGCTTCCTCTTGTCAACCGGAAACGCATCGTCGCAACACGGACCACTGCACACAGCCGCTGCATTGCGCTGAACCCAGTGCTCCAAATTCGACGATTGACTTATATGCCAGCTCTTCAAGCGCGTGTTCTAGTACGGACGAGTGGGACTGTGAGCCTTTGACCGCTACGATGGTTGCATATTTTATGGGACGAGGCCTGCAGCTAAAAAACTGCGTGGGCACAAGAATGCCACACCGCACCGGTCTGGATCTGAAGTCTGTGTGACCTACTTGAGCTTTCGGCGTGACGATGAGGTGACCAGCAGAGGCTCTTCGCACGACTTTGCTTTCATCCGACCAACACTTTGTTCTCATTGGAGGTGGTAATATGAGCAGTGAGATCACATGTCAGAGTGAATCCCGTGTGCGCTGAGAAGACTCGTGATACGACTTTAACATAACAGTGTTCATCATGAGTGGGTCGTTGGGCTTCGGTGAGGTTAAGCTACCCTATAGTACACCCTCAAGATGACGAAAGCACTGAGAGCGAGTTTGAAATCCGGCACCCAATTGTTTCGGTGAGGCACATGTAGAGGGCTCTGTACCTCCGTCGAAATGAATAGTAAATGCGGTCTAGGCGGCGATGTACTTTGGTGATCGGGTCGCTCCGGTTGTGAAGCCATTTCGCATGGTTCTTGCTGCCTCTATGCCCCCTCATGGCTGCGCTGATATTGCGTGGATATGGACAATTTTCTCAGAAATGATTGATTCATGCACAATTTCTCTTTTACATAAACATGCCAAACGCTGTTTCCTTTAGAAAGCTATGTACATGCGCATCTCCCGAGCAATGGGGAAAGTCTGTTACAGAGCTTAAAACATCGTCTAGGCTCGCACTTGAGCCGATCATCAATACAGCTCCATCTTCTCCAGATGGATTAAGCCGTTGGGGGGCTATATCGCAGTTCAAATCAGCACATGGGAACCCGGGTGGGCAGAGCAGGGGATTGGATGTCAACATACCGGGATGAATTGCCGTAACTTGACACCAGCCTGGCTGAAGACGGCCGCCGTCTCGTTGTCCATGCTGTACCCCTGGGCGTACACGACCTCGCTGATGCCCACCTGGCAGATCTTGATGCTGCATGTCAAGCACGGGCACGTATCGCAATAAAGCACTGCGCCGTCCCTGATTCGCTCCCTTCCCGCCTCGAGCAGAGCATTCTCCTCGGCGTGGATACACAGACAGGTCGCCAGTCCCACGCCAGAGCTGTTCCCCTCATTGCAGCGGGGGCAGCCTCCCTCGGCGCAGTTGCGGATTCCGCGGGGCGTGCCGTTGTAACCAGTGCTGATGACCCGACGCTCGCGACCGACGAGAACACACCCGACGCGTCGCTTCATGCAGTTGGACCGGTGGGCGGCCAGCGAGGCAAGGGCCATGAAGTACGTGTCCCAGCCGGGGCGCAAGCGATCCGGGTTGGGGATGTCAAGCTTTCCAAGAGTAGCATACAGATGCGCAAGCGACGAGGACGTGTTGAGCAGCCTCACCGAGGCACGAGATATGAGCGGCTGAAACCCGCCGTGTGGATCGTACAGATGGGCATCGCTGCGGGCAACGAAGTCTTCGAGGCTAAGTTCAGACTCGTTGATACGTTTGGAACGCTGCTGGAATCGCCGCCAGCGTACGGTCAACGGTGCGTCGACGGAGAGCAGTAGGAAGAAGGGGCGGCGCATGAAGACATCGAGGACGGCCTCGGTGGGGATGTCTGTCGTCACGAAGCGGCTGCGCCAGCGCTTGGTGACAAAATCGAGCAGAGCCTCGGGCGTCGCGAATGAAAGGTCTGCACCAGACTGTGGACGCAGGGCTAACGACGTGTCCGAGGCTGACTGCGTCCCATTCTTGGTCGTGAGCGCGCTGGAGCTCAAGGCGTCGGCGAATGCGACGGGAGGCGAAACCGTCGGGCTCGACTTCCCGTTATCCAACGGCGGAGAGGTCTGAGAAATGGGACCGTTGTTACTAGTATCGTCCTGCTGCAGGTAAAGGTGCTTGAAGCCGTGGTGCTCGACAAGATACTGAGCAACAGTCTTCTTGCCGGAGCATATGCCTGTTCAAGGTGAGTACAGAGGCCAACAAAAAGGCACAAGAGCTCGCACCTCCGCAGATTCCAATGAGCATCGCGCCCAAGCTTTCGCGCCAATCAGACTTAACTGTTGAGCTCCTGGCGATGGACGGTACAAACGTGGAGAGAAGCTTCTTCTAAGGTCTCAATCAAAGAAAAAGGGTTTGTCGCACTTCGAGACCGCGTCAGGTGGGGTTCGCGTTGCAACTGGCCAGGGTCGCCGCCGTTAAGGGCTCGGGCGTGAAACGTGTTGGCGTCATTTGGCAGCTTCTCTTCGTAGTGCAGAGAACAGTCCTCTTTTTTGGTGAGATGCTCCTCACATAACGTTCATTTCGCGAATAATTCTCCTATAGATGATTTTATCTTAACCACTATGGCGCAGCGCAGAGAACTGTAACGGAACCGGTGGTCTTGTAATGGAGCTCCACCTAGAGCTACCTACTCAAGTTGTACGTTCTCATGCCGACTACCCCAACAGCAATAGCAGGTAGCGGCAGAGAAAAAGGATGCAGTCTTTGTGAAAAAACTTGTATTTTCATCATCCAGGATTATTTACCGGACGTCATACGATGACTTGCCCAGGAGACAAAACTGCAAAAAATAAATTTTCAACTCCGGTACAGGGAATCGAACCCTGGGCTGCTCGGTGAGAGCGAGCGATGTTAGCCACTACACCATACCGGATGTTTTAACTTGAAAGCTCGTTACTTATAATAGACTATATAGTCCTAATGCCCTTTGGCTTAGACCGGGCTGGCTGGACCACTTCTGCGCTCACCTCTGAAGTCGTTTTTTTGCATCCTCTGCTTCGCATGCCAGCCCTCTCGTTCATTTTATCTGCTCGACCCGGACCGAAACCTCCGCGTGCCGAAGACTTGGCCCACAGCCGGAGAATAATGCGGTGCTCGAGGCTCCCTGCTTCTCGAATGTCGTACCCCAGGCTACAGGTACGCAGGTACTTGGTACCTTACCAACCCCGCCGCGGGGCACTGCTCACTGTCGCCGTCAGCACCCGCATCAAGCTGCATCATCTGCCTCAACGTCCATGCTCGTGATGACTGTTTCTGTCATCTGACATCGCAAGGGTATCAGGTTTCACCGCTCAGCGTCTCGCTTACCGGCTCTCATCCGGTATATCTGAAGACTCTATCTTTCAATATTCTCCTCGCCTCGCCGAACAGTCGTTTCTTCGATACGCGCTACTGTCGTTTCACCCGGCGCAGGGCCACAAGCTTTCTGCCTGGACTGACACTTGGGCCGTCGTCATTAGCGACGTCCGTACGTCATCATGGCTACGCCGCTTCAGTTTGCGACTTTTAAGTCGGAGATTGAGCTACCATTTTACTCGGCGCTGTTCGCCTCCAAACTCGACTACGACAAGCTCGACGATTCCGCGCGTAACGTGCTCGGACTGTACGAGGCTCGCGTGGAGCAGCCAGAGTCGAGCTGCAGGATGCAGATTCTGGGAAACGCATTGACAAGCCAGTCGTCAGTTTATTTGTTAGAGCCTCCAGGTTCGTTGCAGAACTGACGCACGCCAGGACGCCTCTCGGTACTGCCAGAGCCGAGGGCATCATAAAAAATGTAAATACCCTCGAAGGCTTCAAGAACATGGACAAGACGGCAATGCTCCAGACAGCGGGCCGACAGGTTAGTCGCGTACTCATCCGTTCTCGCCTCATCTTCTCACGCACGTAGATTTGGGATGCCATACACGACGGCAGCATCTACTCCATCCCTTCACTGCTCTCCTCTTTTGTCATCCTCTCTTATGCCGACCTCAAGAAGTACAAGTTCACGTACTGGTTCGCATTTCCCGCGCTCCATTCAGATCCTCAGTGGAAGATTTCTGGTCCCAGTGAACGATTTACCGCAGAGGAGTGCACATCACTCGTGGACAAGGTGGGAACCTGGCGGTATGGCCTGGACAACCGCGAGCATGGATTTTTCCTTGCCAAAAAGGTGCGAGGCCAGGATATAGAATTTGACGAGGGCGATGCGGCGCAGAAGCTGGATTTCAAATGGGAGGTGGCTTCACTCCGTCGCTTTGAGGATGGATTCTTCAACGAGGTTCCGGAAGAGGATCGATACGTGGCTTTTGTTGATCCGTCAACGTACTCCGAGGGTCCCGGATGGCCGCTGCGAAATCTACTCGTGCTCATTCGACATCGATTTCGTCTGTCAAAAGTCAGAATCATCTGCTACAGAGACTCTTGGCCCAGGCGGCACGAGGCCCGAAGTGTGGTCCTGCCCATTGAGATGGAGGCTGTCGAAAAGATGGAACTGACCGAGATGCCTAAAGTCACAGGCTGGGAGCGATCGAGAAACGGAAAGCTGCAAGCACAGCAAGCAAACCTGGGGGAGTACATGGACCCGAAGAAACTGGCGGACTCGTCTGTCGATTTGAACCTCAAGCTGATGAAGTGGCGACTGGCCCCTGACCTTGACCTTGAGCGTATCAAGAACACTAGATGTCTTTTGCTCGGAGCCGGAACGTTGGGAGGCTATGTATCGAGGAATTTATTGGGATGGGGGGTTCAGAACATCACATTTGTCGACTACGGACGAGTGTCGTACTCAAACCCCGTGCGACAACCGCTCTTCGAGTTTGATGACTGCACCGAAGGAGGCAAGCCGAAAGCGGCGCAAGCTGCTGCCATGCTCAAGAGGATTTATCCAGGAGTGACATCGGAGGGCCATTCGCTGTCTGTTCCCATGTTGGGGCATCCCTTCACGGATGAAGAAAAGACAAAAGCCGACTTGGAAAAGCTGGAAGGCTTGGTCAATAGCCATGATGCCATCTTCTTGCTCATGGACACTCGGGAATCTCGTTGGCTGCCGACAGTCATGGGCAAGGCTGCTGGTAAGATTGTCATGAACGCAGCATTGGGGTTCGATTCCTACGTGGTCATGCGGCACGGAGCCGAGAGCAAGGGGGAGAACCAGGCGACGACGCTTGGTTGCTACTTTTGCAACGATGTTGTTGCCCCCGCGGATGTGAGTGATTCTTCAGCAAGACGGTGTACGTATCCCACTGATCAAGACGCAGTCCATGAAAGACCAGACCCTTGACCAGCAATGTACCGTGACCCGGCCTGGTGTCGCCGCCATAGCCTCGGCCCTCTTGGTCGAACTCCTCACGAGCGTTTTGCAGCACCCACTTGGAAACGAAGCTCCGGCACCACATCTCAAACCAGGCTCAATTCCAGAGAGGGATCCGCCTGACCATCCTCTCGGTTTGGTGCCCCACCAGATTCGCGGCTACGTATCGACCTTTCAAAACATGGTCATCCGGGGCCATTCGTATGAAAGCTGCAGTGCTTGCAGCCCAAAAGTCCTGGAAGCATATCGCAGGGATGGATGGGGCTTCGTGAAGAGAGCTCTTCAAGAGAAGGACTATGTTGCTGAGCTTTCGGGCTTGGCTGAGGTGCAACGCAGAGCAGAGGAGCTGGCGGGCAACGTCGACTGGGAGGAAGAAGACGAAATGGCGGAAGAGGGAGAGGGAGAGCTGATCTGAGGACTTTTTTTTTACGTACATCATTAGAGCTGGCGTTGAGAGAGATCAAGGTACGCGTCCCGTCGGGTAAGCTTTTCTGGCTCGACGTGAGAATTGTAGTCTAGGCGCCTTCCGGAGCTATGTTGACCAAAGTACAATTGCACGAGGCCCTTCGGCTTTTTTTGCCCATTATATCATTGAAGGCTCCGATTCTTCTGGTCTACAGCAGCAAAGCCACGCTCTTGGCGGTATGCATTTGGCAGCACGCTTTTGCCTTGATCGCTGATCTCTCGTGGTGCCGACGCATGTAATCGCTAAACCCAAAACTGCACGGGCAACCGCCATACTGACTGGGTTGTTTTCCGTTTCCCATGCTCCTCTCTCTCAGCGGCCGAGGCCACCTGTATGGCTCGGACAAGTATTAAGCTTGCCATCACGAAAAGGTCTCAGTGCGCTTTCTCGGCCAAAAAAAAAATTCAATTATTTCAGACAGACATTATGAGTCCAACTGACGGTTCTTGATCCCCGCCGGGTGAGTATGCACTTATCCTGGCTGAGGTAGTATCAACTGCAACGTGGTGGAGCAAAATCGGTTTGTCGATAGCCGCGCCTGCATCTAAGTGGACCGATGATCAACTTTGAGTCATAATGGCACATATGAGCACGAACTGATGGATGGCTGGAAACCGATGCTTCGTGAATGCCATGACTGAGAAGCTGACCGATCGCGTGTAAGCGATAGCTGATGAGTTGTTTAAAAGCGATGCTACGACTTCGAAAGTCGTTACATGGAAGACGTTTGCTAGACAAGACACGAACCACAAACACGCACGTCATCATGAACTTGAGCGGCAGCAGGTGGGCTGCAAATGGGCTGTTTCCTGCGAATCTTGTCCAAATTCCCTGTACTGTCGCAATTCCCACGTGGCACTTGGACGAAGTCTGACTATTTCAGGGCTCGACCCAGGCATCGGCCTAAAACAAGCTTGCAACCCGTCAACATTTACAGACCCCAGCCCTTTCGGCTCACAGCTCCTCTCCATTGCAGCCAACCTCGTTACGAACTATACGACGATAGCAACACACCAACTTACGGTCCACCACCCGACCATCGAAGTCGAAAATGCGACATTCTGCAACATCACCGTGACATACACACACCCAGGGCAAGACGATGTCATTAACGTCGAGGCATGGCTTCCCGTTGGCAACTGGAACGAGCGCCTGGTTGCCGTGGGTGGAGGAGGTTACGTTGCGGGCCGCTTTTCGTACTCTGAAGTCGCTATGGCCGCGGCGCTGGGTCAGGGCTATGCGGCCGTTACCACCGATGCGGGCTTGGGAAGCTCATTCTACCCCGAAGACTGGGCACTTGTGAGCCCTGGAAATGTCAACCTCTACAAGCTTCAGAATCTGGCATTCAAGTCTCTCAATGATGAGGTAGGTTTGATCTCGATTGGCTTCATAATTCAAACATTAACACGGGTTTGCAGGCCGTCATTACCAAGTCTATCATAAGAGACTTTTATGGCAAATCACAAAAGTTTTCTTACTGGAGTGGTTGCTCCCAAGGCGGAAGACAGGGCCTTATGCTTGCCCAAAGATATCCTGACGCATACGATGGCATTGTGGCCACCGCTCCCGCCATTAACTGGGGAGAACTGGTTCCCAGCTGGTTCTGGCCTCAGCAGATCATGAACGAGATGCAGGAGTATCCCGCTCCGTGTGAGCTCGTATACCTAGCGCGCGCAGCCGTCGAAGCCTGCGATGGTCTTGACGGGATTGTCGACGGTGTGATTTCGTCCATGGACGAATGCGCGACCAGATTCGATCCCTTTCAGCATGTCGGCATCGAAGTCGAATGCGCTGACCTGGAACGCACCGTCAAGCTGAGCCGCGCAGCCGCCACGGTCGCCAATGCAACGTGGTCAGGCCCTCGAGGCCTTGATGGACGCTTCCTCTGGCACGGCATCGGCTTGGGGTCAAGCTTCCAGGGATCCTTAGGAGCAGGCATCGCGGCAACAGAGTGCACCAAAGGCAAGTGCGTAGGCGCACCAACGAAATTAGGGACGCAATGGCTGCAGATATTCCTGGAAAAGAACTCCACTTTCGACTACAACACCATCACACGCCGAGGATTTGAAAGACTGCTTCAATCTTCAGTAGCGGAGTATGCTTCTACATTCGGGACGAGGGATCCGGATCTATCGGCCTTCCGCGACGCAGGCGGCAAGATACTTAGCTTTCACGGGTTGGTGAGTACATGATCAGGGCAAAATAGTCGAACTTTGTGCTAACTAGACGCAGAACGACCAATTGATCCCTTATAAGGGAACCGATGACTATTATGATTCTGTCACCAGAACTATGCCCGATGTACAAGACTTTTATCGCTACTTCCAGATTCCCGGATACGGGCATTGCGGAGGAGGCAACGATGCTTCGCCAATGACAGCCTTTTCGCAACTCCGCGCATGGGTTGAGGAGGGCAAGCCTCCAGAGACTGTGCCTGTCCAGTTTGATGATGCCGGAGGCAAGGCGTTTCACCGGCCCTTATGTCCATATCCGAAGAGGACGTATTTCGAGGGCGGCGATCCTACAAAGTTGGAGAGCTTTACTTGCCGGGAGTAGATTAGAACTCCTGTTGTCATGCCATGGTATTTACGGGCATTTGCAAGGCGTTAGGTAAAGGGCTTGCCAGGTACGGCTCGAGTTCGGCGTCGGCGATGGTCGCCGGCAAGGAAATTAATTAAATCATTCCTTGCATAGGTGTTGGTTGCGTACTTGTCCAGACTGCTGAGCCTTCTCGAGCTCACTATTTTATTGTAGTGGTATAAGCCTACTGATGCGCTTTCGCTTCGCTCTCCATGTGTCATAGCTCCATCTTCCTTGCAAAAGAGCTTACTTCAACCCGCCTGATGCCCTTTGCGAATGCGACGCAGCTGTCGCAGACCGTACCTCCATATCAGCCCGATGCCTAGCGAGGACGACAACAGCAATACTGCGAAAGCCCAGTTGCTTTCTTCGAAGTAATTGACGACGTTCATGCCGAACCAACCGGCAACAAGTGTTGCCGAAGTCAGACCAAGCATTGCGACCTCGAGTTTCGTCTCCAACACCATGATGCGATTGCGCCGGACGTTCAGAAAGGAGCGGAGGGTCTCTTCCGTTCGCTGAATATTCTTCACGGTGCTGGTTGCTTCCTGGACAATTGCATCGTTGGCTTTGAAGTAAGCTTCAAGCATGTATTCCACATGCTGGTGGTCAGCCTTCGAGTGAGGCTGGCCTCTTTGTTTGTCGCTGAGGTACATGTCTGCCATGTCTTGATCCTCGTTCAGGATGTCTTGCACTGCGCCTCGGACAAGTCGCGCGCGTTGTTCGATGCTGGCCACCTTTCGCGTAAAATCGAGCAGCCCTCGCAGCACTGAAAGCTCACGAGCTTCCTCGTCATCGGGTGCGAACGTTTTAAGCTTGTCCTGCGCGCTTTGGCTGTCTTGCTTGACTATCTTGTACTCGGCCTCCAGGGTAGATGTTGCGGCCGAGAGAGCGAGTTCCAACACAGCAAGCTCAAAGGTTTCTCCAGCCGTGCCGCGCAGCACCTTGTCCTTGTGCAGCCTTCTTTGCAACTCATGGACGAAGACACATGAGGCGAGATTGTGCCCGTTAGCATCGACATGGAGGAACAGCACCCTGTTGGACTGAATGAGAAGACGCAGGTCGAACACATGAACCAGAATGGTGTGCTCCCGAACGAGAAAATGAGGAAAGCCGTCGGACGGGAGATCGAATGTGCGCAGGTCTCTCGTGGTTATTTTATAGTCGTTGGCAACCTGAAACTTGGTCTGCTTGTGCCTCGTGCTCACACCTTGGCTATCGAAGACCGAGAACTCCATGTCCACATTTCCATTTGTCGGCGTTTGAAAGAGGTCTAGGGATAAGTCGTAAAGCCGTTTGCTGGAAGCTGCCACATCCGTGGCGGTCGCACAGCGAGCATCGCTGTGCGTTCTCCGAAATGATGCGAAGCCGGGCGCTTGCACTTGTTTGTGTGACGTCGGTTGAACAACGCCCCTCAGCCAGCGTTGGGCTGCGCTGAAGTGGTTCACCCGCAATAGCGACTCGCCACAACATCTAGAAGATGCGACGCGAAACGTTGACAGCCGCCAAGGGTGCATGTCTGCTACCTTGATCGAGCGATTGAAGAGCACATGAGATTGTCGGCTGTGGTTGTTTCCGTTGCAACACGGGAGGCTCTCAAATGGCTGCGTGGAAAAGTGGATCAAGCTCAGCTGGGCGTCCAACTGGTGACAAGTTGTTCCTGACGGAGTCTACGGACTACTCGGGGTGCATTTTGCCGATGGCCAAGAAGTCGCATCAACAGAATTTTCCGGACAATCCGGGAGGCGGCCCAGTGCCCGAATATTGTGGTCCTGGACCTGTAATGAGCTGACAGTTGACGTCTACGCAATATCCTCATTCTGCGATCAAGTCTTGTTCGATGGGCTGCACCGCTTGCGCATGACCCAACGGAGAAGAGGCATTGAAGCCTTGTGTCCCATGAGTTCCTCTATGCCCCATATCCTTGAAGACGTCACGTCACGTTCGATAATGGCAGAATGGTGCGCTGCAGTGGTGTTCGATTGATACACTTCAACAAGTGAACGAGGGAACCAAGGAAGCTGGCGACTACAGACTACAGACTACATCAATGTGAAAATCCTAAGTGTTTAGCCAGGCAGGCGACCCATCGGGCTGAAATCACTTGGGAATGACCGGCAGGCTGATCCAGTTGTCATGCGTCGCCCCAAAATGCAGGTGATTCAACCCCTTGAACACGTCTTGGGCCCTACGGAAAAGTCATTCGGTCAGCTCACTCATCCTATTTGAAGAAGCCACGGTGACCAGTGCCATATACAGCGGAAAATAACGTACCTGTCGACCGGATCGTCGTGCGAGAAGATCCCACTGCCCGCCAAATCGCACGATCCAACATCCAGCACAAGGCGCTCCCCTGGTTGAACCACAACATTTGTTGGCCACATTTCCACGTCTACGCTATACAACTCGTTCGGGATCACCGGAGCCGCGTCAGTAGAGACGTAGTCGCGATGAGGCAGCCAACAACGGTGTCGGGGGTGCTGGGGATTCGTTTTCCGCAAGCTGACCCTCAAAAAGCCCTTAGTCACTGGGGCGGGCTCTCCTGTAGTACCAGTGTAGAACACTTCCTCGCCCGACGACGAGATGTGGTGGAGAGATAAGAAGATGTCCATGTCGGAAGGCGTTGTCGCCTGCCACGGAGGGCGATCAACCGAAACAGTCAGTCGAACCACGATGTGTCCAGTAATCTCTGTCTCCGTCTCGAAGGGAGCAGACTTGAACGACACTGAAGCACAGGACTCTGCGTTGCTTCCAAACGCCTCGTACACAACTTTGCGTACCAACGACTGAGGCTCTACCACAGGCTTGTTCCACAACAGGATTCCATCCGCGGCGAGGTGCATTCTTGAGTATTCTGTCCTGGCGATTGGCCACTCATTTTCCTTTCGTCGCAGGAACTGACTTTCTGCAAGAGGGTCATTGTATCCGACGTTGCCTTTCCGCAGAATCAGGTCCACTGGCGGGATGGCACCCTTCTGAGACCATCCAACGCGGTCGTCGTCTTTGAGAAATGCATCCAGGAAGCTCCGTTGCACCTCAACCTCCTCAGGGTAGTAAAACGGGAGGTCGTGGCGGCCGACGATGAAGCGAAGATACTTGAGATCTGATCCCGCGTGCATGTACCCTTGCACGCTGCCGCGTAGGTGCAGTAGAATGCCGCCCCAGTTGGCAACGCTGAGTAGGGGAACTTGGATGTCTTCGAGTCTATAGTTCACCGAAGCGAAGCGGGCGTCGTCTCGGAATCGGCTTTTACGCATGCTGTCCACCAAGACTACCCTATTGGCTTGCAAATCCGCTTCGGACAACGAGCCTTCGACGGTGTCATCACCATAGTTGCGCGCTGCCCGTCCTGGAAGGCCGTATTGGTTCGAAGCAATCTGACGTTTCCAGATCTTATCCAAACCTCCGTTTGCAAAAATCCCTCCATGTCGACAGGCGTCGCGGTAAAAATCAGAGAAGCCTTCCCATGGGACAATGGCGGCCAGACCCTTTGGCCTCCGGGCCGCGACTTGCCATTGCGTGACTCCGTAGTAGCTGATGCCCAGGAGGCCTACTTTACCGTTGCTCCATGGTTGCTCGGCGGCCCATTCGATGAGCTCTGCGAAGCCATCGATTGTTGAACTTGAAAGGGCGTTCAGGATTCCTGGGGACTGTCCCGTCCCTACCTCATCAGCACGGACAACAACGTAACCATGTTCAGTCCAATAGTCAGGAGTGGGCGTTTCCCACGCCGAGTGGTCTGTCTTGTGGTCCGGGTTGACTTCTGCGTAACTCTCCGGGTGAGAGCTGTTCGGAGTGGATTAGGGCACGAGACAAAAATTGAGATGCAAGGTCAGTGGGAAATTAAACGAACTGCAAATATTGTACATCCTTTCCATACGGACCATATGTTGCAAGGACCGGATACTTTGCTCCTTGATCCTTGGGACGGTAGACGTTGCAGCGGATGAAGCTTCCATTCTTCAGAGGCACGGCCACGTTCTTTTCGAAAATGTAGGTGTAGGATGAGGATGCCATATCGAGCTTGGTTGTGTTCTCTGTGAGCACTGCCGTATTGCGGGAGCGGGAGATTGGTATATGTTTTCTAACACCTCACTCGAAACGACAATCTTATTTTAAGAATTATTTTTCTGATCTCTATATAACTGATATTAGCTCTTCTCATGTGCCCTTTTATTACGCAATTGTCCGTACCGAGGTGGAAGCAAACTGCGAATCACATAATTTCCGATCTGTGTTTCCCGACTTCTCCGCTGTCGATCACCCGTGTTTCCCGACTTCTCTGCGGATCAATCATTCCCCACATTCTGATGTCATTCTTTGAATATTTCTCCGTAGGCTCGGAAAACAGCTCCCGTCTACAAAGACCAGTCTCATAAGAATAGTCAATATTCAAAGGAGCCATAGTAAGACTCGACTCCTGGAAGGCGAATGAACTTCATTGGCTTTTGTAGCGGCCATACGCGCAATCTCGATGTTGCAATTCGAAACTCGATCTCTCGTAAACTTACAAGTCAACTGGCCCCTGCAAGCCCTTCCCTTTGTCCATAGAGACGACTCTGTCTTCGGATGACCACGTATCTGTAGCAATGTTGCAATATCCAGCAAAGGAAAAGGCTTTAAGGAAAAAACTTCTGGCTACATGAAGAAGGACCCTTGGCACAATGGAAAGGCGTCTTCCAGGGCATTTTCCAGGGTCTCATCACGGAACAAGTTGTTACTAGAGAACAACTCGGCGGTTCCAATGTCTTCTGGAACAGAACTCAATCGAAAGGCGTCAAGCACGTCTGACTCCAGCGGTGAGGTCCTTACTCTGCTTCCTTCGTCGGCGGCTAAATTTTGATCTTCTTTGTCCCCGCCTAAGTCTAGGTCGGGAAATTGCATTTGCTTCAAAATTCTTCCCTCGCTCCATATAATGTCGTTGTGACCGAGGATGGACACTCTAGCGCGGTTTGGGTTTCCCGGTTGTACGTCCAAGTCGACTGCTCTCAGATCTTTTGGCTCGCCTGCGAGAGTGTACGACCTCTGGCGATGGTACTCGTACAGTAGCGGTACAAAGTTCGACTATCAGCACATCCATTGTTAAGCGTCTGCTTATCCATTTTCTGAAAGACTCATTTCGCCCGGGAAAACTTACCAGAGCAGCGACCAGCTTCCAGTGCTGGCCAAGGTGGCGCATGGCCTCCATGTTGACCTTGAGGTTGACGTGCGTTCTTTGCTTGACGGCATCTTGTTCGCACCACAAAAAAGGCATCTGGATTGCGGAGGAACAATACGCAGCGTAGCCAAGAAACCCCACCGAAATAACGTTCTTTTGTGCTCTTCCGAGGTTTAAGTGGCTAAATATACGCGAGACTTGCTGCGCGTGAGAAAATGCCGTTTGTGCCGAGGTTACTTGAAAGTACTCGTTGATGCTGCCTCCTGTGGCAGAAGTGACGGGGGAGAAGGTGTACAGTGGTACTATGCAAGAGTGAAGGACGCACAAGGCTTGGTGGTAGATGATGTGGAGAAAGAAGGCCTGGGAGATAGCATTGGCTTGTCCTGACATTGCGCGCTCCACGTCGAAGGCTTCGGGAAGTCCAGCTCTCCAGGACCTCAATTCGCCGTCAAGTGTGATGATGGACGACAGTTTTATATCCACGGCAACTCTGTCGTCCAGCGCTAGACGACAGACAGACGCCCTTTTTGTGCGTCAGCAGAGGATCATCAGCAATAGAGGCAGAACCATAGCTACCAAATGCTGCTCAATCGTATCAAGAAGGCGAAAAAGCCATCACCCTCACGATCGTGCTCACATGAGTGAGCACACCGCTCAGGGATGAACCCACGCTCGAAGTCTTCCTCGCGGCACGGAAGATCAACATCGGGAAAGTCTGCAATAGTCATCCGCGGATACATTGCCGTCCCATTGGCATACTGACTAATTAGGAAATACGCCCAGAAGCGGCGTCGGCTCATCTCCGCAGCGAAAGCAACGCTGCCGCCTTCGCTGTCTGTTCGTTGCACCACGGCATGATTGATGCCTGGCCCGAGAACACGCACAACGCAAGCAGCGTTGCCCTCATGAATGACCATGCGCTGCCAATGGCCCTGGCTGTACCAAAATAAAGACAAGTTGATCAATGTTACGAGACTGTCTTCCGTTGGGTCATCGACATGGGCAAGTACATGACGGCTGGCCCTCTCGGCCCATTCTCGAGCATCCCCTTCCTTCAAGAGGCTACTGATGCGGCCGATGTCATCTTCGTCGTCATTGAGAAAGCTGCGGCGGGCTTTAGCGCTGAGCCGATGCGAGAGGCGAGCAAGACGCATGGACCGACAAACAGAGGTGTCATACCAGGAGGCTAAAGCGCAGACACTCAAGAGCACATGTTCATCGACAGTTCCAGCCCCTAGGCTCGAAGTAAAGGACGGTTGATGAAGGAGCAAAGACGCATTATACACGTGAGAAAAATATAAATCCACGAGCTGAAATACGAGTGTTTGGGCAATCCCTCTCAACGCGGGCGTGCATGTCCGTTCAGTCGCACGACTAGATGCACAAGCAGGCGCAGGACTCGATATGGAGCCATCACCCTCGCGACTGAAGCGACGGCTACTTCCAGGGCTCCTTGCCCAGACACAATTGAGGGAGAGTCGTGAGCACCTGTCGCAAGACGGCGGTCCGCCCATGCAACGTATCTATATCGGCCGCAGGGTCAGCGACGGGCGGAAAAAGAGCGATTTTCGATGAAAGAGGGAGGACAACTTTGTGGAAGCTGCATGCAGCACAGGCGGTCCGAGGCCGTCCTTTTGCCTTATCCGCCTTTGTCAGCTGACGCACGCCTGGAGCTGGAATCATGATACCGTGTCGGACTGGGTTGAGAACCGCAGCTTGACCTCTGATCCGTTGTGGTTGTAACACCTCCGCGGATGGAATCGCAACCGGCCCATCGGTGGTGTGAAGCGTTGTTTACTTACCCCACCCTTCGTTGCAGTCGCGAGCCGCGAGGACGGAGTCGCGAGCTACCGAGGAATCGCGAGGATGCCGACGTGGAGGCGAGGTGGGTCAGAGGGGCTTGACTTCAATGGGAGAACTCGTTCATTTGGGGTTTCGACGCCCTTGAGTCCATGACAATGAGTACCACGGCAGACAGGGGATCAGGGACGTAGTAACGGCTAAATGGTATGTTCGGATCTACCTGGGTGCCTCGGGCGAGAGGAGCACAGCTTGTGCGTGCGTGCGAAGCTAGGAGTGGGCTCATGTTGTCCAGCTTGTTGAATGTACTGTTTCTGAGAACCGTCTTTGCAAATTGGCTGTCGTCTGCTGCAGCCCAACAATGTTTTCTGGCTGTCCTGTATCGGTTACCGGGGGCCTGGAACGTTTGAGACTCGGCGTCGCTGAGCTTCAATCGGCATTTACACAAGCGCATCTTCCCGAGCACAGCATGCGCATAATAAGTCTATTGCTATGACTTGCCCTCGGGAAGTGGGAATTTCATTTAGGAACATGTATCCGGGACATAATGACGGGAAATACTCGTATGAACGGGAAGTACATCGGGAAATACAAGTCGGGAAATGGAATCGGGAAATACAAACGGGAAATGCTGCACGGGAATATTACACACGGAGAATGTGCACAAGCGTGCGCTTTGCTGACTACTTCGTACCTACCTTTTTAATCCGGCCGGATCCGAATCTTGTGATTTCCAGGGCAAGAGAGAAGTTCCCCCTGCTTGTAGGCATCGGAAATTAGTGATTCAAAGCTCCAGTGAGCCATCGTTCCCCCGGCACCGGGCGTCGCCCCAAGTCCGTCGCCGGCCCCAGCATTTGAGGTTGCTGAACGTGTCTGTGTGAAAGAACGTTACGCTACTTCATTTGATGCCACAAGTCCAACGGTCATCTTTCAAAACGTTGAGCAGTGGCGGAGTCTCAAGTAGTGACGGAAAGGTTATGGATGCTATCACGTGACACCACGTCTCCTGCGCGGGCAGTGAAGTTGTCCTGGCGGGTTTCTGGACAACACCAACCGCACGCCACGACAATGCCCCTGGTAGACCCGGTCACCATGTCGACGACATTGGCCAAGGGGTCTTCGACCCCGGTGAGCGAAACCAAGGCAAAGGCTGCCATTCAGCCGGTCCCCGTTTTCGATACGCCTCTCGCAAAGAGCGTCGCATTCGCCCGACCGGCCGTGCTCCTCGGACTGCTCGCGCTGCGGCTCGATGCCCTGATCGCCGACCCCGTGGCCACGCTCCAATCGGCGCTTCCAGTCGTCGCTGCTATTCAGGCGGCATATGCGGTGCTGTGTCTTCCCGTCGCTGGTTCGCAACAAGCAAAGGCGACCAAGAAGGCTCGTCCGGGCGAGAAGAAGAGGAGCGATGCCACTGGTCCTAACCCGATCTCGGTAAGCCAATTGCGACGGCACGAGGCCTGGAGGACTGCTGCTGATCATTTAGACCGCCATTCTATCCCTAGTCCTGACTGCCATCGCGACACCGGTCGTCCACGTCGCCTTCATCCTCTTCGGCGCGCCGTTCCTCGACCACGTCCCGCACACGCTCTTGTGCTCGGCGCATTTTGCTCTGCTGGGCCTGCTCCCCGTCTTTTATGCGCGCGGCGTCGACAGCCAGGCTCTCACTGCGGTGGCGGGGGCGTCGGCGCCTTTCGATGAGGCCTTCGGCGGGCTCGTAGGCGCACTCGTGGGCGCCTGGCTGGGAGCCGTGCCTATTCCACTGGACTGGGACCGCGACTGGCAAAGGTGGCCGGTCACGGTCGTGGTGGGTATGTACGCGGGCTCATTGCTGTGCAGCTGGGGTTCCGGGGCTGTGCTATACGGGAAGAGATTCGGAGGGCCTGTCACGAAAGACAGCTAGACATTTGCTGTCCCCGGAGTTTTTAGTGCCACCGAGGATAGACGTGCTTGCATATATGGCATATTCTCTACGTGCAAAGACAGCTGGGCTTTGCTCTGCTTTTCTCTGCTTTTCTCGCAACCTGTCCTGGGGTATGTCATGGGATCACAATACGGTCGATGCAAGTTGCCCCATCGATTTGGCAATAGCTCGTCGACTCAATATCCATTTTACGGAGTACATACGTACGAAGTACGCGTAGTCTCAGAGGCTGGTCGGCACTTGTACTCATAACTAATTTGCTGAATGGAGCGTGTTGGACGACACAGCCACAGCCAACGGGTACCCAATGGCGCGTTGCAAGTTCGCCGTGCCAAGCAGACAAGGGCATATTTTGCAAGTGCCGGCCCCACCAACGCAGCTACCCGCTGAAGATAACCCGAGGCACGTTCCACGAAGCCCCGGCGTATCAGGCACATGAAGAGATGCAAGCGACGAGACGAAAGGCGATCTGTGCACGACAAACGACAGCAGGTTCCTGCCTGTCACCTGTTCAAGAGTGACGTTGACATGCCGGCTGCCGTAAGCTTGAGGAAGCCGGTTCTCATCTGCCGTCACAGTGCGTCACAACCACGTCGATCATGGCAATTCCCAGTGGGAGATTTGAGCTCGCGGACGCGCCTGTGGCACAGCGGCGAGCGGCAACGGAGGTGTGGCGCAAACAAGCTCAGCAAAAGCAAGAATGAGCTGGTGCGTGTGCGAGTACTTTTGGCAGCTCGGACCTGTCGTCAGCGTCTCGTACACCATGGCATGAACGGCGCTAGGCGAGTGGGCGCCGATGACGTAGCACGCCGCGACATGGGCGCCACAAGATGCTTTCGTCGGCGCGCAGCAAGCTGATTGGGGCGCCCCGCGGGCTCATGGGGGGCGAGATCTCGGCGGGCTCGGTTCCTGCTCGCTGCGAGGGAGAAGCTACCTGCCCGTGGCCCTTCATTCTACCGAGAGCGTTTCCTGCTTGCCTTTGCCCGCGCGGAGAGAACCGAGGGAGGAAGCGCAGGCAAAGAAACGCGCAACGACGGCGAGGCCGGGGGCTTGCTGCGAGTACCCAGTAGAGATGCGATCCAAGGAACACCTGGCGAGTGGATGACGCAGGCCGCGGGACGTGGGCCCGGTGGCAGGGCTGATTGACTGGTGCTTGACGTCTTGCCCGTCTGCAAGTCTCGCTCCCGGCCTCGCCTGGTGACCTGTCCTTGCTTGCGTTCCCTGCTTCTGGATCCCCCCCCAGCCCTCCAGGTGGGCTCCAGCGCGGAAAGGGCTTGGGTTCACAACAGACCCAGCTAGGCTGTGACGGCACCGACTGGACAAACTGGGCTGGGCTTGCGCCAAGGTGATGCCCGGCCGGGAGCCTGCCCGCGCAAGCCGAAGTCTTTCTGTCCCTCTCTCTTTCGTCATATTTAAGACCGGCTGCCGCACTGGTGGCACTCTCATCCCAATCTCCTCTTCCACACCTCGATCCGTCTGAGTTTCTGTACCATCACCACCATTCGCCCCATCCACAACAGCTTGAATCTCCAACCGCCGCCATGCCTCTCACCGCCAGGTAAGCCCTCCATACCTGCAATTGGAGTCGCCGCTTGTCCGATGCCTTCGCCTCGCGGGCGCGAACCGCAACGACAACATCGCGACGACGGACTCGCTCCACCCGGTTCGCAGGAACGCGACTAACAGCTCGCATGACAGTGACATCTGCAAATTCATCTTTGCCATCATCCTCCCGCCTCTGGGTGTCTTCCTCGAGACGGGCTGCGGCGTCGACCTCCTGATCAACATTCTTCTGACTATCTTGGGTATGCTCACGTTCCCCGTCACCGCTCCAATCCCAGGGTTGTGGGCTTGAAGAGCCTCGCTCTTCATCCCCTGCCCCTGATTGTTCCCGTCGCCTGCGCTGCCGTGCTGTCCTAGATTTGTTCTAATTGAGACGCAAATAGGTTACATCCCTGGTATCATCCACGCCATCTACATCATCGTTACGAGGTAAAGGAGCTTCGGCGCCCGGCGGTACCGCCGGAAACTTACCGGATGCTCCTTGACGTCGAGCTCTCAGCTCTAGTCCTTGAGCACCGTTTGAGCGCAATGCGATCGACTCTATCAACCTGATGATGGTGTGGCTAAGGGCTAGGCTGGACGGAGCTTGAGGCCGGCCCGAGCCATGACCTATGACACGGCGTTCACAAACGACTCTAATTGATCTGCCTCATTTTTCTTTGTCAATGGGGAGGATGGACGTTCGCTCCATCGGGGGGACGCGTCCTGGGAGCGGGTGGGCTTGGATACCTAACATCATTTGGCTACTTAATTTCATGGATACCCGTTAATCCAAGCATGATTCTCCTCGATTGATCCTGTTTACTCTTCATTGAATGTGTTCCAAATTCGAGATGTCTGTGCAGTGTGAGGTAATGTGCGACAGGTGGATTGCCCAGTCCGCTGTGATTGCGCGTACCGAGGCAGTGCAATACCGTCGTGGGCTGCGCTACTGAGCGAGGGTCGACGACGGGGCTCGGCGGTTGTTGGACCAGTACCGTGTCGCAGCGCGGATTCGCAAACATCGCGATTGAAAATGCAGTGAACGAAAATTCGATTCAAGCATGCGCAAGTGTGAAAGGCTGAACGGGGTAGGGCGTCATAGTATACTCCGTCATCTCTCGTTGCCGCGCTGCACCGAACTGTTGCCTTTCACCCTTGCCCGCCAAAGACTGCGCCTCAAGCTCTCAGCAGGGCGCCGAATTTGCCCTACCATCAGTCGATTGCGGGAGAAACAGGGTCGCATCGTGATTGGCTGTGTCCTGCATCCCTTCCATCCAGCAATGCAAAATCTGGCTCTCCCGCAATTAGGCGGGATCCACCCGGCCGGCCCCGAAGTGGCACCACCGACCCGGAGCTGAAGCCCCAAGCACGGGGAACACCCAAGGGCGCCCCTTTCGGAATGGGGGCTCCGCTATTGGTCGATTCCGTCCTGGTAGGATGATGTGTGGTATGATCTCGGCGGCGGCAACGACAAACATCTGCCCACCAGCGTGTTAGTCGGTGATGAATTCGCGGCGCGCGTGAGCAAAAGTCTATTGTTGGAAAAGCGTGGGAGATGAACAGGCTTGGGCTGACGGACACTAGAGCCAGGGCCAAACATACAAAAGGCCATGTGTGACACCCCAAGATCTGGAGTAGCTATCTCTAGTCAATCTCAACTCCTGTACTTTGTACATTGAATCAAGAGGCACTCTCGACTCAACACACTTTCACCACTCCACTCTCCTGCCGTTCTCCTCACACGAATCGAGTGAGTGTATTACCACCGACTTCGACCTAAAAACAAACAACAACAACAACAAAAATGATTCCCGCCGCCACCCGTGTCGCCGGTCGGAGACAATTCTCCGTCATGATGAAGCTCCGCACCGCGGCCCGGTCCTTTGAGCCGCACCCCTTCCAGCGGTTGTCTGTGACCCAGAAAGCGGCCAAGCCTGACTGGGGACTCATGGCCAAGCGTGTTGGATCCCAGGCCATCATGTGAGTACTCCCAAATTCAACTCTGATCTTTGACATGGAGGAGACTGACACTCATCAGCTTCTTCCCTGGCATCACGATGCTCCTCGGCTGGCCTTTCGCCGCCAAGCAGCTCTTCGACGGACACGTATGAGCAACCAACACGTGAAGAAGCGCGAGCCGACCGATCGTCGTGAAAGGGTTAAGAGATAGAAGGAGGAATACGCATTCTTGCATTAGAAGGGCCACACCGGGCCATGAAGGGCGGTGTTGGCGAGCATTATACATATGGGACATGCAACGGTGTTGGGCGTATGTCAACGGACACAGACTTTGTCCAAGATTTATCTCATTTCTAGATTTACAATGGCACATATTATCATCTCAAGCACTGATCTTGTCACTGGAATCAACTGGAGTCATTCTGTCTAAGCTCTTCGACGACTGTCCCGATGAGTGTTTTTCCGACTGCCATTGCGGCATTGCCCAGGACAGCACCCAACAAGAACGAAACGACAACACCAATTTGCACTGCAATACCGATTCCGACATAAACCCCGAGACTCGATCTGCTGTACGTGGTGCTCATTCCAAAACTGTGTTGGGCCTCCGACAGATAACGGGCGCCAGGAGTGTCAGTATCTCCATGTTCTACGGTCGAAGGCTCAAGAGCGTCTGTACCAGCCCGTCGACTAAGCCGAGAGATATTTGGGCGTTGAGACCACGGATTAAGTTCGCTCAGCCGAATGTGAATATATCTGGCGATTTATCGCGGACCACTTGTATCGAATTTGACACCATGGGAGGCTACGTAATGATTTCTGGCGGGTGCCTTGACTTTGGTGTGTATTGGGAAGGCGCATTGGTGCGTCACGTGGAGGCAAGAGGAATGATGGGGATTCTTACAGCTTGTCAAAGGATCGGACGCTCCTCTGCTTCCGATCTCAATGCGGGAGTATAACAGTCGTCAAGTGCTGCGCCCGGCACTGCATCTCAACTAGCACCAGCTCTGAAAGTCATTGGTCCTAGTCCAAACAGAAGTTTGCACCATCAAGTGCTCTATATGAAAACAAAAAGCTGAAGCCCAAAACAGAACCGATTTAAGATAGTGTAAGGCAATATTACTTCAAAATAAAAGCTCTTGGTACAAGGCGCGCTGGCCATGCCTGTGATATGTATTTTTGGGTTAAAATACATTACTTCTTAAGGATTTGGGCGTTGGGGTCAGTACAGCTGTCCTTGGTGTTTGCGGAGCGACTCTTTCATCCTCCTCGCATGATAGAGGCGTTGGCCTCATGATAATATTTTTTAGGGGAACTTCAGTGGGCCTTGAAATCCGTTCTTCGCATCACATTCGTGTTCCTTCGCACCCCACCCCCGCGATGACGTTCAACGCTCCCCAAGATTCTGGGCTGCCGGAGGTAGTTTGCATTTCCCCGCGCTCTAGTGCTGGCGCCCCCACGAAGTCGGCAGCCACTTAATCACACCTGTGGCGATTGATTCGCCGTCGCCTGGAAGAAACCCCGAGCTTGGGTGCAGGCCGACCACTGGTGGCGAGGAACTTTAATTGAGTGTACAGTCTCGCTCTGTGAAAGCTGGAAGCTTGAGGCTCCAATCTTCGCTGCACCGCGTTCCACGTCGTCTCGAGTTTGTTCGCGATCGTGGCTCGATATTGAAAGGTTCGAGCGTCTGTCATCGCGAAACTTGTCAAAACACCCACCAATTTGCATGCGCAAGTGATCATACGAGATGGCGGCACCGGACGACAAGGTCACAATGGCCCCGGCCACCGATTTGGAGTCCGCAAAACAAGGCCCGGCCCAGCATTTGGACCAGACGAGCACCAATGCCTCTCGAGTGTTTCAACCTCCCGAGATTATTCGCAATATGAGCGCCGATCATCGCAAAAGCTTGGAAAGGAAGTTGCTATGGAAAGTTGATCTTCGCCTCCTCCCTATGATCGTGCTCATGTACATCATGAACTATATCGATCGGTATGACTCCAGTCAGTTCTTTTGAAATGTTTTGCTAACAATGTGGCAGAAACAACATCGCGTCGGCAAGACTGGCTGGTCTTGAATCAGATTTGCATCTGAATTCTAGTGGGACCCAGTTCTCGGTATACTCTCCCCCTACCAAGTAGCCATCTGAGGATAAGTGTTTATACGTTCCAGACCGCAGTCAGCATCCTTTTCGTTGGCTATCTCTTGATGCAGGTTCCATCCAATCTGTTTCTCAACAAGATTGGAAAACCTGGCAAGTACCTGCCAGCTTGCGTACGCAACCCTTGAAAACAACTCCGCGCTTTCCTGCTGATGACTTGCAGATGGTTGTTTGGGGCACCATCTCGGCCGCCACCGCAGGATGCCATTCTTTTGGCGGTCTGATTGCAGCAAGATTCTTTCTTGGATTCGTGGAAGCCGCGTATTTTGTGAGTTCTGTGTATTCGTAGAAAATGATTGTGCTGTGCTGACCACGAGATAGCCGGGATGTCTCTACTACCTGAGCTGCTGGTACACACGAAAAGAACTCAGCGTCCGCACGACGTATCTGTATACTGGGTCCTTGATTTCCGGCGCCTTCTCAGGCCTCATCGCAGCTGGCATCACGGGCAATCTGGACGGCGCCAGGGGCCTTCGTGCATGGCGATGGCTGTTTCTGATCGAGGGCGTCATCACGGTGGCGATTGCATTTGTGGCCTTCTTCATCTTGCCCGATTTTCCGCGGACGACGAAGTGGCTCAGCGACGAGGAGAGGGCATTGGCTATCTGGAGACTTGAAGAAGACATTGGGCAAGATGACTGGGTCAGTTCCCAACAGCAGACTTTTTGGCATGGATTTAAGCTGGCTCTGGAGGACATCAAGATGTGGATCCTGGTGAGTGTTGCTTGGCCGTCTCAAGGTGCCTTGTACTGACATTGTGTCGAGCTGGTCAACCTTTTCGGCAACATCTCAGCTGCGTCGGTGACAAACTTCTTCCCAACCGTTGTGGCCACCCTCGGATACAGCAATGTGGTCACTCTCTTGCTGACGTCGCCGCCATACCTGCTTGGCGTCTTCGTCACGCTTGCCAATGCATGGCATGCTGACAGAACGGGGGAGCGATTTTGGCACGTCGCACTACCACTGTGCTTGGCCATAGTCACATTCATCATCTCTGTCTCCACGACAAACACCGCCGCTCGTTATGTGGCCATAATGCTCATGGTAAGTTTCGCTCTTCAAAGTGTACGACCATCGCTGGCTGACCATGTTTCTAGATTTCAGGGTGCTACGGCGGCTTCACGACGGCACTGGCATGGATTAGCAACACCTTGCCACGCCCGCCAGCTAAGCGGGCTGCTGCATTGGCTTTCATTAACGCCGTCGCCAACGCCACCTCCATATATACCGCCTACTTGTATCCAAAAACGGCGGCGCCAAGATACACGGCCGCCTTCATCCACAACATTGTGTTGGCGGCAGTGGCTGTGTTGGCGGCATTCGTCCTGAAGCTGGTGTTGGTGAGACTGAATAAGAAACTGGATAGAGGAGAGAAGGTGCCGGGCGCCATCAACGCGGCGCCTGGAGAGGCTGTAGAGCACGGATTCAGGTTCCTCGTCTGATGGTATTTTGGTGAAAGGGGGAATATTTGTATTGATGCCGAGGTTCGACTTAGCTCAGTCGTTTGATTCCAGATTGTCAAAATGAATATTTCATCACTTAAAAGTGTTCCTTGAAATGTTTCAGCCTGCAAACCTGCGTTTGCAAGTACGCTGTTTGAATCGAGTGTTCGCAGTACCATTTTCACTGTCACGTGCCTACGCAGTTACGCTTTCACTCGTCGCGTCTTCCGGCGCGATGCAGCCTACGCGTGCCCCACAACCAAGTGCTAGGCTGCAACGGCATGGAAACCAACCATCGAGATGCTCGATGACGAGGCCACAGCTTCAGAACCCGATGAAGGGTTCATCGAAGCCTCAACCCATCGCTCGATGAAGAGAAAGGTCGAAGCGGAAGGGGAAGAAAAGGTGCAGTGGACAGATGAGTCTGACGGCGCACCAGCGAAGCCCAAGAAGAGGCGGGCGAAAAGGAAATCCACTGCCAAAAACGACCTCACCGGGATCCAAGGCGACAGCAAGAATGACGGGCAAGATGGCTTGGGGAATTCTGGAATACCGGATTACTTGCAGGAGAGGAGGCGGGAGTTTGACGCGCTTAAGAAGCTGCACCACGAGGCCGCCCTCATGCTCCCCCCGGATTACACAGACATCGATTTCGACGAATCCAGCAGGCTTGGTGACTTGACGGAGCGGCCACAATTTGATGTCGCAAGCGGCATCAGGCCCTCACGGCCGTACAGAGACATTGAATTGCCTCAGTCAGCAGGCCTAATTCCCGCCTCAATCGCCCAGTACCTCCGCGATTATCAGGTAGCTGGCGTCAAGTTCCTACACCGGAAGTTCGTGTACCAAGAAGGGGGCATATTGGGAGATGACATGGGCTTGGGAAAGACGGTGCAGGTGGCCGCCTTCTTGACAGCTGCTTTTGGGAAAACCGGTGACGAGCGCGACTCGAGACGCATGAGAGAGATCCGCTTCTGCAGCGGCCGGTGGTATCCAAGGGTGCTCATTGTTTGTCCAGGTTCGCTCATCGTGAACTGGAAGAACGAAATGAACCGATGGGGCTGGTGGCATATTGACGTCTTCCATGGCGCCAACAAGGACGACGTGTTGGGCACCGCTCGATCGGGTCTGCTGGAGATAATGATTACGACTTACGACACGTACAAGAACAGCCGCAGCTCGATCAACATGGTGCAGTGGGACGTGGTCATCTGCGATGAGTGCCATCGCCTCAAGGATAGGTACTCCGAGACTACCAAAGCGATGATGGAAGTAAATGCGCTGTGTCGCATTGGCCTCACGGGCACGGCCATTCAGAACAAGTACGAGGAACTTTGGACCTTGCTTGACTGGACCAATCCTGGACATTTTGGTACCAAGGCAGAATGGTCGCAGACTATTACGAAGCCATTGACGGTCGGCCAGTCTCACGATGCAACCATCGCCCAGCTGAGCCTAGCCAGGCAGACAGCCAAGAAACTTGTCCAGAATTTGCTTCCCCGCTACTTCTTACGACGCATGAAGACTTTGATAGCCGATCAACTACCGAAAAAGACCGACAGGGTCGTCTTCTGCCCGCTCACAGACCTGCAGAGAGAGACATACGAGAACTTCCTCAACAGTGCAGATCTCGAGCTCCTGCGGACAATATCCGAAACCTGTCAGCACGGAAACAAGAAGGGATGGTGCTGTAAAAAATGGCTGCAGAATGGCCGCTCCTGGCAGAGCATCGTGTTCCCGAGCATAATCGTGCTACAGAAACTCGCCAATCATCTGACATTGCTGGTGCCGTCAACCACAGGCGTGAAGCCCAAGCAAGAAACGGAGCTTAAAACACTTCGGACGTGTATGCCGGACACGTGGAAGATGCTATATGAACAGCGGGATCAGATCAGGAACCTGGTCAACCCCGAGTTTTGCGGCAAGTGGAAAATCTTGAAGAAACTGCTCAAGTTTTGGCACAGCAGTGGAGACAAAGTTCTTGTCTTCTCCCACAGTGTGCGCTTGCTCCGCATTCTACAACATCTCTTCACCAGCACCAGCTACAACGTTAGCTACCTCGACGGGTCGCTCTCCTACGAAGAGCGGCAGGAAGTTGTCGACACCTTCAACTCGGACCCTACCCAATTTGTTTTCCTCATCTCGACCAAAGCTGGCGGCGTGGGCCTCAACATTACCTCTGCGAACAAGGTCGTCATCATAGACCCGCATTGGAACCCGTCGTATGACCTACAAGCTCAGGATCGTGCGTATCGCATCGGACAGACTCGCGACGTCGAAGTCTTCCGGCTCATCTCGCTGGGCACCGTCGAGGAGATTGTATACGCGCGGCAAATTTACAAACAGCAGCAGGCAAACATTGGCTACACGGCCTCGTCCGAACGACGCTATTTTAAGGGCGTCCAACAAGACACGGAGAGAAAGGGGGAGATATTTGGACTTCCCAACATTTTCACGTACCGCGACGACATTGGTCTGCTGCGTGATATTGTCAATAAGACGAACATTGCCGAGGCCAAAGCCGGCGTGAACCTCGTGGACGTCAATATGGAGATGGCAGCCAAAGACGACGAAACGCTAGGCATCGCGAAAGGCGAGGAAACGGATACGGAAGATGGAGGGCTCAGCCAACTGGCCGCTTTGTTGACTTCTGAAAACCAGGAGAAGCTGCTGGAGTCCCAGAAGCCGACGGCGCCAAGGAGCGATGCGATTCAAGCCATTCTCAGCTCCGTCGGGGTGGAGTATACGCACGACAACTCAGAGGTCGTTGGTTCGTCCAAGGTTGAGGAGCAGCTTTCGCGACGCGCCGCAATGACGTCCTACGCGGACGGAGACGTCGAGGGGCAAAGTGCGCTTTTCGCAGAAACAGAGGACGAGGACGATGGACGAGCATTGCACAGCATGTACAGGCCGCCAGAGGATGTTTGTCTTCGGCAGTTCTGCGAGATGGCCAGGGAGTTCAAGTTCGCCAGCGCGACTGAATTCGCTCTGGTGGTGGAGAACTGGTCCCAAGAAGAAAGGAGAAATTGCCTGGACACGTTCTACAAACGGCGTGAAGGCGCGCTTGCCATTGAAGAAATGCAGAAAGCCGAGGAAGCGAAGAATGCGCCAAAAGGCAAGGCCAACAATGTCGCGAAGAGAGAGCCCAACCCATCGATGCCTCGAGCCAAATCAAAAACGACTCAAGCCATGAAGTCCAATAGCGAGGAGTCTAAGGGCGAAAGCGTCAAAAACGATGTCTCGGACGTCAAGAATGAAGGTGCCAGGAACAATACGCCGATCAAATCTGACCGCATGAGCGTTGACGTCCATGATGACGAGGGCAAGATCAAGACTGAGGATATGCGCATGAACAAAGATGAAGATGAAAGCAAGATCAAGATTGAAGGCATGCGGGTGAAGGAGGATGACAAGGACAAGATCAAGGTTGAGAGCACAGCGAAGAGGACGTCAATTTTCCTGATTGACGACGATGACGACGATGAGCTTTGAGCGCTATGATTTCCGGACGCAAGATACCCCCGCGAATTGATTTACTTTCTATAAAGTCTGGGACCGCACCATTTTGTGATTGGCCTGATCTAACGGGCTACTTTGTCAAGGTGCCCAAAATGTGAGGCAGAACCTGATACGGGGGCTCGTCCGGTGGCTGGGCGAGATCGGTCTTCTGCCACGGACCGGCAGCAAGAAGGCTGTCCCTTGTGGAACGGCAAATGCGGCATGAACCCAGAAAGAATGACCAAGGGATGTTGACGAGACCTGTGAAGGTGAGCGATCAGATGCAAACATGGTGGAATAGGCGTAAACTCACGCTGATAGAGACGGATCAGAAGTCCCCCACGAGTCACCTTGACGTGCTCATACACATACCAATGACCGCCGGGCTTGAGCAGCTTATACAGGTGCTTGATATTCTCCTCCGGGTCCGGGATGCTGCACAGACAGAGCACCCCGACGATGCAGTCGACGCTGCCGGGCTGAATTTGGCCGGCCCAGGCATTTGGGTCGCTGACGGACTCGATGCCCACAGGGACGACCTCATAGACGTCGCCCAAGCCAACTTCCTTGACGCGCTTCCTGAGCGCCGCGGCTGACTGCGGGTGGGGTTCCACGCCATAGATCTTGGTGATGCTCGGGGCGGCCTGCCTCCGCTTGCGCGCACCGTCCTTGGACGCAGAGCCGGCGCCGATGCGGGCAAAGACGTCGGCCCACATGCCGCTCCCAGCGCCGACCTCGATGACGGTGCCGTGGACAGGCGTGCCGACTACATCCGCGTGGATGCGGCCGCCAGAGACGCGGCCCTCGAGCAGGGGGATGACGCGCTGCTCGCCGGAGGCTTTGACGTCGGGGCCGACGGTGGCCCAGAAGTTTCCGAAGAGCGCCTCACTGAAGGCCGAAGGGGAGAAGAGCGTCCACAGGTCGCCAGAGGAAATGAGGCCCGCGACGGTCTGCGGGATGTGCCGCGCCGAGATGGCCATGAACAGCCAAGGGTCGACGAGGTGGGTGAAGAGGTCCTTAAGGGAGTCCCAGAGTGCCATGGTGACGGTCTCAATGTGCCCGGGCAACGTAGAGGTGAAATAAGAACAGGCCTGTGCCCGAGTATATCAGTCAGGGGCCAGCGGAATATTTGGAGGTGTAAGTTTGTGTGTGAGATACGAGCTGTGTGGTGGCCGACTTATAAACCACCGTGGACTAATCCGTAGTATTCCAACCGCGGGGTGGGTCCGGCGTCGCGCCCTCCGCATCACACCGATGTCACCGGCCCGACTAGCACATGAAAGCAAAGATGCAAGGGATCCAGCTTGGCGTGAGTTCATACTACATATGACCTTTTTATTCTTCAGGACTACGCCAGTCAGTGTGTATGCCCATTCAGAAGCGTGGTAATGGAGCTGG
Source organism: Tolypocladium endophyticum (assembly GCA_024339985.1). Lineage (NCBI taxonomy): Eukaryota > Fungi > Ascomycota > Sordariomycetes > Hypocreales > Ophiocordycipitaceae > Tolypocladium > Tolypocladium endophyticum. Next base: position 392,810 of record JALHBW010000105.1, read on the forward strand.
TATGTGACGAAACACAGCGGCTCCTAGGACTCGCGACGCCAAGCGATCTGTAAACGTACAGAACTCTCAAGCCGAGCCTAAGGATGCCCTGCACAGCGAATAAAAATCACCGGTCCTCTGAAGTAGCCATTGGCACAGCGTTGGCCATTGTTGAACAATTCCCAAGTCTGCATTCCAAGCTACCTCTTCTAATCTCACGCCAAGCAATGCGCCGTCAAAACCCACGAGCCAAACGCCAATGTATGCCAGTAGTGATGCCTCCCAACCCTCGCCATTCAGTCCCAAGGTATCGTTGTGCCCTCCCAGTCGTCTGCCCCCTCAGAGCAGCTCAAAGTCGTCCAGCTGGTCGCGGTACTTCATGATGTTGCGCTTGACCTTGCTGCCGACGACCCACGTCACAAAGTCCTCGGTCGAGCGCGTCACCAGGTAGGCCGGGTCGGTGACGGTCTCGACGCCGACGCGCACCTGGCCCTGCTCGATCAGCTTGGTGGCCGCCTGCACCGTCTCGGCCATCTTCAGCCGCGTCATGACGACGGGCAGCCGCCGGCGGGCAAAGGCGCTGACGGTGACGCTGTTCTCGACGGCCGAGAGCTTCGACTTCGTCGACAGGATGCCCATGTCGTAGAGCTTGTTGAGCAGCAGCTCCTCGTGCTTGCGGCGCGTTGCGTTCTCGGGCGGGAGGAGGGAGAGACGGTGGGCGAGTTGCCGCAGGGACTGGTCTTCGTCGTTAGCATTCGCTCATCTATGCGCAAGCATGCGCGGCAGATTGCAGGGGACTCACGCCGCAGAGCTTGTTGTATTTGTGGTAGTCCTCGGGCTTTTGGATCATGTATCGGCGGATGACAGCCTTGTCGCGATGATCCTGGTCTTGCTTGTAGGTGATGAAGTCTGTCTTGCGCAGGAGCTTCTGCTCGTGGTACTTGAGTTTCCGCACCATGCTGGGCTGTTCACGCCGAGCGCCGCTTCGGATGAGAAATTAAAGAGGTCAGAGAGAGGAGAGTGCCGTGCAATCTCCAATGGGCGTGTGTCTGTCCGCCGTTGATGCTGCGCTGGTGAAGATGGGAAAAATCTGAGTGGGGCGCCTGCACTCGGGCGGAATGCCTCCGCCGCCAATCATTCGCCCCGTGGAAAAGCAATCCACCATTTTCGAACCTCGTACCAGCTTCAGCATCAACACCACAGACGAAGCCGCCAGCCATGCCGCCGCGAATCCAGGCGGGCCGCGCGCTCTGCGCACCGTCGCCCTCGTCTCTTTTCTTGCGCGCATTCTCCTCGACGCCCTCGGCAGCCGCCCCGCCCCGCGAACAACCCCATGCGCACCACCACACTCCATCCTCCGCGGCTTCCACCTCGTCCTCCACGCCCTCGACCAACAGCAGCCTCCTCTCGATTAACAGCAACAACCGGCACAGACGGGGTGCCGGTGTGCCATCGCAGCGCGGGGACGCTGCCAGCCGCCTTCTCAACCGCTACAAGGACAGGGCCGCGGAGGCCATCAAGACCAAGCAGGCCCAGCTCGAGCTGCTCCGCAACCAGAAGAACTCAAACGACTACCTCAAGCAGATGCCTCGTCGCTGGGACGCCGGAGACGTCTACTCGCCGCACGACCTGAGCCCCATCGAGATGCAAAAGTGGCGCAAGAGGTCGCAGCGCAGCAACGACGTCGTCGACGCCCTGGGCATTCGGCCGCTGGACATGTACAAGGTACGATGGCACATCGTGCCAATTGGCGAGACACACAGCTGACAGGCGTGCAGAACTTCTCTCTTGTCCAAGAGTTCACTTCGTCTTCTGGCCAAATTACACACTCGTCAGGAACCGGCCTGCGACCGGTCAACCAGCGCAAGATTGCCAAGATGATCCGCCGTGTGCAGGGCATGGGCATTTATCCTACCATCCACGACCACCCCGAAATGATCAGGGATGACTTCTTCCCGGAGCGAAGAGATAGGTGATGTAAAGTTTCAGTGTTGTCGCCCGGTTGCAGTTGCGGGCGAGACCATCTATCTTCATGTCGCTATTTGTACAACAACCCGCCAGCTTCGTCATGTATAGATACAGATAGACAAATTCTATCATTTTGTACAAATCAGGCTTTCATGACCCGATCGATTTTGAATTGGCACAGCGAATACTCGTTCAGCCGCCGGCCGACCTTGTCCAACTCCGCCCAAGCAGTACGATACTTTTTCTTCGCCCACTCGCGGAAGCTTGCCTGAAGGTCCTGGCCTGGCAGAGCGTTGTGGGCCACCGCCAACCTGTGAATTGTTAGCATTGCATAATCCTGAGGGTCCTACAAAAGGACAGCGGGAAACTCACGTCATGGCGTCCGGCTCCGTCCCGACGTAGGAGCCCATATTCATGATGAGGCTGCGAACCTCCTTTTCGTTGCCGCTGCCGGCGACGGCGCCAATGTAGGCGTTGTAAACGGACGGTGGCAGTTCCAAATCCATTCTTTCAATCCTCTCCCAAATCTCACGCGCCTTCCGGTCCCCGCCTGGCTTTCTCTCCAACGCCCAGAACACCGCTTCCAAGCTGGCGTAAGAGGGCCCCTCGTGCGACATGGTAATCTCGTTCCAAAAATCCAGCGCCGCCAGTGGCTTGTCGCAAGCCGTGTACGCCAGCATCATGGCCGTGTAGAGCTTCGTCGTAGGTTGTATGGTCGTGTCCATCTTCAGCATATTGTGCACCATCCCAAGTCCCTCGGCATCGGGGTAGCGCGCAAACCCTTCCAGACAGCAGATATAGGTTTCCAACTTGGGGTGATATGACTTATTTCGGTGTTGACGCATGTGACCAAAGACATGAGACGCCATGTCGGGGCGCTTGCGGTCGAAGAAGGTTTCCAGAAGCTTGCTGCGTCGCTCAAAGCTCGTGTCTTGGAAAAATTGATGAAGCAGCTGATACGCACCCCATGCTCTCGAGGTGCTCGTGTGATGATCGAGGCAGAATGTGACGAAGGCATTCTGGACAACTTCTCGCTGCGCTTCGCTGAATAAGAACGAGTGGGCGGATAAGATGTCCATGACTTCGAAGTGCTGATCATTCTCGAGAAATCTCACGCACAGCGCCGCAACCGTTTCGGGATCTAGGAGGATCTGCCCTTCCTCGACAGTCTCCAGCAGCGCGAGAATGAGCTTAAAGTCCGGCGGCGACTGGCGCGATAATAAAACAAGATATTGGTTCAACAGCCCCCGATACTCGTCGAACAGCCACGGCTTCGATTCATTGTTCCAGGGTTCCAAGTACTTGACTTGCTCGTACGCGGCTTGCGCCCCGGCCAAATTGCCCGTTGCGAGACGAATTTCCAGCAGGATGAGGTACGTCTCCCCATTTGGCGCGAGTCCCCTTGCTGCGCCTAGAGATAGGATCTCCTCTCCCAGCGTCGCGTCTTCGATTTCGAGTGCAACTCTGAGCAGGCCATTGAGTGTGTGTATGTCAGGCAATAGCGCGCCGTTGCGATCCACCATGTGTGTGATCATCGTGTCTACTTCGCCGAGGCCTTTGCCCATGAGGAGGATGGCCTGCGACAAGACATCCCAGTATTTCTTTTTTGGCTGTGACTGGCCCAGCTCCAGAAATAGCGGTGTTGCCCAGTCCTGGAGGCTATTGCGCATAGCCAACGACGCTACTGTTCGGTACACCTCGACCCGGCTGTAGCTTTGCGTGATTGGCTTGGTGAACCAATGTTGCGTCTCAGAAGTGCGATCTCGTTTGGCGAAAAAGTCGACCATGACCGCTTGCGTGGCGGCATTATAAGGTACGCCGTGTTGCTCGGCATATTCGACAAGCTCCACCAGTTTCTCCTCTTGTCCCTCTCTTGCGAGTCCGCGAGCCACCGCCTCAACGACGTTGTCCTTCCCGTTCAGGTAGGGTTCGTATGCGGGGTCGCTCCATTTTTCATACAGCAACTGCAGTGCCTCTTGGGATCCTCCAAAACGACACAGCGACTTGATATAGTAGCTCCATTGCAGCTCCGACGAACGGACTTTGCCCGTAAAGTTGCCCGAGGACCAGACCGCGTGCAGAGCCTTGGCCAGGTCCAAATGGTTTCGACTCCTTTCAATTGGTTCAATATCAAGAAGGACCTGCCGAGCCATGGACAGATCAGCTGACGACAACGGCTTGACCTGTTGTGTCGAATCCGGTGGCTCGGTGAGGTACTCGAGTAGACGCCTGCACTGCAAAGCCTGCGTGCTGTTTAGTGGCACCCTCCTCTTGAGTTTTGACTGCATCAGTTTCTTCCAGGCCTCCACAAGCTCCCTCCGCGGCGGGGGCCGCAGACTATCGAGCATTCGGCTCCGCCAGACCATTATGTGCATCCATCCTGGCTCATATTCAGGCTGCCGGACCTCGCGAGGAGGCTTCTGGAATAAGGCGTTGAGGAACGTCCGTTGGAAGTCTCTTCGGGCGATTGGTCGCGCTATCGGCCGTCGACGGGTTGGATTCGCGTAGGCGGCGCAGGATGGCGCACTCGGGCGGCAGACGAGCAGCCGTCGACCATGGCGGGCCAGGTTTGCCCTCATGGTGGATGCGTCTATGATTTGTTACGCCTTGAAAGGGAAAGTCAGCAATATATTCGGCACCTTCAGCGCGCGGAAGTACATACATGGGCATGTTGGAATTGCTTAATCACCTGGAGCGGCCGGCGATGAGATGCTAAAGAAGCTGGAGCTCCTCCGAACTGTTGGTGATAATTGCGATGGGTCTCGCAGCCACGAAGATGATCCGAAGTTTTCCCGCGACCACCTTGTAGTTTCCTACGTTCCTAAGTTAAGAACTTTACTCCCACTTCGGCCATCGACATTGCTGTGCACATCTTTCATTATTTCATTTGTCGAGCTTCCGGAATCTCGTTATATAGTTGCAAGATGTAAGACCTGTTCTTCTTATCTCTGTTTTTTTCCGTGCATGAATTTTTGGCGTTGAGGTCCCCCGCCCTTATCCTCTCATCTTTTCCATTGCTCTCAATATTTTCATCTCATTACCGTCGTTCATTGAAGCACGTTGTTCTGGCTTCGAAGAAAATCTGCCTTATTTTACAATTTTTTTTTACCAGTGGTACTTGCAAACTAGTCGAGCTTCATACAGGTTCCGTACTGCGTCAGCATCTGCCCAACCATCACTAGACCGCCAATAGCGGGAACCATGTAAAGGACAACAAACCATACCAAGAGAACGAACGCCATTGTCCACAGCATAACCGATGCCTCATGGCTTTTATAATAGCCTGCCATGTTGCTGTTCTCTGGACTAATGTTTCCCTGCTCTTCAGTGATGGCCGTCTCTTTGTTGCGTACTTCGTTCTGTAATTGCTCCACAGACTCAGGCTTCAGCCACATCGCCCTCCACAGCACCGGCCTGGATTCAAAGAAAGGCATGATCCACATGCCGAAGCCTACGCCGATCAGGGGACCAAGACAGAGCCACATCATGGTCCAGATTCGCTGGGACGCGACACTCCTTCCGGGGTCGAAGCGCGACATGCCCCCGACGATGGCGACAGGTACGGCTGCTATGGCCAGCGCCGTCCATGCCTGGGATATAAGCACCCGGGACTCTCGGCTCTTCGCCGGATCCATAATGGTGAAGAAAACTTCCACATTCGTGGGACATTTCAGGAGATAGCCGCAGGTCTCGAGCACACGGTCTTGTGTGTCTTTGTTGATGCGGCCCACGGTGCCCTCGAATTGATACTTCTGGGTCAAGCCTTGGTCCGCGACTTTTGTCCTGAGGTCGTCCAGCATGGGCGAGTTGACGACAAACATGATCGGGTACTGCGGGCACATTAGATTGCCAAGAAGGTTGATGAACGACATCCAAAAGTACGGAGCCACAGTGAGGCCAAAGGCGGCGTAGCCAAACACCTCGACTTGGTTGCCTCGCGTCTGATAGAGGGTGGCGATGGAGAAGAACAGCTGACCAATGGATATCAGGATCTTCACCAAATTGTAGCTGCAGGGAACGGTGGTGGTCTGGGACCTGAAGGGGGCAGCCAGGCTGACCTTGAACCGCTCCCCGAGCGAAAGAGGTGACGCAGTTGCACTTTGCTCCTCGTGGTCCGCCTCGAAGCTAGTCCAGGAGGGCAAGACTAAAAGCCGATAGCCTGCCGGTAGCCGGGTGATGCCGTGAACCTGGGTAGCGCTGAACGACGAAGGCAAGACTATCATTCCGAGCAATTAACAAGAGCGTAGGATTGTGTGTACCTATGGAAACTTACTTTCATCGGGCATGTCGTCGAGAGATGCATTATCTTCAATTGTCGAAACTGTCCTTGTCGAAACCGACCGCTGTTTGCTCTCAATGCTATCTCGGCTCGCCTGTGCCATCGATTCACCAGACTCTGTGATTCCCTCATCTATCGAAACCTCTGGTATGATTTCGACACTCTGACCGGTCCTAGTTGACGTCTCTCGTCCGGACTCTGACGAACGCCTCGCTGCTTCCAGATCTCCGACTTCTGCTCCATCCGAACCGGTGTCGTATTTGACGACTATGCATAACGCACCCGCCCGCGCCGCTCTAGTGAGCTCTGTCGGAGCGAAGACAGCCCTGCTAATGATTGCATTCAATCCCGCCAGCACACCTGTACCAGGGAAGCAAAGAGCCAGAACTAGGGTGAGGACCCAGATTTGGCTGCTCTGCCCTGGCCTGCCGATGACAGTAGCCACGTGCGCGCCGTAATTGCCGAAAAAGAAGAGGGCAATGTCTTTCCAATCGGTCGGTTTGCATATGAGATTGCAATCGCCATTATGAGTGAAGCCGGGGATCTGGACAGAGCACTCGGTGTCATTCATGGCGGCCGACGGTGAGAGCGCGGAGCATAACCGAGGAATGAAATAATGGCCGTAAAAACAACAGCGATAATGAAGAGCTCTATTCAAATACAAATACAAGAACTTGGGCACTATGCTCAAGAGCGCCTGGCCCCCACAACAGGCTTGATCGCTCAGCGTGCTGTCTGGTGACAAGACTGAGGATGCTGCCGCCTTTCCAGCCTGAAAATGGCGACCGAGCAGGGAATTATCCCATGGGAGCCCCTAAGGCTTGTGGGTCTGAGTTTTAAAGGCAAAAACAAATCGGATACAAAGGCGAGCGTCGTTCTTAGTATTTGATTGGTTTCTGCACTGTTACCTTGACTCCACAAGCCTTAGGGGCTTCGAAGGGATAGTCCGACATCATGATCAAAATGCAGGAGCCTAGGCAGCGCTCTCGTCTCAGCAGGGACCCCTGCTGGGACGGCCCAAACCCTACGAGTACCAATGTATCATTCTCCGTCCGAGATACAGAGTCTTGCGCGAGCCAACAAACTCCGGCCTTTTTTTGTACGCAGCAGAAGCGCCCGGCGATGGGGGGTACTGCGAGCATGGCCCTGATTCGTTGCCAGTCCGACTGTGAGGCGAGTCCTAGCGGGACCTTGCTTGAGCCGGGGAAGATGTACGAGTGGGCGATAACCCTGGGAGATGTATGGGAGGCGCTGCTTGGTCCTCAGTCTGTCGATTCTTGTGACTGGCTAACAGGGAAGTGGACGGGGCGGGTGTGCTCGTAGGGAAGACAACCAACAATCTTCAGTCTCCGCCAACAATCTGCAGCATACGCGTTGGTTGTCAGCTCGTGAGCTTGTGAAACCTAAGGCTTGCAGCTAGGAGGCCTGAGAACAGAACCAAACCGTGAGTACAACTGCTCCGCCCCTGTGGCAGCTCTCCTGGCCGCAATGCAGACCATTGAGTAACCAATGGACGCGGGTCGGCACCTTGTTGGGCCAAGAAAGCTGAATGTAGCCAATCACTACATCCTTGTTGGCGCTGGTCCCCTGCATGTCCTGGCGCTGCGGCGAAGCGCATCTAGGGAGTAGGTATACCCGAGTACGGAGAGCATTGGCACTCTCAACAAGACCATTTGCGTGACTCACTCTTACAGGCGTCCTGTCCTCGCTTACATGGCCATTTGCCGTCTTCGGGAGATAGACCGGCCGAACCGGGGCTGTGGATCGACGGCCGGCACCGGGCCCGTAACGCGGCGGCAACACGATGAGTACAAGTGTGCTAAGTAACTTGTCACGGCCCCGTGCCTATGGAGATGATTTGTTGAGGGAATTCGAAGCAGTGGCACAATAAATGCCTCGAGAATTGGCAACAAGCGCGTTCAACCTGCCGTTGTTGATTCGCGGCTACGAAGTCCAAACGAGAGTTTGGGAAAGAGTAAGACCCCGCGATGATGCCCCGCGATGATGCCCCGCGATGACGCCCTGCCATCGCGACCGCTTGCATCATCACCACTCATTCGGAGTTAGTACCTACATTTGTCACCACGGCGGAGATAACCTCTTCCCCCGCCGCGCGACGAACTATAAATCAATCTCTCCCCTGTCACGTCTTTCGTCTTGTTACACTCAAAGCCGACCCCTTGGCATTGGACCCAGGGAAGACTACAAGCCTCACGAGCAAGCCGAACCCACCCGCACAGACGTCAACATGCCTCTCGTCGTACAGTCCCCGAAGAACCGCATCATCCTGGGTCTCATGACCTTTGGACCCAACGCGGAGGATGGCGCGCGCATTACAGACATTAACACCTTCAACAAGGCTCTCGACGTCTTCCAGGCCAGGGGCTACAACGAGGTGGACACGGCCCGCGTGTACGTGGGCAGCAAGCAGGAGGCTTTCACACGCGAGGCCAGGTGGAATGAGAGGGGCCTTACGCTGGCGACCAAGGTGCAGTACCCGACGAACCCGGGCGACAATACCGCCGACAAGGTCGTGGCCTCGGTCGAGACGAGCTTGAAGGAGCTGGGCACCGACTGCGTGGATGTGAGTGCACGATCCAGCCCCGTTCCTGATGATGATGGGTACTGATCGATAAACCACAGCTCCTATATCTACACCGTGCAGACCGTGCGACGCCGTTCCAGGAGACGCTCGAGGCCATGGACAGGTTGCACAAGGCGGGCAAGTTCGTGCGCTTCGGCATCAGCAACTTCACGGCATACGAGGTGGCCGAGGTGGTCATGACGTGCAAGTACAACGGCTGGGTGCGACCGTCGGTCTACCAGGGCATGTACAACGTCATCACGCGCAACATCGAGCCCGAGCTGCTCGTGGCCTGCCGCCGGTACGGTCTCGACGTGGTCGTCTACAACCCCATCGCCGGCGGACTCTTCTCCGGCAAGATCAAGTCGCAGGACATGGTGCCTGAGAGCGGGCGCTTCTCCGACGTGAGCTCCGCGCAGGGTGCCAACTACCGCAAGCGCTACTTCCGCGAGAGCACCTTCAAGTCGATGCAGGTCATCGAGGCGGCCGTGGCCAAGCACGACTTGACCATGATCGAGACGGCGCTGCGGTGGATGGTGCACCACTCGAAGCTCCGCATCAAGGACGGCAACGACGGCATCCTCATCGGCGTCTCGAGCGTCGCGCAGCTCGAGAACAACCTCGACAACCTCGAGAAGGGCCCGCTGCCCGAGGACGTGGTGCAGGCGCTGGACCAGGCGTGGGAGATCTCCAAGGCCGACTCGACCAACTACTGGCACGGCGACCTGGACTACGGGTACAACACGCAACAGGCCCTCTTCGGCGCAGGGGCCAAGTGACGGGACGCGCTGTAATGTAGTGTAGCTTCGTGACAACTGACAAATCTCGCGGCTTGCCTTTGTCTGTCCCAGTGACCCGGAGCAGCGAATCAAACGCGGTGAGGCTCCTGCAAGATGCCCAGATGGAGATGTCACTCCGATGACAATGGACGGAACGCAGATGACCGCGCCTGTGTGTGACCCGGGCGACGCAGACCGCCTGAGGCGCCCGGGCAGCGCCCCAAGCCCACTAAGCAGGCGCCCTGTGGCCCGCCAACGGCAAGCGGCCCAGCAGCGTGGTTGGTCCCAGTGCGACGGCGCGCAGAGCTAGCGGGAGACCCGCAGCCGTTATGGCGCTGTCATCTGGCGGCTCTCCCGCCGGCGCGCTGCGCTACAACCGCACGGGGCATCGATGGGGGCGTTTGCGACGCCCTGCGCCTCCGGATTGGGCCATCCGCCTCCGTCCCCAGACCAGCCAACGACAAAGATTCCTCATCATCATCGCACAATCCAAGCCGCAGACACCGTCACCGTCAGCAGCCCCCTGCCCATGCACCCAATTGCGCCCCGCCCTCTGCTTCCGACTTCTTGTATAACTTCCCTTCCGGCCGCCCTGCATCTGTATGCCTCGCCCAGCGCAGCGAGAGCAAGAGGCTCACCTCCTGGGCCGCGACGACGACGACGAGCACGACGTACAGCGCCGCTCCTTACCAGCCTCACCACGACGCACCCAACAGCTTCGCCGCGACGCCGACACCACATGCAACCCCAAGCAGAAACACGCCCGCGCCCACTCAAGCACTGCTGGAGGCCGTGCCCGCAGGCCCAGCCCTCCGAGCGCCGCTTCCGATCCTGAGCGGCACGGCAGCGGCATCGAGCTCTACGATATGGACTCCGGAGGAGGCGGAGGACGCCCAGGGCTGCGTCGCAGCGGGCGGTCCGGCCAGCCGCTGCTCTACAAGGCCGAGGATGACGATGTCGACCCGCAACGCGGCCGCAAGTCTAGCGACGAGCCCGTGACGAGCCTTGACAGCGGCCGCGACTACGGCTACGACCAGCCCTCGCCCGGCCAGCCGACATTCAGCAGGCGCTCGACGATGCGCAGCCGTAGCCCGCGCGAGATCGCCGCCGAACACTCAACGCGCAAGAAGTATACGTACGCGGCCGTGTTCCTCGGCATCAGCCTCGTCTCCTTTTGCGTGCAGACGGAGCTGAGTGCGTACATCCAGCACGACCTTGGCTGGGATAAGGCGTACTGCATGATGTACTTTACCCACGGCTCGTGGATCGTGCTGTATCCCGTCATGCTCGGCATCCTGCGTCTGCAGAAGATGAGCGAGCCCTGGCCCGTGTTCTGGCGGCGCCACAAGCACATGCTACGGTCGACGGTGACCATGATCGAGCTGCAGACGCTCGACGTCTTTACACCGTCGGCACAGCGGCGAGCAAGACCCGTCATGTACCTCGCGCGGACGACGGCCTTTATCACGTCTGCCCTGACCATCGCCGGGCTGAGCTGGTATATTGCTGTGAGCCTGACGACGCCATCCGACTTGACCGCCATTTACAACTGTTCGGCATTCTTCGCGTACGTCTTTTCGGTGCCCATCCTCCGCGAGCCGCTGCGCCTGGATAAGTCCATTGCTGTCTCCATTGCCATCTTGGGCGTCCTGGTCGTGGCCTACGGCGACACCGGTTCTAGCACGGGAGAGGCCGGCGTTCCCGGGGAGGGCAAGCAGCCAGGCGCCGGGAGCCGCTTCCTGGGAAACCTCGTCATCGGCGTCGGGTCTGTGCTGTACGGGCTGTACGAGGTTCTCTACAAGCGCTACGCGTGCCCGCCTGAGGGTGTGTCTCCCGCAAGGGGGACCATCTTTGCCAATACTTTCGGCGCCTGCATCGGCTTCTTCACCCTCACAGTGCTCTGGATCCCCTTGCCGATCCTGCACTTTCTCCACATTGAGCGATTCCAGCTTCCCGATGCCTCAACCGGCTGGCTTATTTTAGTCGCCGTGCTCGCCAACGCGACCTTTAGCGGGTCATTCCTCGTCCTCATCTCGCTCACCTCGCCTGTGCTCTCCTCAGTCGCCGCCTTGCTGACCATCTTCATCGTCGCCCTGGCCGACTGGTTCCTCACTGGCCAGCCGCTCAGCTGGGCGGCCATCATCGGCGGGTCCATGATCATCGTGGCGTTTGTGGGCCTGAGCTGGAGCACGTACCGCGAGATGACGGAGCACGAAGCGCATAAGCTCGCGACCGATTACGCCGACAGCGATGAGGATGGAGAACTGACGCCGAGCGACGCTTAACGCTTAGGGGCATTGTGTCGTGGGTATAGATCACAAACATGGACAGTCACGGTTTTGTTTTTGTGGGCACTGGGACGGAGTTATTTTCGATAGAAACTTGGCTTTGGGCGCTTCATATGCGCGACCTCTACTGTGGGAATACATAGCATCGCATGATCATTGGCTATGCCTCCATTGGATGGCCATTATACATGCGGCATTACATATGGGCGTATGAGGGTTTCATGGTGTGCAAATCACATACGGTATGTACCGATGCGGACATATCCATCAATCAGAGATTATCTGCAAGAATGATTCATCCCAGAAGCCGAATGCTTCGCGTAGAAGTCTTCGATGCGATGAGAAAGAATCACTTCGTTTTCCTTAGGAGCTTCGATGCGACATTTGACGGCGTAAATAGTCAATTTTTGCAGAGACCATGTACGGGGCAAGAAGAGTGCGCCTGAAACCTTCAAAGCCGATATCCTTTCCACAGCTGCCCGCTCTTCCAAGATCTGCTTTTCTGAATATCAAGAATGAACAGTCGCATTCCCGCCATATGGTACTTCCCAGACAAGAGACGAAGCCCCCCCAGACAAGAGACGAAGCTCCTGCTCAGACATGGGTAACGCTGGATTTCTCCGTATCTTCCAAGGTCTCGATCTTTTCTCCCTGATCCCCCATGGGAGCAGGCTTGCCGCGTGCGACGAGGCTCCCCTTTCGCGATGCTGTAACACCGTGCTCCGGGTCAACCACGATGTGGCCCGACCTCGCTGCCTGCACCAGCTGCGGGTTCTCCTCCTTGAGCTTGGCAAAGTTCTTCTCCGCCTCCCAGGTCCAGATGCTGTCGCTGGCAAAGACCAAGTCCATCTCTTCCAAGGTGCGTTGGTTGGACTCTGGATACAGTGCCCAAACGACAAGGATGCTTAGGGCGTTGACGCCGCCAAAGATGTAGAGCGTTTTCTCATTGAGCTTGTTGAAAATGGTGGGAAGAAGCAAGACCTGATATCGTTAGCTGGCTTGTCATGTCTGTTCAGCCGAAGCTGTCGCACTACTGGGTTTTTACCGTCCAACCATTCCCAATCGACCACCCTACTACTCCCCACGCGTTGCCCTTGGCGCGGACTTGAAGCGGGAAGATCTCGGCCGGATACAGCCAGGGCACCGTGAGCCACGTTGCGCCGAAAATGGCTGTGTAGAGGAATACAAAGAATGTAGCCGCGCCGCCGATTTGGCTCTGGTTGCTCGAGCCCTCGGCGTTGATGGTTGCGCGAGCAAGGCCACCAGCCGCGAACATACAGATCCCCTGTCCGACGGCTCCCCAATACAAGGTCCACCGGCGTCCGATGCGATCGAGAGTGAATACGCATATCAGCGTGGCAAACTAAGGGAATAATGAGCAAAGTAGGCGTCTAGCGAGATGTGACCAGGCCATCTTACCATGTACGTGATGTTGTTGACACCGCTGACCCAGAGCCGGTCCTTGGAGCTGATGCCAGCAATAGTGAAAATCTCTGGGCCGTAGATGGTGATACCCGCGATGCCGATCCATTCCTGTAAGATCTGAAGCCAGATGACGAGCTGAACACGACGGCCGGTATGCAGCTTGCCAGACCCGATGCCGAAGAACATGTGGAAGTAGCTCTGCTGCTTGGACGTTTCGACCTCGAGGTTTCGGATGTTGACAATATCCTGGAACTCTGCCTCGGCCTGGACAGCTTCCTCGCCCTCCTCACCACGCAGACGACGGAGGATGAAGCGAGCCTCCTCCTCGCGCCCGACCTTGACGAGCCAGCGGGGCGACTCGGGCATGAACCAAATGATTATGAAGAGGAATATGAGCGGCACAATCTGAAACGCAACGGGAAACCTCCAGATAAAGGACGATGTCGGGATGTGATACTTGGACGTGGCGCTGTTGACCATTAGCATGAGGGCAGATGGGGATCTGGGCCTTGGCAGTCTTACAATTCAAGCCAGTAAGCCACAACAACACCAAAGATGTTAAGCGTAAACTCGACGGCGACAAATTGGCCGCGCGAGGTGTGAGCGGCCGTTTCGGTAGCCCACACGGGGGTGATGGCATTTAAGACGCCCGTGCCGAGGCCGTTGAGGACTCGAGCTACACACCGTTGTTAGCCTCTGGATCGAACCAGGGTTTCTCGGCGTCTGTGACATACCGCAGAACATCCAGTTGGAGTTCATAGCTGCCGACTGCAGAGCTGCAGCGCCGATGCACCAGAGACAGGCCAGGCCAATGGTAGTGATACGACCGTAGCGGTCACCGAACCAGCCACCAAACAGGGCGCCGAAGAGCGTCCCGGGGAGGTAGTACACGGCAACCTGGGGAGGACCCGGTCAGCCGTGTCATGATTCCTGAAAGCTGCAAACACTTGGTCACTTACAATGCCTCCTTGGAGCAGCGGCTTGTCGACGACAACAATCCCTTCCTCTTCCGACCAATGGCCGAAACCCATGCGTTCGGCATAGTCACGCGTCGTGTTGACGCCGCCCATGAGTCCCTGATCATAGCCGAAGAAGAAAATGGAGATGCCGGCCACGATGCATACTGTGTTGAGCAGCGACTGCTTGTAGAGCTTATTGGCCACCTGGTGCTTGGCCAGCACTTCTTGGAGCTTGCCCATGATGGTGAGGCTGCCCGGGGGTCATTGACGGAAAGAATGGCAAGTTACCGATTGCAGGAGTCGTTTAGGACAGGGAATGTCATGGCTTTTAACTTTGGTACACACGCCCCCCCGCGCCCTGCCCCGAACAACACGACGTCTTGGCTCATCTAGATTCCTCGCTCACGGATGCGGACAAAGCGGTCATAGTCCGGGGTCCCGTCGCACAATGTGGGGGTGAGTATGGGGAGTTTCGTACCGGCAACGTGCGCGGCGCGCGCACGGTCGGGGAGCAGGCCACTCGTCCCCGGTTCGAATCGTCGTCGATTTCGCCGGAGACGCAGCGGGGCTGGCGGCTCTGCCGAAGCCACCGGCTCGTACGAGTAATGCGGCAACGGCATTGGCAACGTGCGACGGTGTGGAGCAACGCAAGGGAGCCAATGGGTCGATTCTGCGAGCAAGCTTCGGCCGGCTCGCCGAGAGGTCCGCGAGGCGCACCAATCACCCGCGAGGGAGCACGACGCACGACTCGATGTCGATCTTCAGCTATTGTCGCTCCAGATCATAAGTGAGGTCCCCCAGATCCCCGAGCTGGCGGCCATGACACTCGAAGGTGGCCATCCGCCGTAGTAACCGTACCATTTCCCCGCGGCCATGGCTCCGTCTTCCCCAGACTCCCCCGCGAGAGGGGATTCCCGAGATCCCGCAGACGACGGCTTCGGGGAACGCCCGGCGAAGCGGCCCAGACCTTCCGGTGGCAACGATTCGGCCTCGACCGGTGTAAGTGGCTGCGACGCAAGCCGATCAATGGGCATATTGAAAACGGCTCTCCTTTTGAATGACTGCTGATGAGTATAGGTGCCTCATCGGCGTCAGGCTGCGTGCCAGCCGTGCCGCCTTCGCAAAGTAAAATGCGACAAGGCGAGGCCACGCTGCGCCATATGCAGAGTCAGCGGCCAGGAATGCGAATATGTTGGTGAGCCAAGTGAGAAGATCAGGTACGTAGGAAGCCAGTTCATCAACCGTGACAAGTTGTTGATCGTCCACTCAGCCTCGCAACGGCAACTGCCACGCTGCTGCAGCGTTTTGATCAGCTGCAGAATGAATTTGAAGGCGTTAAGAAGGCCCTGGGCATGAGAGGTACGGCACGGTTCGTTGCGCGGCTTTCGATGTTGGGTTTGGTCAGCTTACCCCTGTGCAGATCAACCACCGTCTCAAGATCACGAAGCCCCCCATCTAGTGCCTGAGGACCAACCATCATTCACGCAACCTGCACAACTGCCGTCGTTTGAGCCCTCACGGGACTTCCTTCAGATCCCTCCTCATCGGGCCAGCGCGGATACGGTCCTTCGATGGGAAGTGTTCCAGGACAAATATCCGCCCAATGCCCTCATCGGCCGCTTGTTCAGTCCAGATCATGTAGATGTTTTCTCTGGGAAAGACGGGGAGGCACCATCTGCAGATCTCATCACAAGCCCTTCGGGACTAACACCATTGGAAGACGAGCAGATCCCAGCTCTCGTTGACCGGTTTCTCCTCAATGTTCACACTAAGAACCCCATCCTCGATGTGGAAGCGCTGGTCAAGCACGGCCGTCGATGCGCCGACCGGGGCGTCGGATGGGACGGACGCTCGTGTCTGGTTCTCCTGGCATGCGCCCTGGGCTCTATCGCCAAGCCTTTCGACAGGCAAGTTCGTCACCCATCCGGTGTGTCTGCGGCCAGCGATGATGGCAGCAGGAGCGAGATGCAGGCAACTACTTCCTCGCGACTGTATGCCAAGGAGCTTCAACAGGGCGACTCGTGCTTCACCCTGGCTTGTCGCCGTCTGGGGGCTTTAAAGTACTCTATGCTCGGAGCTCAATGCCACTTCTTTGCCGGCGGTATGATGATTCCCGATGAAACCCTCGTGGTTTTCTGCTAACATCAGTCTAGTCTACCTCATGTACACGCTGCGCCCGATCATGTCGTGGCACTACTTCCTGCAGGCGTCCGTCTTCTGCCAGCTCCATCTTCGCATGAGCCATGGCATTGCGGGCGACTTCACAGAGGTGCTGACAGCCCCCTCACGTCACAACAAGGCTGTTGACCGCAAGGCTCGCCGCCTTGAACAGAGCCTCTACTGGTCGTGCTTTAAATCCGAATGCGAATTCCGCGTCGAACTCCCCCTGCAGCAATCTGAGATCAGCCTCGGCGAGTATCCGGATCTGTTCCCTTCGCCACCGTCTCCCATAGCCGCCGACGACAAGATTCCAGGCTCCGACATATTAGATCGAAACTCGTCCACGGGGAGCACCCTGACTGTGAGTGGACTGGGTCCGTACGACTCTCTGTCCAACACTGGCGACGAGGAAACCGAGCTCAGGCAGCACGCGGCGCGACTATGTAATGAAGAAGAAAGCTGGTACTATTACATGACGGAGATTGCACTGCGTCGGATCGGAAACCGCATCATAAACACTTTCTTCCGGCAGGATCGCTCGAGCTGGCTCAACATCAAACCGCTCCTGCGCATGGCACAAGAGTTTGAGGCGCAGGTGTCATCATGGACCGCTCACCTCCCCCCGGCTATGCAGCATTATGAGACGACGTTCATGATTCGCGCGCCCCACCTGAACTTCTCGAGTGAGGCCGCTGGCAGCCACGTCTCGCGTGAGCTGAGCTGGGCTATTGATAACAGGCTGCTCGAGATGCAAACATGGCTGTACCAACCCTTCCTGTACTACTTGGTTCACGTCGGGTCTGCCCGCGCCGGAATAGGTGCGGTGCTCAGTGGTCAGCAGCCGAGGATCAGCAGCTTATTGAACCCCTTTTCGCCCTCAGAGGCGAAGTCGTCCCTGTCGACCGACTCATTCGCCGCGCATGCCGCTGCTGCCGCCGCCGCCGCCGGCTCGCCACTGGAAGGCCAAGACCTGGCTGTGCTGCATTCGTTGATTGCTTCCGGCGTCGAGTGCGCTCTGAAGACCATAGACGTCAGATCCCGAGGCCACCGCCACCATGGCCTCTGGTACGACTTGCGCAGCATCATGGGCGCCGCTCTCGTCCTGCTGGCCGTGGTTAAGAGCGGGAACGCAGCATGGATTCCCGGAGGCACGGACACGCTCTGGGGGCCTGCTCCGTCTCCCGACTACTGGGCAGGCACGCCGCTGCCAATCGGTGGCAAAATTGCAAAGGTCTTGGGGCAGTTTGACTTTTGGGCCGGCGAGTCGCCAGACCTGATGCGGTACAAGGACGTCCTGGAGACGGTCGTGAGAGACGTCCGGGGATCATAGAAAGATTTCAAGAGCCCATGACTGATCTGGCCTAAATAAAGACCTTGGGTCATTGAAGTAACTTGCGCTCGTAAGGTGTCATTCGCAATTTGATGAGAAAAGCTTGGGGTTGGCTCAAAGATGCGTTTTGAGATGTAGACGGTTGAGGCAGTCAACAGGCCGCCTGCCGTGCAGAATAAATTGGCCAAGAGGCTCCTAGAAGCTCCTAGAAGGAAGCTCTTGAAACACAGCGAAACTTCCTGCCACTGACTAGTCTTCGGCACTTTCCTGCACCGACCGCCAAGGAGATTTGGCTACAACTCAAAGGGTGACTCGCAGGGAGGACTCGTTTGGCTAGGAGCCCAGGCAGCCCCTGAACAGATGCCACTCGAACAGCTGCGAACACCATTTGCAAATCAAAGAAGTCGCACAGGTTCGGCAATTGTTCATGCCTGCCTAAATTACAAGGCAGCCTGTCATTAATGCACCTACCACCTGTTCTTTGGCAGCTGGCAGCTGGGGCAACAGGTGCGCAACAACGCGTCTGCAAAACAACACATTCTGTAGCCGTCACCCGCAAGGCTTTCCTGCTCTCGACCAGCTGTCAAACACACATCAACAACACTCTTTCCTTTAAGACTTGAAGAGAAACTTCACATCAACTTGGCTCGTTCCTCCTTTTGTTCTTGCAACATCCTGTTGTTTTTCCTGCCACTTGACGTGTTTGCTGCTTCTTGTCAACTGCACCACCTCTCGTCAATCACCATGGAAGACAACCCCGTTCGCAAGATTCCAAACCCCGCCGTGGCTCAAATCCTTGATGCCTACGTCTTTGAGGAAGATGAGGTGGAAAGAAAGTGGCAGCTTTATCAGCGGGGCGATCTTCAGGCGATCGAGCCATACCGTGAACCAGTCCTCGAGGTTATCGACGTTTCTGACCTTGAGCTCTCCATCTCAGGTGAATTCGATGATTACGAATTCCTCCACGTTGGACGGCGTTCAGATATGTGGTCTCTAAACTTTGCGGCTTACCACGATCGCCGACGTTGCTACGCCTTCAAAGGCGAGATTCGCCTGCTGAAGCTGCTCCTTAGATTCATGGGTCACCTGTTCGACTCCCGGCGCGTCGACATGGCAATCATCAAGCCAAACTGTCTCATGTTCCCTCTGGATGGAATCAACCGGGGCTTTACCCACCAGGAGTTCCAGGACAAGATCAAGATTGCGGAATGTGTCCTGTTCATCCGGGAGGGGGCTAGTGAGTTGATGTTACCTGGTCTGAGCGAGCACCGTGCCAACAAGAACGCAAAGCAAATGTGAGCCCGGACAGCGTCGCCGTGGCAGCGGCGGCCGTAGCTGCTGGATCCTCGTCGTCAGCGGCCAGCGGTGGCAACGATGTCGCTGATGCTACCGACGTTGGGATCAACGGAGCAGGACCTTTGCCAGGGGACCCCAGACAAGTGCCGTACAACCAAAGCAACAGTCTCGAAGAACAGGAAGATGGCCATTGGCGATATCACTTCCGACACTTTCGCCAGCGCAACTAACCACTTTAATAGCCTCGGTAGTGGCACCGATGGCAGGAACGAGGCTGATGGGCCCCGTGGGGTGAACGGGGCCAACAGGTCAAATGGTGCTGGCTCTTCCGCTGGCACTGGGTCTGGGTCTTCGAACGGTCCGAGGCTGGGGTACTGCGGTGGGTCTTGATGTTCGGACATGCCATTTTTCAGTTGGGGGGTGCAGAAGAAAGTGGCCGACCTGGATCGAACGGATTGCCGGTTTTCATTTATTGCTGGATCCTTGTCTGCGTGGAGGAGGTATTACTGTTGCCGCATGACTTGAAGTCGGCCATAACACCTTAGCTACGACTGCGTAACACGAGAGAGTGCAAGGCTGCTGCTGTAGTGGCTGATTACTGACAGATGATTCATTAAATGCGGTCATTAGTTTGACAATATTACAGTTGTAAATCCCATAAACCCAGAACTCGAGACCATCTCTACATGCCGCACTCGGAAGCGTCAATCTGCGTGGCCTTTGCATCCACGCGGCCCAGCTGCGTAGCTTGGCCGTTTGTGAGGGCGTTCATGGCATCCAGGGCAATGTTGAAGCCGGCGCCGGCGTGGTCGATGGCCAAAAGGGTGATACTCTTGCCGTTGTACTCGAGCTTCCAGCACGTGCCGCAGTTGGGCGAGTTCCATCCGGCGACGGCGTCAGCGCCGCCGATGTATGGGAACTTGGGGATGTCGCCCTGCTTATGCCAGCCCTTTCTCGTGATGAGACCGTTAACGCCATCGGAGCAGGAGACGGCGGTGAGATCGCGGTTGCCGTCGTCGTAACCCGTGTCATAGGAGACTGCTGCGGTGTGAGTTGGCTGCGATGCTGGCTAGGGTCTATGGACAATTACCAGTGGTGGCCGAGACGGCGGCAGAGAGGGCCGCGAGACTGAGGATGTGAGAGAGCTGCATGTTGGGCGATAGAAATGTAACTGAGCGGTGAGGTTAGGTGAGTTGTGCGTTGCGGGCAAGTGAGATTGTTGATGATGCTATTTCAACCGACTCAACGGGAACACCAGTCGGGGCTTTTATACCCTTTCAAAGCCCATCGAGAATCCATCATGCGGTGTATTGAGCTGCAGAGACACGACATCATCACGAGCTGCCACATCACGAGCTGCCGCATGCCGTCTCCAGCCCCGGCACTACCCTACCTAGTCCGTTGCCACAAATAGCATCACGGTGGACATGGGCTAGTACATGGGCTACTCGTAGTGCAGCTTCGACCGTCACGGTCAGACGGCGCATTGATCGCCTTCTCGTAGAGTGCCGATCCATACAACCGTCGAGCTCTTAGGTGCTCGTATTTGCCGGGCCCTCGGGCATGTAGGACAACGCCAGCGCAGGCCACCGGGGCATCCGCGCCCCGGGCCGCTAGGCTGAGGCTCAAATGCCCAACGGCGCCCCCGCTTCGTATCGGATGGGTACACATGCGGAGCGGACACGGCCAAGGCCGATTGATGACCTCGGGTTTCCTAGAAGGTCGCCTCGAGGCGGTCTGCTGACGATGGGCGAGCGGGAGGGCATGAGCTTGGCACGACGGATCCGGGGGATCAACGACGGAGGCTCGTGTTCTCGAGACATGACGAGAGATGACGTCTGGTTGGCAATGCGGCTCGTATGACAATTACAGGATGCAAGAAGTCAATGGAAGCAATGTTCCGAAGCAACAGATGGTTACGTGCAGGTTGTGAAACCAGCGGCATCTGAGGCGGAAATTTCCTCGCGCCCAAACCTTCCCATGGCAAGCATCGTCAGGTTCCAAGCGTCTTCTTTTCTTCTTCTAGAAGCAGGCTTGAGGGCCACGTCGCTAGCGCCGCGCCGAGAACGCCAAAATGGCGAGCGAACTCTTGCTGAATCTGAGGGATTGCTACCCGACATTGACGCATGGAACTGGGTCTTGGTTGTCGGTGGATTTTGCAAGCAGACTGGGGTGGGAAAGGACGCAAATTCACGGCAGCTCAGCATCACGCTGTGGGGCTGCAGGGCTGTCGGACCTCGCGACTAGGCAACTCGATACCAAGTGAGCTTTCGTCAATTACTGCCGAGTGTTGTAACCATCGTTGGGCGACAAGTTTGCTTCGTACGGGTACGGCAAGATCTAATGGCTCAACTTGACTACCTTACCTACCTACCTAGCTACCTACCTCATCTTCACCTTAAATTCAACTTGGCACATCGAACCATGCGGTCAGCGTGACAAGTGCCGATACACACCCAAACTGTCATCGGCACTGTCTGGTGGCAGGCCAGGCACGTACCTCCACACGGCGCAAAGGGCGCTGCGGCTGCACGTTAGCGAGGGGCACAGAGCGGCATGGCCCCACCTCTTACCACCACCAAGCTCCGGAAATCGGTCGCCGCGATTCGACGAGTCAAGGCCGCGATAAACTTCTCGTCTTCCTCACGAGACTGAGCCGTCAGTGAACGTGTCCGACGACGACCCCCATCTGCCTGCTCCGCCACCGCGCAGAGGCCAATCCTACGGCATTTCATCCTACGAGTGAGGCCCTTGCTGTTTCAACCACAGTCATGGAGTCGTTCGTCATCAAGACGCCCTCGTCGAGCGCCAACATCGGGCCCGGCTTCGATGTCATCGGCCTCGCCCTCACCGTCTACCTCGAGCTGCATGTCACCATCGACCGCTCCCGGGGCCGTTCCGAGCACCCACTCAACTGCCGTGTCACGTACGAGGGTGAGGGCGAGGGTGACATCAGCCTGGACCCGCAGAGCAACCTCATCACCCGCGTGGCCCTGTACGTGCTGCGATGTCACGACCAGCGCGCGTTCCCCGTTGAGACGCACGTCCACATCAAGAACCCCATTCCGCTGGGGCGAGGGCTTGGAAGCTCGGGTGCGGCTGTCGTGGCTGGCGTGCTCCTCGGGAAGGAGGTTGGCGGGCTGCACCACCTCGACAACGACAGGCTGTTTGACTACTGCCTGATGATTGGTGAGTGAAGACGGCACTTCCTGATGGACCAAATGAGAATCAATGGCTGACACTCACTCAGAGAGGCATCCCGACAATGTTGGCGCTGCGCTCTTTGGCGGCTTCGTGGGCACCTACCTAATGCCCCTGCGGCCTGAGGATGTCGCTCGTACTGAGATCCCTCTGAGTGAGGTCCTACCGTCGCCAGCAGGCGGTGTCGATACGGGCAAAAAGCCACCCGAGCCTCCGCATGGCATCGGCCACCACATCAAGTTTCCTTGGGCCAAGGAGATCAAGGCCGTGGCCATCATCCCTGACTTCGTGGTCCCGACCCACGAGGCGAGAGCGGTGTTGCCCGAAAAGTACCCGCGGCAGGATGTGGTAAGCGAGAACCCGACCAAGGTCTTAGGACGCACCACTGATAAATGACACGGCAGACATTCAACTTGCAGCGAATCGCGCTGCTGCCCGTCGCCCTCGGCCAGTCTCCGCCAGACCCTGAGCTCATCCATCTCGCCATGCAGGACAAGGTACACCAGCCGTACCGCCAGACGCTCATTCCCGGCCTCGCCGAGGTGGTCGAGTCCATGTCGCCGAAGACGCAGCCTGGCCTTCTGGGCATATGCCTGTCGGGTGCGGGCCCCACCATTCTGGCGCTGGCGACGAGCAACTTCGAAGAGATCGCCAACAGGATCATCGTTACGTTGCGACAGTATAACGAGAACAAGAATCTGCCGTGTGAATGGAAGGTGCTGGAGCCGGCCGAGGGTACACACGTCGTTCGATAAGTTAATGAGAGTTCATGGAGTCCGAAGACGGAGACTCCTGAATAAGTTGGCTGTCATCTCTGGGAGGAGACCATTGGATAAAGATCTTTATAGAATAACGAACCAAATTCACTCTGGGGTGATGCTCTTTGCAGAGAACCTGCAGGGCATGGATACGATGTCTCACAGACCCGACAGTGAAGCCCGACCAGTGCCTTATTTCCCCGACCTTTTAACTGTTTGCATAGGTGTTAGACAAGCTCCGAGTCAAGTTGGCCAGTGGGGGAAATCGCAGCTAATGCAGCTTTAATTATGTTAAGGTAGGGGTCGCAAGACCCCAGACCGACCTCGCTGACCCCCGCGGGGAACGTTGCCATCGTCGCCACAAGCTACTCCGAAACCCGAGCCTCTGCCCTTGGCGCGGGTTACATCTGACGTATACGGTATGCAACATATGCACCTCTTCACTCGTCTTCACCACTGCACACGCACTTCTTTTCACTCATAGTTCAAACGCCGCACAGCGCGAAACATATAGATGGCTTCTCCTCCACCGCCAGGCATCTACGTGCCTGTCCCCACCTTCTTCGCCTCTTCGACCTCCCCCAGCTTCGACGCCGTCACGCCGCCTCTGGACTTGGACACGCAGGGCGCGCACGCCGTGTACCTCGCGCGCGCGGGCATCACAGGCCTCGTGATTCTAGGCAGCACGGGCGAGGCGGTGCACGTGCATCCGCGGGACCGAGCGGTGCTGCTTCGCGGCGTCCGCGAGCGTCTCGAGAAGGCGGGCTTTCGCGACTACCCGATCATCGCGGGCACGGCAACCCACGGCGTCGAGGAGACGGTTGAGCAGCTCGTGGACGCGCGGGACGCAGGGGCGCAATGGGGCCTGTGTCTGGTGCCGGGGTACAACGCCGGAGCGACGACGCAGGAGGGCATCGTCAGGTGGTTCACGGCCGTGGCTGACCGATCGCCCATTCCCATCTTGATGTATGCTCAGCCTTGAACGCCGTCAAGGCCGTGAGCTAACGCGAATTATTTCAGATACCATTATCCTGGCGTGTCCAACATGGTCAAGGTCTCGCCCTCTACTTTTGCGACCCTCGCGCAGCACGCCAACATTGTCGGCTGCAAGCTCTCCCACGGTGACGCTTCGCATCTCGCTCAGATCGCGCTAAACCCTGCAGTTGACGCGTCTCGCTTCCATGTATTTACGGGACTGGGCCAGCAGCTGCTGCCGGTCGTGGCCGTTGGCTGCGTCGGTGCCATCGACGCCTCCGCGGGCTGCTTCCCCAAGTCGCTGGTGCGACTTCTCACGCTCGCCGCCAAGACGCGGCCATCAGACACTGAGGACCGAGAGCGGCGACTGCTGCAGTACAAGGTGAGCTGCATGGAAGAGATTGTGGTGCAGCGCGGCGTCGTAGGCATCAAAGAGGCGATAAGCCGGCTGAGGGGGTTTGGGGGTGCGGACGGGACGAGGTTGCCGCTACATGGAGGCCTTGGGGGCGATGGTGAGTGGGCGCAGTGGAAGGACGTTATGGAAGCCATGGAAGAGGTGGAACGATCACTTTAGGCATGCCTGAGAGGAGCCGAGTTGAAAGCCTTCGTCCTGCGCAAATCGCAGCCTTCTTCACCGAAGTATGGCTTTGCTATAGATCAGCCATGGTGCCAGAGGAGAGTCTGTGCTTCGAGTTTGACCAGTCGTGGTCTCGGTGCAAATGGCTCTAATAAGAGTACTCCGTACCTGATGTTCTGATGCGCTCTGTCGGCTGTAGCTATACTCGCAGGGGTCTAAGATCGTACTGTAAGGTAAGGTAGGTATGCAAGGCGAGGCGACTGCCGACTGCCCTTACCCAGCAACAGCATTGTACATAGCAGCACTCACCCCGAGGACTCGCGCCTGAGATGTTCCGTAGAGTGCCAAAAATGTCACTTCCACGTACTGACATGACAGCTCGAAGATGCAAAGGCTGTAGACAGGCTACTCAACGGTTCCTCCGGGCTCTTTCATGTTGCCGCATCCGCGGGCCCCAACAATTCGGGGCGGACTTTGCGGCGCCTCAGCTCGCCGCTGGACCTCGGTTCGCACCCGGCCTGCTTACGCATCAATAAATTTAAAAACGACCGGTCTCCTGGCCGCGCCGACCGCGTCCAGCGCCGACTCTCCCCAATCTATGCTTCGGCAGTGCTTCGGCGTCCCGTTCCAGTGTTACCTGCGTGCCGTGCCGCTCTGGGTGTTTGCGATCGCGGGGTTGGTGTTCCTGTCGCTTCGTCGTCTCGTCGTCCACACAGTCGGCTCCCGGTCAAAGAGCGCGGACAAGACAGACGGCCGACGCGCAGTCAATACCCGTCATGGCCTCGGCATCTAGCAAGGCCGGCGGATTGGCCGTCGCCGTACGCGTCCTCACGCCGCTCGCTGTCGGATCGGCTGGCTACGCTGCGTGGCGCATCGATTGGCCTGTGGCAACGAAGTCGTTCCTGACGGGCCCGGGCCGCACGTCACGCATCTTGTTGCTGCTGTTTGTCGTCTTCAACTGGAAGAACCTGCCGTTTGCGTGGACTGTACGATCGCGCCCCTGAACCACCGTGAGGTTATCAACGTGCTAACGCGGGCGCAGTATCGAGTCTTCTACGCCATCATATACCACAATGTCATGCGCAAGTCGCCCCAGCTCGCTCCCCGAGCGCTCTTCAAGCCCCTCATCTCCGAGACTCACTCGCCCCTGCTCGAGATCGACTACAACCTCCACAAGTCCAACTCGACCTACTTCACCGATCTCGACGTCTCGCGGACGCACCTCGTCGGCTTCCTGTGCCGGCCCGCCCTGCGCAAGCTGGCGCACAACCAGCAGACCAAGCTCGTGCTGGACCCCGTGGGCGACCGGCCTATCAAGGGCTCCCTGGGCATCATGCTCGGCGCTGTGAACTGCAGCTTCAAGCGCGAGATCAACGCGTACAAGCCCTATGAGTTGTGGAGCCGAGTCCTGAGCTGGGACCGCAAGTGGATGTACATTGTTACGCACTTCGTGCCCAAGGGCAGCGCAAAGCCAACCGAGTGGCTGGATCCGCGGTTCGGCAGGGTCAAGAAGAGGGGTCCCGGTGACGCCGTGGGCGACTGGGAGAAGAAGATTTACGCGACCGCCGTCAGCAAGTACGTCTTCAAGCTCGGTCGCTTCACCGTCAACCCGGCCATTGTCCTGTCAGAGTCCGGGCTGCTGCCGGAGCGGCCCGGCGGCTGGACCAGCGGAGAGAACCAGGTTGGCGACGAGGCCGTCGATGTCAGCGACGTGGACCTCGACAAGGATGGAGAGTGGGATTGGCAGCGTGTCGAGGCGCAGCGGAGAAAAGGCATGGAACTGGCCAGCCAGTTCCAGGGACTCGACGACAGCCACGCCTTGTTCGACGGTGGTAGCAACGGCGCTCTGGGCAAGTTTGGGCCATGCTAATCGGCGAGTGTGCTGTACTGTCTAGGAGTCTTGAAGCGTCGTCATTATGCGAGAGCCTCCTTATCATACTGTGGAACGGTAGATTCGAAAGACGCTAGACTTGCGTTGTTTGGGTATAGATGCTTATAGATAAATAGACATAATCGCAGACAAACGCCCCGTTGTTGCACTGGATAGGCCAACACAAAACTTTTTCAGGCCTGGTTCCTTTCAAGCCTGCCAAACATGACCCAACGCCAGACCGTTTGCACGTGATCCCAACTTGCCTCCTCGACTCTCTACAGCATGACGGCGCCCAGCACGACGGCTGCTACACCTGCCCAGCCAGCAGTTCGTGCCACAGCCGTCGCTGCCGAGGTCTGCTTTGCGCCGGCCGCTGTGGTCGTCGTGGCCTGCTGGAGGGTGACATTGTCGGGGACGTCGTTCTCGCAGACATCGAACACAACCTTCGCCGTGGCTGCACAATCATCAGCGGTCAGACAAGAGCCCCATTGCTATCGGTATACGGCCCCGTGATGTACCTGTGATGTTCTCGAGGTCGCAGCCCGCCTTGACCAGGCACGGTGATACCGTCTTGATGATGGCCTGGAGCTTGGAACACTGGCAGGCAAAGTCCATGATTTGGCATCCGTTGCCCTGAACTCCCTCCATGAGACATTTGAGCGAGCACTTCGGGAGCTCGTTCTGAAGGGTGGCCAGGTCGACAGCAGTGGCGCTGGCGGCGAAGAGCGCGGCAGCGAGCGCTACGGGCTTCATGATGACTCCCGGGCGGTTGCCTCACAGGTTGGGGTCGAGTTGACGAACGAAAAGGATGGCGAGAATGGTGCAAACGGTCTCTTACAACGGTGACTGAGGTGTTCAAGAGGCATCAACCGGACAGACGAAAGGAAAGGCGTTACGTGGGAGACATCAACTGCACCCCAAAAGTGGCCGAGTCAAAGCACGTCCTTTCAAGCCAGCAGCCCCTAGAGCACTCGAAAAGCACCCCGGATTGTTCGTACGTACTCGGGCGCTCGGGTCCCGTCGAGGACAACCACCAGTCTACGCCGCATTTATTTGCCGCATTGTTGAGCGGGCTAGCCAGGGACCGGGGGACGGCAGGGAATCCGGGGTTGGTAGGATGGTGCAGCCGCATTGGTGCGACGACCAGACCATCAGCCCACCTCGAGATGCGGACGAGCCGTGCTTGCAGGTCCCGTCCGCTTTGACGGCCGCGGAAGACCATGGCTTTCCGCTGGGCTGGCTGGATTCGCACAGCACTGGTCGAGCCGCTGCTTCTTCTCGATCCCTAAGGTACGCAGGCCAATCGCGAAGTGCGCTCCTCCGGACTCCTTAGGGCGAAACCGTGGCACTGGTGTCTGGTGGCTTACACGCAGCGGGGGGTGGCGGACGGCCCTGACA
The DNA here is from genome assembly GCA_024339985.1 of Tolypocladium endophyticum. NCBI lineage: Eukaryota > Fungi > Ascomycota > Sordariomycetes > Hypocreales > Ophiocordycipitaceae > Tolypocladium > Tolypocladium endophyticum. Next base: position 420,639 of record JALHBW010000105.1, read on the forward strand.
TGCGCATGCCTCGAGCTTGGCGAGCTTTTCCCCAACGGGGAGTTGGCGCACCTCGGCCGTTTCCCCTTGCAGGCGTTGGCCAGGGTCGTGATGCAAGCCTTGGGGGAGCTGTCGATGCGCAGGTGTCGACAGTGAGACTGGCCAGAGGCCGACCTGAAGATCTCTGTGGGCCGTGGGTATGGGGAGCTTCATCCGGATGTGGAGCGCACGCGACACTGCGGAGAGGAGCCTGGTCTTAGCCTTACGATTAAGGTACTATAGTGATGGGCCTCGAGATTATCAGCCACTACTTCCCGTGCTCTTACTGCGGATGTGCATGATCGCCGGACCCGTGACGTTCACAAATATGAGGTCTCAAGACGCAGACATCCGAGAGTTAATATGCAAACTCTGGAAGTCAAGCTGGACAGCGAACGTGTCTCGCATTAGAGGTGTGCGCCCACCTACAGCCACCATCTTCACATGGCCTTGTCAGAATGCCTCGGCCGGGTGCCCGCTAAGCAAGGCCGATCCTGTCGACAATCCTACGACAGTCGGACGAACCAATGCAAGCCCCGTGTGTCACGCATGCTTGTAATCGGAGTTGACCAGCCCTAAGAAGTAGGAGACTCAAGTCACAGCTCCTGTCGTGCATTCAGCAGCGTCCAACGCGCATGTGGTTGTTGAGCATTGCCTCTACGAGCGGCGTGCAGACAGCGCCGAAAGACAACCAATGCGCCTGCAGGGGCAGCGTGACGTTGCGCGACAACTGTTTCGTACGCTGAGGTACTTTGACGTCAGCACCCAGGACCAGAAGCCACTTGGCCATCGATCAAGGTAGGGCTGCGAGCCCAGGTGCTGGCTACCCTTGACGTACAACTCTACGAGGCCGAGCCTCATGCTTGCTATAGACTGACTAGGTACGGCGCGACGGCCATGAAGAAAGCCAAGGCGATTCCCATATGCCCATGCAAATTCAGGTTCTCAAAGTTGTTCAGAGACTGTGTAATACAATCAGCATCGGCATGGCAGCCTCAGTGCTTGACTCTATGTTGTCTTCATCATAAGAACTTTGAACCTTCTTCGACAAGGCGCGACGCATCCTGGGAAACTTCCAGCGAAGTGTAGAGTGTGAAAAATAGGATGGCCGCTTGACAAAGACGGTTGTGACCCCCTCGCCTCAAGAATAAGCCCCATCGAGTAACTCGGCTTGCGCCGAGCAATCGCATACCTATCGACCTCGACAACAGGTCCTCCGCGCCCGATGCGACTCGCAATGGCATCACACGTCGGCTCACCATCCGCCTCGCATGCCCGCCGCCAGAGGTCCCGAAGGCACGCCTCCGGCTCGGACTCATATCTTCATCCAAAAGGGCCAAAGACGCGCCAACAGGCACCGACGAGGACACGCGAGACAGATGTAGCGATGGGCAGGGCGGATGCCACGGCGAGGGCCAAGGTGCAGAGGTCAGCCGCAGTGCTTTTATGGCGGCGCGTTTCCGCAAGCTCCGTAAAGGAGACGTCCGGGGACTTTCTCCCAAAGCATTCGGTTGGCGAGACGCTGCAATTGCAGGGTCTCTGTGTGTAAGCTTCGAATAGCGATTTGTTGAGCGAGAGGGTGAAGAGGAAGGGAAAGAAAAAAATTCTTGGCCGCTGGAGCTTGAGAATTTATCTGGCCTGGCGGGGCGCGTGGGCATGCATCTACAGGGGTTGGTCTGCCTACTGGGTGGATCGCGTCGCTGACTGCCCAAATTTCTCTGAGCCAATCCGAGTCGCGCTTCAGGTTCGACCAGCTTTCTGCCGCAGCCGCTTGGGAGTTCCCATCATCATAGGAACGCGAGCTTCAACTACGTGAAGCTCTCTGCAGCTGTGAAGATCTCGCCCACGAGATAGGCGCCCTCAGCGAGGAAGGGGTAACGAAGAGCCCAGCGGGAGCCTAACGACCGAGCCTAAAGCTTCAACCGCTCTTCCACGGCCCTCCACCGCTTCCTCAGTCACAGCCAGCACCATCGTCATGTCCGGACTCTTTGGGGGCTCCTCGAGCTCCGCGACGACGAGCACCGTCGGCGACCTCAAGCAAGATGTCGCCCTCAACGACCCTCCCACCGACAGCATCTCCGACCTCGCATTCTCGCCCGCCGCCAACACGCCCGACTTTCTCGCCGTGTCCAGCTGGGACAACAAGGTCCGAATCTACGAGATAGCCCAGAATGGTCAGAGCCAAGGGCGACACGTCTACGAGCACAGCCAGCCGGTTCTCAACTGCGACTTCTCCAAGGTGGGCTCCCAAATGCTGCCCTTGCTCGGCGGGGACTAACTCTTCTGGCAGGACGGCACCAAGGTTGCGTCCGCTGGCGCCGATAAGAACGTCAAGGTCTGCGATCTTGGCTCGCAGCAAGACATTGTCGTCGGCACACACGACCAGCCAGTGCGCGCCTGCCGCTTCTTCGACAGCGGCAGCGGGCCGATGGTGGTCTCTGGTTCGTGGGACAAGACGGTGAAGTACTGGGATCTCCGGCAGCAAGGGCCGGCGGCGACTGTGCAGTGCCAGGACAGGGTATACACCATGGATGTGCGCGACAACCTCTGCGTCGTCGGCACTGCCGAACGTTACATCAACGTGATCGACCTCAAGAACCCTACCAAGTTCTACAAGACTCTGCAGAGCCCGCTCAAGTGGCAGACGAGAGTGGTCAGCTGCTTCACCGACTCGGCAGGCTTCGCCATCGGTAGCATCGAAGGCCGGTGTGCAATTCAGTACGTGGAGGAAAAGGACTCCAGGTGAGTACCCGGGTACCCAGTGCGGCGCTCGAACTCGATACTAACTTTACCAGCTCCAACTTTTCGTTCAAGTGTCACCGCGACCCTGCCGTAAACAACGTGGTCAACGTTCACGCCGTCAACGACATCTCCTTCCACCCCGTGCACGGAACGTTCAGCACCGCCGGCTCCGACGGCACATTTCACTTCTGGGACAAGGATGCCAAGCACCGCCTCAAGGGCTATCCCAACGTCGGCGGCAGCATCACGTCGACAACGTTCAACAAGACGGGCAGCATCTTTGCTTATGCCATCAGCTATGACTGGAGCAAGGGCTACCAGCACAACACGCAGAGTTATCCGATCAAGGTGATGCTGCACCCTGTCACCAACGACGAGTGCAAGCCGAGACCATCGATGAAGAAGCGGTAGAGGCAACAGGCCGGAACGGGAATGTGCGGGGGAGAGGGGTGGTTAAGGATGCAGGATGATACCATGAAGAATCGCACAAGGTTGTATCTTCGACTGGGCACACAGTGTTGGCTGCACATGGTTCAGCTTGTCTCGCACGGCAACAGGCGTCGAGATGTTTATTGTGCCAGTCTACCTAGAGTCGGTGGATCAGGCGAACAGCTCTTAGGGCTATGATATTGTAGACGATGATTAAAACTGCTATATTTCCCGCCCAAAAAAAGAAGAAAGAGAAAAGGAGAGAAAGAAGGAAGTGCTCCACCCAGTCCTCGCAGATTCATGGCAAGCTCTCGAGCTGCATATCGTTACATGACCGTCCAGTTGTTATGAGAAGAAAACAGAACTCAAGACACAACAGCAAATACGAACTGACTCAAGAGTTCATCAATGTCAAGAAGTCTTTTTGGCCGGTCCGAGGACGTCCTCGACCATGCCTTTCCACAAGTCGCGGATCATTCCACCTCCGCTTTCCTCCTCGTGCTGGTTGTGCTCGTAGTGCTGGTCCTGGTGGGCAAACTTAAGCTCCACGCCGTCAAGGCTGATGCCGTGAACCTCAGAGAGCGGCGTCCCGGGGACAACGTTTGCGGGGTCGGCGGCCACGATGGAGATCTCGGGCGTCTGGACGGGGATGTCGGAGCCCGTAGGAGCGTGGGCCGCGGAGTAGTTATCGGGCAGAAGGGGAACGCGTGGGCCAGCATCGGCGGTCGAGGGCTCAGAAAGATCCGCCATGGAAGGAATGACGGCGGCGTCCAGGTGGGTGGAGGAAGTGTGCATGGCGGCAGAGGGCGCACTCGAGTGGAAGGTTTGCATGAGAGGTTTGGAGCGGTTGGCGAGCGAGGGCTGAGGAGTAGGGCGGTGGGCTGTGGTGAGGCTGCGAGAGGACTGTCGATGCTTGTCAGGCAATGCCATCAGACTTGATGACGGCAGCTGGGAGACTCACATCGGTATGCTCGCTACTCCTGCGGTTACGCAGTAGCTCTGCATACTTAGGCATCAGGACAGCACCCGCGCTGTGGGCAGAGCTGTCGAGAAGAGGGTTCGCATTGCGAGCGACCTGGTTGGATGCAGAGCCGAGGACTCTGGCAAGTTTGGAAGCGGGGGCGGTGATGCGGGACATGATGGTTGTTAGGGTGTTGAAGCGGATGGCGATGATTGAATGAGGAGTCAGATGAGGAGTAGGGCGATTTCAGCTCGGATTCCCAGTGACTTGGGCGGGGACCGATTCCGGAGCTAGCAGGAGTCAGACGTAGAAGCTATCGTGGGCGTTGCGAGAGAGCGGCCTCGGCAAGTTCCAGGACTCCACGTACACGATACGACAGGGCGAGAAGAGGACAAGAGATGGACCCTGCAAAGGGAAGTCGATGAGCAGATCAGATGGCTTTAAAATACGGGCAGACGCAGCGTGTCGAAGCAGCGTGTGCAACGGTAGCAACAGACGAGTCCCGACCGGCAGCGGAGCTGCAGCGCGCATTGGTGGCGGGCGAGATGGAGCTGCCACCCTGACCCGTTGAGGACCCTGTGGGGCGCGGCCAGTCACCCGTCACCCGCGAGAGCTCGCGCAACGGCGGGGCGCGAGTCCGAGTACCGAGCGGGCAGACATGATCGCATCGGCTCCATGTCAGCCAGCTCAATGCCGTTCGAAGCGGGCTGTGCTGCGACACCGTGCAGCTCCGTTCAGTCAATGCCATTCCCCCTCTCCTCGGACAGTTGGCAATTTGCCTCCGCGCCACCTCTAAGTACGAGTGCATACGAGTAAGTTGTGGCCGCGATGTTAAAATAGCAATCCAAGGATCCGTTGTTGGGAGCTAGAGCGCGCGCACCCACAAAAAGGCGCGGTCCCGACGGTTGGGGATCGCTGCCCCCTGCGCCCGCGCCACGGTGCGTGCCTGTCCTGTCTCACCTTGTTCTTCACCTCGCCTGCGCTTGCGGCCATGCTCACCGTGCTTTACGGTGTGGTCTGTGCAGGACCCGCGCCGTTCACCGCCAATGCTGGGCGGCTCATTTTAAATGTCGATTCCTTGGCTGCGTCAGCTGATCGAAGAGTGAGGCGCACGGTGAGGCGGACGTTAAGGGGCAAAAGTGAAAGCCGCCTTGAGTCGGGAGCTACCGATTCTTGGGATTCATCCTGCTTGCCCACGTGTGACGTGAAGAATCGCTGACAGAAATCGTCAAACGGCCAATTGTCATCGTGGGCTGCGGCCTGTAACATCTGGGGAACACACCAGCGCCGGTAGCTAATGCTTGCTTATTGCCATTCTGACATGCGAGACGGAGGTCGGGAGGACAACCCCGGCGATTACCCAATCGTAAGCCCAGAATATCACACCTTCGGCGACTTTCCAATCCAATCTCTGCAATGACCAAGACGAACGCGGCGGTCGCTTATTTTCTCGGAGTTTCGCGAACGCGAGTGGCGTTGACGTGGCTCTGTCGGCATCGAGCCATCGGTACTCCTTCGTGGCACCGATGGTTGGGCATATTCAAGATACTCAAGAGCCATGTCAAACTGTGCATCTCTGTACAATCCAGTCCTATCATTCAAAGTGACGGTCACAAGCTTCTCGATGTCAACGAACACCATCTCCGTGAAGCAGACTCTTCCCAGCTGTCGCCCCTAGCCCTGATCTCACTCGTGGGCCAATGGCTATTGCTGCCCTAATGAACCTGCCGCTGGAGCGTTGATCGAAGCCAAACATGTTCTTCACGGTCTCAGTCTGAGAGTGCAGTAGGGTTTCTATTGAGTTCGGTCCATAACAAGAATCTGGCGTGGCTTCTTTCCTTGTCAGACTGAGGCGATGTTCTGAAGGGAACGGAATCTGCCTTCCACACCAGCTCCATCCCACCTACTGTAGCATACATGCTGAGCTTGATCAATGCGCCCAGTCGGGTAGAGAGTTTCAATCATTTTCCTTCCAACGAAGCTGCCGCTAATGCATTTCCAATAGGTCTTGTCTCGGAGTAGGGGATGATAATATTGCCCTCCTGGTTCCCAGTTGCTCCGTACCTTACTTCGTGATAAGCTCCGTAGCATAAATCTTGGTGCTCAGGAGAAGCAGTATCTAAGGAAAGTCATTCTTTTCTGGTCAGGGTTGCCTCACACTTTCCATGAGGTGCGAGTGCATAGCCAGATATGTAGAGGTAGTCGATTGACCTGGCTGGCCGCAACAAGCTCTTGCCGACACTGGAAGGAAACAATCAGTTGCTCAAGTGCGAGGAAATGACAGATGCTTTGAAGAATCAAAACATGTCTCGAGCATCAATTGGGTAGCTGCTCACTGCTGGTCGGCCCGTGGGTGCCTAAGTTATTCAAGGAGGGAGGCCCTCGTCTCGCACTTGCACCTCTCCGTAAACACAACACAACGCGCTACGGAAACGTCTCTCTTTTTTACACAACCACACAAGGCGACACCCAAATTCAAATCTGTCGTGAACTGCCTTTGACACTCCCACTTCTACATTCTTTTGGTCTATGCTTGTTGCTTCAGCGGAAAACTGAAGCTTCCCTCTGCAGCAATAGACTGAAGCTCTCTCGCGAGAGCCAATACCTGAAAGGGAAAACACGCACAGAGTCGTGCAGGTGCTTCACATGGTACAAAGCGCTGATTCAGAGATTTCAGCCTTGACGAGGTCATTTCGATCGCTCACGATGAGGGACAACATCAACCTAAGCGAGAGCACCGACTTGAACATCAATATCGACGCGAAGGGTACCGTCAACCTAAGAACCAGCGTCAAAATGAGGGAGAGCGTCAACTTGAACGCCAGGAGCAATATGAGTGACAGCACCGACCCGAGCGACGACAGCGACGTGACCGAGAACACCGAAGTGAGCGTCAACATCGACCTGAGCGGCATGGAGGCCGCGATTGTGGTACGTCTTGATTTCCCATTGATGATTTTCAATTTTGGGGGATGCTTTGTGAACAAGCCTTGCTCCACCAAAGACACCAAGACAATTGGGCATTTGCTAACGATAAGGCATATTCCAGGCCGACCTCGGCCGCCAGCGTCTGGAAGAGCTTCCTCTGAGCGATGTCGAGCGCGGCGGTCCCTCGTTCACTCTGAGGAAGACAAACGGCACAAGCCACTATTGGGGTCAATTCATGGATCACTTCGATGGCAAATGGAACGGTATGTGAATCATCCCCGGCGCTCGGCACCCTGCTGACCTCCGTGATAGTGCCAGTCTACGACGAAGAGTCCGAACAAGTGGAAGGTCTGACCAACGTTGACGCGCGTCCGTATGCAAAGAAGCACATTGCTGCTACGTCCACTGGGAACGGTACCCTGCTATCGTGAGTGCAGTGTCCCAGACTGTATGTGCCATTATCTAACAGTCTCTAGCGCAAATACTTCCAATTATCGGGCTTCCAAGAATGCCACCGTCACGAAGTCAAGTCTGACTTCGATCTCCAAGGAGCTTGTTGGAAGACTTGGCGGACTTGTTCCGCCCGGAGGCCGGTCCGTCATGATGCCCCTTCGCCCGAGCATTCGAGCGCAACCTGGATCTGCTCTCGACTATGTCCTTTGTCGAGGCAAGTGCGACATCAAACCAGTTCAAGGTCAAGCCGATTTCCCGGCTGAGTTCCTGATGAAGATCGACACTCGCACAAATCGTGGCTATCTTGTTCTTTCCGCAGCTAGCAAAGGCGAACGAGTCCATAACGTGTTGGAACTGGAACCCCCAGTTCTAGAGGACGGCTATTGCCGCATCACCACCAGTGGCCAACACGGAGGGAAAACGGCTTATCGCGTGAAACTTTCCGATCGAGATCTTACCAAGAAGTTCAAGACATATCTTGAGATCTTGCATCTCGCGGCTGAACGCCAGCCGTCTGCCTCGGGTACTCAAGGAGTCTCCGCCGGCGAGGAGACCCCGAAGGCTCAGCCTCAGGTCCAGCCTCAAGCTCAAGTGTTCTCTACGCAGACATCTATTCTGGATGAAGTGATCCCTGACGAAGTCAGTGAGATCCGCAACGTCTTCGACGAGATCATGACGAAAGCTCAGGCTCAGGCTCAAGCTCCTTTTACGCAGACACCTCAAGCCGATGAAATGATTGCTGACGATGCCGGCGAGAAAGTGACAAAGGATCATTCTCAGGCTTTCGCCATACGAGCCCGGCCTGTAGATGGAGTGATCCCTGACGAGGAGATCGTACTGACGAAGGATACTTCGGAACATCTTCATCTCCTCATTGACCACATTTTCCCAGAAATTACGATGAGTCAAGTTCATTTGGACTTTGCAGCAGAGGAAATAAAGGCCGAGGTACAAGAGCTTCTCCGGATGCTCACGCGAATTAAGTGCAAGGCCGATCTTCGTCGCGCCGCGCCGCGCCTTCAATATACTTCGGCTCAGATTCAAGGGTTCAAGGACAAGGCGTCGCCTCGGCCGGAGGGACTGGAGGAAGCAAGCTTCCCCGTTAAGCCTTTGCCCGATGCGCCGCGGCCGCATGTCTCGAACACCTCAAAAGGCCATTTGGGAATGACCTCGAAGCTCGGTTTCAAGGGACTACTGGCTTCTCGCTGGGCCGTCAATTGACTTTGCGGCTTTATCGGCGGAGACGCGAGATAGGCCTTGGGAGCGTGTTACGAAGAAATAACGAGGTCTGAGAGACACACAGCGGCAACTACAAGACAGATGTTGGCAACGGACTGGGCACTAAGGTGTCTGGAGTAGAAGAATTTCGGAAGCAAGGGTCATGAAGGGGCTCAACAGGAACTCCTCAAGAAGAATTCAGTTTTTGTTGGCATTTCTGTTCATACACGTCCAGCAGCTTCCGCGTCTCGTCGTCGAACGCCCTGGCACTTCCATCGCTGTTCACGGTCGTGAGAAAATCCAGGGCCTCCCGATATCGCCGAAAAAAGTAGAGTTCCTCGACAGCATGCACGACGTCTTGCAGGTGCTGCTTGTTGGCGCCCGGTTCAAGCGGCAGCTTGATGCTTTTGTAGATCTGCAATGTGTGAGCTGTCGTTCTTGGAAACCTGATGAAGCGTCACTCGCCTCGCCGTTTTCAACCTTGGCGCGGTAGTCTCGCTTTACGGCTTGAAAGGCGGCCTCGGTCTGAGCAGTGCGATCGGCCCGTTTCTGGTCATCCTCGTTGTCTGAGACCTCGATGTTGAGAATGCCGCCGTCGTCGTCGTCATCCATGGTGCATGGGTGTATTATCGAAAACGATGTACGAGATGAGCGTAGGCTGGGCGCAAAACGAGACGCAGTCAAATTCAGCCCCACTACTCCGTACATGACGCTACTTGTAGGTTTGAATCGAGCTTATGCGCAACCAGCAGCTCTGTGCCGCTACTCTTTTTTGCCAGACAAAAGTAATGAGCATGGTAAGCGAGCACACATCACAAAGTGAGCCCGTTGAACATATTCGGCATCGCCCAAACCAGTCTTGAAATTGTAGTATACCGCAGCAGGCCGTTTAGGGTAGGCGCAAGGTATCCATACTGGCTCATGATACCTAAGCTTCGAGTGGCCCAGAAACCGCTATGAGATTGTGAACGGCGCTAGAGGGGGAGGGGGCGGCGGTTGTTGAAACACCCGGGGCCGACGCAATGAACCGTCCAGGGTCTCTGATTGAATGACGAGCTAGAACAGGCGTCTAGACACAGTGCGTTTAGGCGTTTGAGCGTCAAACCGTTGCCGGCATGACGGTGGCGCAGCAGGCACATTCCGCTCCCGTCCAAGTTGCGTCAACGATAAATAAAACCGGTCTTTGTTCTCGAACACTTTCCCAACGGGTGCCTTGCGTCGCTCTCTGTTGCCACCCCTCGAACATCTTTGGATCTATCGAACCAGAGTATATAGAGCCAGTCGTGATGGCGGATTCCACCGCCGAGCCCGCTGCCCCTGGCGCTAAAGAGCTAAGCACTGCGACTCCTGCGCCGACCACCGCAGCGACCAGCGAACCGAGCTCGACGACGCCGGCCGCAACAGCGACAGGCGCCTCAAGCAAACCCGAAGAAGCGCAGCACGAGCTGGAGGACGCAGGGGAGGAAACTTCCAGGAAAAGCTCGCGAACACCGCCGAAACCCATCGACATCGACAAGACCCAGCCGCCCGACTTCGATGGAGAGCTCGCCACTACCAACGAGCTGCCCTCTCCCGAAACGCTGAAGAAGATCGAGAAGTACATTGTTCTCGACCGTGATGGCAAGACGCACAGCTTCCAAAGCCTCTATAGTGGCCGAAACGTTGCGCGTCGCGTCCTCGTCGTCTTCGTCCGACACTTCTTCTGCGGCGTATGTGCACTGCTCCCTCCTCATCCCTAGATCAGCTTGCTAACTACAGCACGCTGCAGAACTGTCAAGAGTACCTGCGATCTTTGTCTGAATCGATAACGCCCGATGCCCTGCTGCGACTGCCTATCAGCACCTTCGTCGTCGTCATTGGATGTGGCGACCCAGCTCTGATAGACATGTACGTGAAGGCGACGAATTGCCCGTTCCCTCTCTACACGGACCCGAAGGCGTCGTTATTCGAGGAGCTTGGCATGGTCAAGACCCTGGCAATGGGGTCCAAGCCAGCGTACATGAAGAAGAGCATGACCAAGAGCATCATCGACAGCATCGGCCAGGCGCTGCGGTCCGCTCCAAGCGGGCTGGCGCTCAAGTCAGGCGACCAGCGACAGGTAGGCGGCGAGTTTCTATTTGAGCCACTTGACGTCGTGACGCCCATCACCACGCCGCGTGAAGACCAGCATGCGATGGAGGGCTCGCTCGACCGCCGTGACCAAGACCACGACGAAGGCGGGGACCACGGGCCGATCGAGGTGAAGCGGGTGACGTGGTGCCACCGAATGAAGACGACGCGGGACCACGCCGAGATTCCCGAACTGATGGAGATTCTGGGGCTGGATGGGCAGGGGCAGCCTATCAAGGACAAGAAGCTATGGTCCAAGGCGGTGGAGATGCGAAAAGGAACGGGACTGAGCTTGGCAAGCCAGATGAGCCAGATGAGCGAGACGGACGCGAAGGCGCCATGAAGTCTTGCAGGGAAGGCATTGCAGGGCGTACACTGTGCTTTGAGCGTTGTCCGTTGTTTTACGAGCATGACTGGTCTACGATAATGACATCTGATACGAATGCCTGTTCCGCCGTCTATACCATCGGCTGTGTTCCATCTTTATTCGTGAACCCAGCTGCCATCCTCCCTGCTCTGCACCACCTCGTCGACCTTTAGCCGATGGGCCACAATCTCATCACCATTGACCAGATCGTTTTCCGTTACCCTTCTGTCGCCCTCGTCGAGATCCTTGGCGATGCCAGCCCGCACGTGCCTCTCGCGTAGTCGCCTCCTCGCAACCTCAAAATCCACGTCGACGAACCACAGCTCGTCGAGGAGTGTGGCTGCATCCCGCCAAACGTCCTTGTCAAGCGCGAGATAATTCCCCTCCAGGATAACGATGCGGTGTGTTGGTAACACTGCGATGTCGCCCTCCCGAGGGTCCTTGACGGCATGGTCAAACGACGGCGCGAGGATGGACTGCGATCCTGTGGCGGCGCGCAACGCCTGCACGAGGGCGAGGAACTTGGGGGCATCGAATGTGAAGGCGGCGCCGCGGCGGGCATGGGCATGGGCTGGGTCGGGCATGGCAGAAAGGGCGGCGCGGGTGAGATGGAAGCCGTCCATGGGGACAAAGGTCGCGGGGGGAGGGTCACCGGGACAGCTTTGGGCGGCGCGGGCATTGAGGCCCTGGGAGACGACCTGGGAGAGCGTCGTCTTGCCCGAGCCGGGTATGCCTGCAATGCCGATGACTACGATAGTCAGTCGACGAAGCTCTCGAGACGGACTTGAGACTTACGCAGCCGCTGGTCCGGCGGCGTGGCCTGGTATTTCGCCCAGACCTTTTCAACTAGCCGCTGTACCTGGTCTTCCATGATAATCCTGCGGCGCGATTCCTGCCGCGCCGGGAATTGTCATAATACGGAGAGGTTTACAAGTGCTCGAGGCTCAAGCCCCGCGAGCTCGACGTCAGTGAGCAACCCCACGCCACTGCCCCACCGCATGCGCCTTGATGTCAGTCGTCTCCAGCAGCGGAGACTGCGAATTGACGCAGTGGCCTGGCATCAGGATCATCTCTGCAACGAGTGACGACCGATGCCGCCATGATTCAGCCGTCAAGAATGCGCAATGCTGTAGCGCAGGCGTGAGGAGCTCGAGGGCAAGCACGAGAGCCGACAGGGCGCTCCGTCGCCTGGTATAGGCGCAGGCTTCACAGACAGCCAAGACTTGCAAAACACTGGCCTCTGAGCTGGGCGTACCATAGGTACGGTATTCAAGGCGAGGGAGAGACGAGGTTCAGAATCAACGAGCAATTAATTGGCTGCTGTTGCGGTTGGCGACGGGACTGGCTGTAGCGGGGCTTTTTCTTCGGTTGAGGGGAGGCCTGCGGGGCACTATTTTCTGCCAGCGATGTCAGGCTGGATTTTGTCCGACGACACAAACCCCATTGCACAAGATGGCAGCCCAAGTTCCCACGGAAGCTCTCAAAGAGCTCAAAGGTAAGCCTCATTTTTGAAGCATAGCCCAACTCCGTGGATGGTGCAGCTGACAGCGCAATGCCTGCAGTGGCTGACGGCGCCGAGGTCAAGGCCGACGGCGCGCCGCCCGCCGCGGACGGCGAAGAGTCTGACGACGACGCCGATGACAACGCCGCCGCCGCCGATGGCGCCAACGGCGCGGCCAAGAAGAAGAAGAAGAGAAAGCCCAAGAAGAAGAAGAAGGCGCCTACGGCCCAGTCGGAGCCCCCTCGCGTCAAGCTCAGCCAGCTGTTCCCCGGCGGAAGCTATCCCAAGGGCGAGGAGGTCGAGTACAAGGACGAGAACCGCTACCGTACGACCAACGAGGAGAAGCGCCACCTGGACAACATGAACAGCGAGTTCCTGACCGACTACCGCGAGGCGGCCGAGATCCACCGGCAGGTCCGGCAGTACGCGCAGAAGACGGTCAAGCCCGGGCAGACGCTGACCGACATCGCCGAGACCATCGAGAACGGCGTACGGGCGCTCACGGGCCACGATGGGCTGGCCGAGGGCGATGCCATGAAGGCTGGCATGGGCTTCCCCTGCGGTCTGAGTCTCAACCACTGCGCGGCGCATTACACGCCCAACGCCGGCAACAAGATGGTGCTGCAGCAGGAGGACGTCATGAAGGTCGACTTTGGCGTGCACGTCAACGGCCGCATCGTCGACTCGGCCTTTACCATGGCCTTCGAGCCCAAGTACGACAATCTGCTGCAGGCCGTCAAGGAGGCCACCAACGCCGGCATCCGCGAGGCCGGCATCGACGCGCGGGTGGGCGAGATTGGCGGCGTCATCCAGGAGACGATGGAGAGCTTCGAGGTGGAGATTGACGGCACGACGTACCCCGTCAAGAGCATCCGAAACCTCACGGGACACACGATCCTGCCCTACAGCATCCACGGCACCAAGTCGGTGCCCATTGTTAAGAGCAACGACCAGACCAAGATGGAGGAGGGCGACGTCTTCGCCATCGAGACGTTCGGCAGCACGGGCAACGGCTACGTGAGGGACGACGGGGAGGTGTCGCACTACGCCCGGAACACGGAGGTGCAGCACGTGGACCTGCGCCTGAGCTCGGCCAAGTCGCTGCTCAATGTCATCAACAAGAACTTTGGCACGCTGCCCTTCTGCCGACGGTACCTGGACCGCATCGGGCAGGAGAAGTACCTGCTGGGGGTGAGTGCAAGGCGGCTGCGTGGGTGATATATCGTGCTAACTGAGGCTAGCTCAACAACCTGGTCAACAGCGGCATCGTCGAAGCATACCCGCCCCTGTGCGACAAGAAGGGCTCATACACGGCCCAGTTTGAGCATGTAAGTTGTCAATGCGTTGCGGCCGCGGTGAAATCTGATGCTGACTCTACAGACCATCCTGATCCGACCGACCGTGAAGGAGGTCATCAGCCGCGGCGACGACTACTAGAGCGGGGCTGTGTATTGAAGTTGATGCAAAAAGCAAATGGTGAATGAGCGTCTTCGACGAGGTTCGATTGGCCGAGAGACGAGTGACGTGAGCTGTGTGTGCCTGTGCCATGCTATGTATTACCAGATGGATCGCGGATCTATTGCAATCGGACCAATGTAAGGACATGCTGGGACCCTGAGGTCCACATGGAGCCCATCGAGTCGATTACAGGAATCTTCAGTAAAACTGGACGTGGCGACAGACGATCGTGACGATGGGCGCTTACCGTGACGTTGCGGGGACCCCGGGTCCGTTCGCTGCTCGCGGAGGAGCCGCAGCTGTGGCACGAAGCTCCCGCACAGCGAGCCAATCAGCGGCGCGAAAAAGTTCTCCCAGGTCCCGGTGCTTTCTCGCGCAGCGAGAGACAGTAGCCAAATCGGGAATGGCGGCGTCCGATTGCGGCATGGTCGGGCGCCTCGCCACTCCGAGAAAATCACGAACAAGGCCCGGCCTCTCACATGCTCCCTTTTGGCCCCCTTGAAAAAAACCTCAAAATCCCTTTGATCGTCATCCTCCGACCTCCAACCTCCAATCTCCACCACCACCACCCGTCTCTTGTCGCCGCTCTCTTTCCAGCAACACTTTTTTCGAAGCGAGCCATTCTTTTTGACGAGACACGACCACGTCGGAGACGACGTCGCGACACAGTACCCGGCACTGCTGGTTGAGCACGCGTCGCGGACAGTCAGACAGCCTACCCGACCACACACGACCACCTACCGCAAGCAGCCGCCTTCACCGCCCAACATGAAGGTCTTCTCCAACTCCGTCACCTACAACTACTCGTGGGAGGAGGTCTCCACGGCCAACTGGCGCAAGTACGGCCCCTGGAACAACAAGTCGGAGCACGTCATCGCCGTCGACACGCTGTCGCGGTCCGTCGACCCCGCCACCGGCATCCTGCGGACGGAGCGCCTCATCACCTGCAAGCAGTCGGCGCCCGAGTGGCTCAAGACCATCATGGGCACCTCCATGGAGGTCAGCCACGTCTACGAGGCCAGCTACGTTGACCCCAGCTGCAAGACCGTCACCATGGTCAGCCAGAACCTCACGTGGAGCAACCTCGTCAACGTCCAGGAGGAGGTCGTCTACCGGCCCCTCTCCAACAACCAGACCCAGTTCCTGCAGAGCGCCAACATCACGGCCCTGTGCGGCGGCTGGCAGCGCATCAAGAACAGCATCGAGGACGCGCTCGTCACCCGCTTCAAGGAGAACGCCCACAAGGGCCGCGAGGGCTTCGAGCGCGTCCTCGAGATGAGCCGCAAGGTCTTCGCCGAGGAAAAGGCCCGGCAGCAGCTCGCTCAGGCCCTGTAGACACCCTCCGGTGACTCGCGCGCCTCGGACCGCAGGACACTCTGACCACTGGTGTCCTTTCCTGGACTTGATTACGATTTTCTACCCTCGGACCCGCGAGGCAGCGTTTTGAAGCATTTATTGGCGAGGCGTTTTGGCAAAAGCATTGGTTCTTTCATGCGTTTCCTGCAAAGGGTTTCTCGATATACCCGGTCTGGGACCAGAGCTGTGTCGACGGGACGAGATATATCCTAGACACGGCATAGAGCGGGCCACGACTAGACGGTTAGACTATTATAGAATTACTGAGACGTAATAGCCACTCAATTCTTGTCCACTTTTCCAGTGTCTTTGCTCGGTGCTCGCCCACACTATCGCGTGTGTATCGGGTGTGAGTCTTACTTCGGCTCTGGCCCCCACCTTTCGCGGAGCTCGGCCTAGGCTGGCGTCGGAGCCCCAGGACCCAGTTGACGAGACATGGATGAGCCCGGGGTCCGAGATAAGCAGTGGTCCTGTGCACTGACGACGGCGCACAAGGACTCGTACGAGGAATTTGCACGGAGTACGAGGACTCGTATCAGAGGCCGCCGGCAGATGCCTGTCTCAATTGAGGCACCGGGAACCTCCGCCAGAGTGAATCTGGCCATCTTTTGAGTTTGTGAAGCAGATCAAAGGGATGGAAAAGCAGCGGCGATATGGGCCCTCTGGTGCGGCCGCAAGATTTACGTAACAATATGTGGAGGACGAGTGCAACAGGCCGTTGCTGAAGGCAGAAATTCCTTGCTTGGGACGAAGGAAGATGGCCCAAGAAATCCGACAACAGATAATGGGTGGAGGCATTGGGCACACTTGGCACGCATGGTGGCAGGCATCAGCCGTGGGGATGTCAACGTTTATCAGCATCGCTCCGCCCTCACTGCATGGACTCACGCTTGGCACGTTACACCACAGGCCTTGCTCCATCCAAGAGTCTGACATGCGTTCGCTTCACGTTGTTGGCATCCAAGGTTCTCCAAGGGCAACTGGCATCTGCCAGGGAGGTCATCTAAAACGTCATTGTCATTGAAATCTACATACATCATATACTGGGCGGCCTCGGCCACTCGTACGCGCTTAGAACAACCAGGAAATGTAGCGGTTGTAAAACTTGGCCATGCCCGTGGCGTTGGCCCTCTTCTCGGCTTGCAGCTCGAGGAAGACGGTCTCCTCGTTGTCGATGATCTCCTTGCCCGTGAAGAAGTCGGCCTCGTGTGACTTGACGCCGCGGCTCCTGGTCATGATCATGTGCCCGAAGATGAGGATGAGGTAGAGGGGGATGCCCAGGTAGCCCGTGATGAAGTTCTTGTAGTCGAAGGCGGCTCCGTCGTGGTAGATGAAGACGTCAAAGTTCTTGGTCAGCGCGATGAGGATGCAGAAGAAGAGCGCGATGTAGGTGCCGATGAGGCCTTGCGGCGCCACGTACGGCATGGCGCTGTCCTCGAGGTTCTGTGCACGTCGCGCCTTGAGGAAGTAGATGTAGGTGACGAGCAGCGAGATCCACGACAGCAGGCCGAAGATGGTCGTCAGGTTGACAAAGTAGCCAAAGATCTTCCTGGAATCGTCCGAGACCACCATGAAGGCCAGGCAGGCAAAGCCGGTGCAGAGGAAGAGGGCCGGGTACGGCACGCCGCGGCTGTCGGTGCGACGGAAAATGGCCGGGGCGGAGCGGTCGCTGGCCAGGCCGTAAAGCGTACGGCTGGCAATGTACAGGTCCGAGTTGGCGGCGGAGAAGACGAAGACGCAGATGCAGGCGTTGATGATGTGCGGCAGGACCTGGACGCCGGCGAGCTTGGCGGCGACGACGAAGGGGCTGGCGCTGGCCGACGTGTTCAGCTTGTTGGCGAAGGCGAGCTCGGGCGAGTTGTAGGGCACGAGCATGCCGACGAGCAGCACGGACAGGCAGTAGAAGAAGAGGATGCGGAAGAAGGTGAGCTTGATGGCCTTGGGGATGCTGCGGCGCGGGTTCTGGGCCTCGGCGGCCGTGACGCCGACGAGCTCGGTGCCCAGGTAGGCGAAGGTGGCGTTGACCATGACGGACCAGAAGCCGATGAACTTGCCGAGCGAGCCGGTCGAGTAGAGGGGCGCAAAGGCTCCCGGGTTGCTCCAGTAGCGGAAGCCGGGGGCGTCGCCGGTCGGGCCGCCGCCGCACGCCATGATGAGGGAGAAGAGGATGATGCCGATGACGACGATGACCTTGAACGACGACAGCCAGAACTCGAACTCGCCGAAGAACTTGATGCCGCCGAGGTAGTTGATGAGGAAGATGAGGACCAGGAAGATGGCGACGAAGACGCCGGGGTTCACCTTTTCGCGAGGAACCCAGAACTGGATGACGAGGGAGGCGGCGGTGAGCTGGTTGGGCGTGACGATGATGTACTTGAGCCAGTAGCTGGGCGCGTCGATCGTTAGCTTACCCAGCCGCAGCAACGGCAGAGGGGATCAGGAGAAACTCACGTCCATCCGAGGGCGAATCCGAGCGAGGGGTGGCAGTAACGGGTAGCGTAGCCAGTGAAACCGGAGCTGAGCGGCAGCCAGGCGGCCATCTCACCGAGACCAGCCATGACCATGAAGACGAGACCACCGACGAACGTGTACGAGATGAAGAGCGAGCCGGGGCCGGCCTGGGCGAGGGCCTTGCCGGTGCCGACGATGAGCCCCGTGCCGAGGGCGCCGCCAATGGCAATCATGGTGATGTGGCGGGCCTTGAGGCCCTTGTGCAGCATCGTCTCGGGCGACGTCTCGATGCCGCGGATCTCGAGGCCCTCGTAGGTGCCCTTGTCGCCGCCGATGCTGCCCTTCTCCGCATCGTGGCCCTTGGCCGCGTGCCGGGCGTGGATGCCCTCCGAGTCCATGCTGAGGAGTGTCTGCGGGTGAGAGGGTTGGTGTGTTGTAAGTGGGCGACGAGAAGACGAAACCGCCGTGGACTGCGGCGGGATCCTTGGACACGAGAGAGAGACGCACACAACTCTGGCCCCCACGACGGGGCATGCGGGCGGGCGCGAGGTTAGTTATATAGGCACGAGATGCGGCAGGCTGGGAAGCTCGTCCGGGGCTAATACTGTGCTCGGGCAACGGTCGCCAGGGTGGGAGGCCAGGCGACGCCCCGTGGGGCAGCCGCGTTCCTTGCGAGACGAGGGCTGGATGGATGGCGCTAGGTTTGGCTGATCCCGAGAGCCCTGCGTGTACCCTCGGCCCAACCAACGCGCAGAGCCGGGGTTCGCCGCCGCGGCGAGACAGCCTACGAGTACAGTAGAGCTGAGGGCGGTCGAGGCGGACGCTGGCACACTCGCCGGCAAGCCACCCGAAAAAATCGATCAAGATGGGCGCGCCCTTGGCTGGCCGCAACTTTGAGCGGCATTGGCGCCGCCACGGACGCAACACAAGCCCTGGCCGCGGCGGCTGCGTCGACTCCCTCGAGCGGGCAGCACGACCCCGACTGCCCAGCGCCCCGATATCGACAGACGCGATGCTGACCGACGGACGGTCGGGGGTTCGACCACCAGGGCGGGGTTGCCCCCCCAGCTTCTGGCCGTCCAGACCTCGCTGGGCCCTGGGCCCCGGTCGGCTGACGAGGTGCTGCAACCCTGCGGTGTCTGGTGTGGAGTGGTGCGTCTGGGCATCTGGGGTCTTGCCCTGGGATGGTTTGGATGGTCAGCCGCGAGCCTGCCGCGTCCCTGGAATCACTTCGCCTGGCCGTCGCAGCCCGACAACACGAACCTGAGTCGTTGGCCGGATGCGAGCCCCACAAGGCTTGGCGCGGAACGGGACCCCCCCCCAAGCCCCCATGACTGCCCTCGCGGATAGGCTCCACAACGCTTGGCGCGAGAACCGTTCTAGAAGACTAGGGGCGGGGAGCGTCGAGATAATGCACTCGACGCGCCGTATCACAGCCCCCGGCATCACGGCGCTCCACGGGCCTCGTGGGACCTGCAAAATTCGCCAGCACCCATGACGTTGGGCCCCGACTTGGCATAGATAAGCTATCACCACGCAGAGCACAGCCATAGGCCAGCGGGAGGCGGTGGCCGTTGTTGATATCTCTGCACAGTACGCAGCCCGGGGGTTCGGGAAGACAGCTCTATCACGACGCTGGGGAGGGAAAAAAAACCGACGACGGAGAAGAGCCCGCCCCACGAGGAGAAACTGAGGCTCTCGCCATGACACAACGCCCAAGCCTCCTCCCCCGCAGTGGCTGCGTCCTGCAACGACGATTCCCCAGGCTTTCGGGAGAGACCGGGTGCCTTCCCCAAGTTTCCCCAGCTGCAGAGGCCTCAGATTCGCGGAGACGAGAGATTCGCGGAGACGCGCTGACGCCAAGTTTTTTTCCCTCATCCCGGGGGCTCGGAAATCCATGTCATGCTGGCCCACACGCGCGGCGGGCGGTGCGGTTGCTGGCCTGCGCGCAGGATTCGCAGCAGCGTCGTTTTTTTTTTTTTGCTTAACCGCTCATTTCCGCGCCCTGGGAACGCCACCGGCCTCTACGCCCAAGGCGGCCAAGCTCGGCCAAGCTTAAAGCGAAGCTTGTTGGCTGTGCTTATCAATTAGCGCACCTTGGGCACCCCCTGCCGAGCAGGCTTGGGGATGCGGGGAGTCCGAGGTGCATGCGCAACAGCACTGCCTGCCAGACCGGCAGATTGTCATGCACCCCAAAGCAGCCGTCGCGTTGGCAGCGCTGCGGCCAACATCGTCGTGCCACTTGAAACACCATTCAGGGCTCGGGGCGACATGCGTCGTCGGCGCGTTCTGCCGGGGCCACCTGAGCCTCGTGAGATCGCAGCGGATCGACCCCGCCTCAGCCGTTCCATCCGCATGTCGAGGCCGCCCACGGCGCGACAGCCCGCGGCTGAATATGCGAGATGCGATCTGGCGTCGCAGTACTGAAGAAACCGCGATTCAGATCCCGCAATTATGCGATTTAGCATTTCGACGGCGTTTCTCGATGGCGTTTTCATTCGAGGAGCCGCGTGCCAAGCCTCGCGTTGAAACGCCCACACCTGCGCTGCCAAGCCCCGATCGCAAGATGACTTCGCTCCTTCAGCTCGCAGGCCTCTCGTCACAGCCATGATCGGGAAAACGCAATTGACGCTCATTGACGACGATGCGCGATTAAACAACAATACCGACATCGTCCCAGCGGCTGCACGAGCCTCGGGCTGGTCCGGCTCGCCCTGGCGAAACATGCTAGCAGGGTCGAAATCCGGGGGGGCCGGGGAAGACGTCTGGGGAACAACGCGGAGCGTGTTGGGCGGCGGAAAGCCCGCAGCGGGTCCAGATGCATTATCCTCGAGGAGCTATTTTCGCATTTGGGTCGCGATCCGGGGTGTTGTGACGTGCTGATCCTCCCCCGGAGCTCGGATGGTGATGGCCAAGATCCTGGAGGCAGCCCACGCCAATGCTTGAACATCGGGGCTGGGCCTTGGCAAAACCTAGTCGTAGATGGTGCGGATCTTCCGTAACCAGCTGCCTTTCGCACAGCCTAGACTGAGTTCACCGTCCCCATGTTTATGTAGAAACGTCTCCCGGTAAGCAGGTGGTGTTCCACGCACAGTGTGTTCTTGTCATGCAAATCAGAGGTCTAGTCAGCCTTGGCTTAATTCTATAAGCCAGGCCCTTCCACTTCGAACGCACCATCGAACACTGGGCTTACTCGCTCCTTACATTTATCCAGCTGTTATATATATCATACTTCCGTGCTGATGGTCACACATCCGCGGCATATCGAGGAACACGTCGCGGAGAACCAATTATGCCCACTTTTCGTTTCAAACTGTTAACTACGCACGAACTTTACACAGAGCGCAACCGCAACCCACAACCTCAAGCTTGATCTGGCGAAAAGAGTGGCGGCGACGGATGTGTCGGCATCTGGATGGGAACATATGGAAGCTGAATTTGCCAAAAGTCACGTCCACAACGCTACATAATACGAGCGGGTGGCTCATAGTCTAAACGCTTGTATGACTCTCTGTTTACTTTCTCGGTTGTAGATTGACGCGGATTTGCATAATATCGGCATCGGAGAAGCCCAGGCTGTCCTTCATGTACCCTTCGGCGCCACCATGCTCGCGGCGCAGGCGCTCGACGAATTGCCTCATGACGACGGCGTACGTGCCGAGCATCTCTCTCATCCCAGGCGTCTCAATGTCCACGGGCGTCTCGCCATGCGAGTGCTGGTCCTTGGCGGCGTCGTTTGGGGAGCCGACTGCGCGGGGGTCCGGGGCAGCGGTGGACGCCTGGACACCGAAGCTACGAAGGGCAATTGGGAGCAGCTTCTCGCGCCAAGGCTCAGTGCCGATACGCGTGAGCGCATACTCGTCCGCGATGACGTCGATGGGAGCGCCCAGGAGGTCGAGGATGAGAGCGGCCATTATTCCTGTGCGATCCTTGCCGCCTGGGGTACGGGTCAGCGATTGTTGTATGTCGGGCCTACCATGGCGGACAAATCGTAGACAAAGATTCAAGTTGATGCAGCGAGAGGAGTGGACCTCACCAGTGCAGTGGAACAGCACAGCGTCGCCCTCGCCAGCCGTCCGCAATGCCTCGAAGACAGTCCTGAAGCCTGTGGTGTACCCCCTGAGGATGATGTCGTACATGTCCCCATATCCAGAACTGAGAGCCTCTCCTTCGAGCGCAACAAAGTCGGCGGGCCCCATCTGGCGCGGCTGCTCCTTGCCGTCCATGTACGGGCACGACTCGAGTCGCAGGCCATCGACGCCCTCGAGCAGCGGGACCTTGACCTCATCGTGCCGGCGAAAGTCGACGACGCGTGAGACGCCGAGGCGGGAGCGCAGAAGCGGGCGGGCGTCGGCGGGCACGAAGTCGAGGGTCCCGGAGCGAAACACTGTGCGTGGGCGCAGAAGCCCCCGCAGCGGCGGGTATGCGCCAAGGTCGCGGACGTTGAGCGCCCCTGGGATGGAGGTGACGAAGGGTGCCGAGGCGAGCGCTGCGGAGAGAGCCTCGGCCGGGATGGGAGCCTCGACGGGCGTGGTTGCGAGCGCAGCGAGGTCTTGGGCGGACATGTCGGTGTGTGGATTGGGGACTTTAGCTGGTACGGGGTGGTCGAGGATGTTGACGCTTTGCTCGAGCACGCGGTGAGGGCTCAAGATGAGCGAGTAGCTCTCTTATAGCTCGTCGATGTTCGAACTCCGCCACGCATCCGTTCCACTCTTCATGGTAGTACGAGCTACGCGACGTCGTGCTTGCCTCGCTGATGGTTCCAAGACGCTGCGGGAGGAGTATTTGTCCGTCCTGCATTCTGCGACGACAACAATAACACCTGTACGAACCACCCGTTGGTATATCTAGACATATCCAGCTCGAATGTGAGCGAAACACCACAGCACTTTGTGACCGCCCACACGTGCGATTGGTTCGCGACGGCGACCGCGAGACGTCCGTGGATGTCGCGGAGATGTCCTAGGCTTGCCTCTATAGCGCCACTCCACTTCTCTGCACGATTACGATGTAATATGACGCAGCTGCCGGCGCCAGATTCCACCGGCTAACAGTATGTCGTCTTGAGCAGATATGCACCCACTCCTCGCCATTTGATCCTCCTCGATGCTCCGCCGGTTCAGGCGCAGCGCAGCAGTCGTCTTCGCTACGCGTCAGCCTCTCGTAGTAGGTGGCGGGGCCGAGCCTCGGAGCCACGGCGGGGTCCGGAGCACTTGGGCAGATGGTCCGGCGGGGCCGATCCCGTGCCGGTGAGCGCTGGCATATTGCCCAGCAGCTTGGTTGTCGCGCCCGGGTAGGAAGCAACCTCAGCTAGATTCACGACGGGACGAGCTTTGAGCAACATATTAAAGGAACAGAATCGTCCTTCGCGGTGTCTTATAATCCGCCCTCGGGGGCGAAGATAACGATATAGAAGAGGAAATATTTAAAATGGGATTTCGCTTCATTTCGGCGTGGACAGTCACTCTAGCGTAGCGTGAATTCGACTTCGCTTTGCATGTAGCTGAGATGGATGTTACATGTATGTAGCTGATTTCCCTTGAAGCCTCCCAAGTTACATGTGCTTATCTGTGACGCTTCTCTGCGACCTTGTTGAACGTCTTTGTTGTCTTTCCTTTTAAGCGCAATACCCAAAGCCTCATTGCCGTCATAATAATCATAAGTATACAGCGGTCCCCTAGAACCTCGACATGGGCACTTCCTAGGATCTCCAAGGTAAAGAGCTTCGTAAAGGTCGACCATGGCGGAACTAATTCCAAGAGAGCAATTGTTTCGCAGCTAGCATTTGGTCGAGATGAAGAAGCGCAAAGATCGTGACCCTGGGCATCGCCACGACTCCCGCTATCGGCACCAAGTGGTTGGGTGCTTCGGGAGGCGCTAGGATATGGTCGCACCAGCTTGAAGCCGCCAGGTTTTTCATGGCCATTGTCTTCCCTGATCTTCCTCCACTCAAGCTTCTCGCGGTGCTGATCTTTACCAACCTCAATAGAAAAGCTAAATATGGTCCCGTACTCCTTAGACGGGGCTCCTCGCATCCTCTCTATATCCATGCGGGCGTAGTTCAGCCTAGATTCGAGTGCAGGCAACATTACCACGCTGCTATTATTGAACGCATAGATCCTTCCGGATAACTGGGACTCGTCCCCTGTCGCTGCGAGAATGGGATCTGCAAGCCTCGTTCCATCGTGTAGGATATATCCAGGTCGGGTTCCCAGCGGTGCCTTGCCGCTATAGCCCGTATGTATCTCAACCAAGAATACTTGCTCATTAGAAGTCGTATCGTAGATGCTGAAGCCTTTCCAATGCTTCCAATCCTTCCATGAGGAGCATGCCTTAAGTTTTAAAGGAAACGCGCGGTAGGGAGAGCACGTTGTTGCGAAATGAGGCACAGCCTGGATATCGCGATCCTCTCCTGGCGCTTGGTCGTTCTGCTTGTCAGCGTATGGAGGTGGTCCTGAGTTATCTTGAAGCACTTCCTGAACGCTCTCTTTGTCCTTTGCGCTCATGCTGACGTGGAAGGATACCGAAGTAGCGAAGAGAGTGAAAAATCTGGGATGGGGAGATATGATTTCAAAAATTCGCTGTGTGGGGTATAACGAGTGAAAAGCCAAAGTCTAGCAGGAGCCCCAATGGTACTTGAGAACCTGCTGTTGGTATTGGGGAAATGTTGTTGGTTTGCTCAGAAATCAGCCGAGTTGTGATGTCATCAGGAGGTTGGTTCTGCACGAGGCCATGTACCGTTGCTTATACCGCCCAGGGTCGCAGCTGGAGCGGAGATCTTCCCACACTTCGAGCCGCTCGTTCCGGTTATCTCACGCCATGTCGCTGGCCACCTACATGTACCGCCATGAATCAAACCATTCGTGATTGGCCAACTGTCTCATTTCATTCATACCATAACCCTTTATTCATATGAAAGTAGGCGACCAAGGGGATCGAACTTCAGCGTATTCTGCCTGTACCTTGTTTCGTATTCTTCTCTTGCCGCTGAAGTTACGCAACCTGCCAGTTCTGTTATCCTGTTTTCTTTTTGTTTGCAGCAGTATCGTGCTACTATCAGTGGAGGTATTCAAATCCTGTGTCTCGGCCTATACAATTCTTATACCTGCACCCATTCTCCGCGAGCTTATCGAATTTCAAACATGCCTTCCCAGAAAGAGTGGCTCGGCCCTAACTCCAGCACAATGCAAGGCGTATTTTCGAAGTCGTCTCGGGTCAAGATCATGTTTTGCACCTCATCTGCCAAGCCCGATAGTTGATGGAACCAGCCACCGTCACTGTCCAGGGCGAGATTTGCAAGTATGGCGTCCAGTTGGTCGTCGATGGCGTCGCTAAGCCATTTATATCCCGCATCCTCAGATACTGAGAATTCTTTCCAGTAAAGCATAATATGTTGCTTCCTGGACATCATTCTCCCCTTTAGGACCTTTTGCGCCATCGGCTTCCAGCCCTTAGGTAAATAATAGCTGGGTATCTGTTCCACCTCCTCAATAAACTGAGGCCGCTCCTCAAGCGACTTGAAGAGGAAATCCAGGAACCCCGTGTCGTCTCCTCCGTTGGTGGTCACCCGCCTTTTGATGCGCTCGATCTCTTCCAGCCACACGTGCGTCACGACTCCCGACTGAGCCGAACGCTTGCGACGACCCTCCCGAGAGCAGGACTCAAAACACCGTGGCCCGCATTTGTGAAATCCTCTCAGAAGCTCGGTACTCAGCACGTAGTACTCGGCCCGCTTCTTCAACAAGTCGTTCGGCGCCGGCAGCGGGCCAATACTCCGCGTGTCTACAATGGGGACATGGTTTTGCACCCCGCTGAAGTACTTATCCATCAAGGAGCTGCTTTCAAACCTCAGATGGTTCCTCCAAAGAGAAAACGGAAGCCTCTCACACTCCAGGTCCTCGCCCCCTCTGGGGTGGAAGTCCGTGACGAAATTGACGTCGTGCGGCTTTCCTACGGTTGTCCAGTCAACCATGATAGACCCAAAGGGGAACTCGCATCTATAATCGTCGACGAGAGACCGACGCGAATACGGATCCCTCACGTGGCTTTCCGGGGAAAAGTTCGTCGGCGCCGGTTCCTTGTAGATCCGGAATAGGTTTATAATGTGACACATGGCGGGTCCATCAATCAGGAGCCTCATCACATCGAAAAATGTACCAGACTCGATTGCCTTAGGAGGCAGCCTCCAGTCCAGGACTCCCATGCCCGGGCGGATATTAAGTGCGTATAGGAACTGGGCCCACATGAGGGTCGACTTGCCCGGCCTCGAGGGCTTAGGCCGGCCTTCTTCGCTGATGAGGTGCTCCTCGAGAGCCTGGGCGCGCAACACGGGCTGCAGCCAACAACCGCTCACGTGCTTGGCCTCATCGGCCCATTCTCCCAGCGTTGCTCGATAGACATTCTCCGCAGACTTCCTAGTCCAGTACTCTGAGATGGGTCGGCCTACTAGCCCGATAACGTCCGAGAATAATGCCACAGTCGACTTGGTATCGGCGACGACTTGGCCATAAGGCGTGAGGCCACTAGCAGCGTTTTCTTCTGCCATGAGGGGCGGGGTGAGCTCTACCGTTTAAATGATGGCGACTTGTCACGAAAAGCCGATACTTCTGCAGGATTGTGACTCGCAGCTCCTATCTCATGAAGGTCTTTGTGAAGAACGCCTGCAAGTGAACGGTCTGTTGTGTGCTGTCTATCGTGCTCACGGGAAAATGCGCCAAGTCGAGAGGCAATTGAGGTGTGGCTTGAGGTGTACGCATAAGCTGGTGCCCCAACCGCTCACGTGTTGCTGCGTCGCATGGGATTGCTGGTTACCATAGGTAAAGAACGATATAGGTAGGGGACGAGATGCAATTCCAGATTAATGGGAAATCAGCAGATAAGAGAATGAATGGGACACAGTCACAATATATATGTGCCCACTCCGGTAGGAGCTATCTACGAACAGAAGATTAATACGATCCCAAGCGCCGTAGTGGGTCCAGCTGGATGCCTGAATGCCATTCACAATTATCCTAATCCTAATTGGCCGAGGCTGATGGCGGTCTGACAGGAGCACAATGCTGTACTACGTGACAGTTGACCGCCCTTGCGGGGCTACGCATTCACAGCGGACAGTTAAGAGCGCGTATTGGCGTTTGATTTTCCAAGCATTCAGACGCGTCGTGGTCTTTAAAGGGTCGTGACAGTCGCCCCGGCGAAAGGCACCTGAGATGAGGCTTGACGTGCTGCGCCGGCCGAGAATGTCTACTATTTATAGAATCTTTTGTCCGTTCGTGCAGATGTCCCATCAAAGTGGAACTAACAAAAGTCCATACAGCTCCTCCACCTGGGCGAACACCCAAAATGGGGAAAGGGGGGCAAAGGTAAGCCCGATTTCAGCAATACTACATGTACCATGGCGGACTTCACATCCAGATTTTAAAGTACGGACATCGTATGTTGGGATACGATGCTGTATTGTCCATAGGGATCCGAGATGACCGTCCTTTTCGATCACCGCCATATCGATGGCAACCACACGATTTCCGAGCGGTTGAAAAAGACCATGTTGACAAACAGCTGGACACCAAGTGGGTTGTTGCGTTTCTCAACGAACAGTCATTATTAAAAGTATGGGGTGATAACTAGAAATTAACTAGAAAGTATTGCCTGAGGAGGTCTATGAGAGTGGACAGTCCATTCTCTTCCTCTCTCTCCTGCCGCCATAGCCTTGATTGTCGTTCCCCACGAGCCATTTAACCCTTGGTAACCTTGAAGGTAGACTTGTCGCTGCAGGTCTCGCCATCGTCAAGCTCGAAGGTGGCACCGCACGTGCCAGACTGAGAAACGGCAATGCCGATGAACTTGTCCTTGACGCTGCTGGAGCCCGAGGCGATGACCTTGTAGTCCTTGTCCTGAACCTCGCAGATGTGGGGGTTGCCGCCAAAGTCCGACTTGCAGTGGAACCAGCGAGGGTTCTTCCAACAGTCGCTGGTCACCTGGAAGGTGCGTCCGTTGTCGACGTTGTAGCACGGCGAGTGGTCAAGAGGCTCGCTCTCGGCGTAGTAGGCGTAGCCCTTGTCGTCGGTGATGGCGAAGCCGTTGGTGTGGCCGACCTCGTTGGCGCCGCCCTTGGGCCCGCTGATGGTCTCGAAATGGCCAGAGGTCCACACGACCTGCAGCTTCTGCTTGGCCATGGCGCCGGTTGCGAGAAGAGGGATGGCAACGAGGCCGAAGACGGTGTCGCGGAGAGAAGGCATTGTGAATGAAGTTTACGTTTGTCAAAAGTTTGAGCTGAGTTGGCTGGAGGAGGGTTTGGCAAGAGGAGCTTTTGGCTGGCTGTAGAATGGCTGTGCTTGTCTGAAGTGATTCGAACTGAGGCAAAGGGGTAACGAGGGACGATATTTATACATCTTGGGAACTCATTGCAAACGAGGAAAGCCTCGACTCGATCTCGATTCAACTCACGCATCTCGATCCATTTGCACGCTTCGCAACGAACGTCTCTGAAGCCATCTACGTTAAAGAAGCAATGACATCACAGCTACTTAGGAACAGTTGCAGTCTTGCTCCTTTGGGCCAAGCAGCGGTCGCCGGACTTTAGGTTAAAGTAGCAAGGAGCTGAACTGAGCCGCCATCAGCATCCTTCTTCTGAGGATTGCAAGCATGTCAACGCTGTGCCGCACTTGTTCCGCAGGAAGCCGTCTGTCGCTTGATTTTTGCAATTCTGTAATACGTTCAAATACGAAACAAGCCGGGGGAAGCGCCCTCTCACCGCGGGTCGAAATTAGACGGAATGACGCAATGTATCATCCATTAGGGAAGTTGCTCCGTAGGAGTGAAGCTAGACATAGCTTATTTGGAACCGGCACTGGCAAGCATGAGCCGCAGACGCAGGTCTATCGGGCATATGATGGGTTGCTCCCACACGTCAATGATTTTTCAACCATACAAAGCATGTTCATCGCCGGAAGTAAAGTGACTACGGCAACTTCCTCCATGCAGACGACTTTCTTCGGTAGACTCAGGTCAAGGAAATGGCAACTAACCTTAAACAAAAGGAGCGAAGGGGCAGCGTCGAAGCGTAGCTGCCTGTTTGCAATCATATGCAAGTAAGCAACTAGGTCGTAGATCAGCATCGGGAACCTCGAAAAGGGAACCCGTCCCCGCTGGGTCGCCGACTCCATGCAGAAATGTGCCTGGCAATCGGCTGTCGCCAGTGGAGCCCCCGGCACTGCCATGGTCAGGTGAATCAGACATTCTCATTCCTCAAGCAGTGGTCAGCTTGTGGGTATGATGCTGCTTCTTCAAGCCCTTAAATGGAAGAATACATTGATTTGATTGGTTCTGCGCCCTGTATGTAATCTGATGTCCACAAGCTTGATCTGGCTCTCACAAGCCTTATTGCAATTGCTGAAGGGATGAAGTGCCGCGTCATCCTGCGTATGTACGAGTACAACAGTGATGACGAAGCCACGTGCAATCAGCCTATGAAGGAGCTCCATCGCCTGTGCCGCTGCGGGGACGTCCGTCCGAGGCGTGAACAATAGTCAGCTCCGATTGTCCGACGCCACCAACACCGCCGCACGATGAGACATCAGCAGCTTAATTGAGCCTCACGACAAGGTGAGGAAGACATTGCACCGTAGGGTGAAACTGGCTTCTCGTGCTCGCGTTTTACTCATTGCGGTCATTCACATCGTCATGCCGTCGTCCAAATTGAATGGTAGCGACGAACAGCGCAGGATCATCCGCGCGCTTTCTTACACGTGAGTTCCTTCCGCTCATGCCCCTCTTCTTAGACAGAATCCTTCTGATATAATCAGCGAGCTATACCAATCCGCGGCCCACCTCCTGGGACAGTACTTCGGCACCATCGTGACATGTTGCTACGCGATCCCTGACCATGTCGATGCGGAGTTGTATGAGCGGCTTGTGGGCCTGTTCGAGTGCGCAGTCGCACAGACGGTCCTGCAGCACCCGGTCCTCCAAGCGGGCCTCGTCAACGAGGACTCCAAGCGGCCGTCATGGATCCAGCTGGAGCGCATCGACTTTGCGAACCATGTGGAGTGGCGGAACTTGGGCGCATCAGACGACGTCCAACTTGCCCTGGACAACCTCGTAGCATCGCAGATTGACCAAAAGTTTTGTCACCTCGAGACTAAGCCCGGGTGGAGGGTGGTGATTCTGCGCCAGCACGGAAGTCGGTTTCTGGAAGTGGCCTTCATCTGGAATCACACTGCAGCCGATGGGATGAGCGGCAAAATCTTCCACGAGACGCTGCTGCACCATCTCAACTCGGGCAACCTCGGGAGGCCGTCGGGTCTTCGCAGCGGAGTCCTGCGTCTAACAGACACTGCGCTGCGATTCCCACCCGCCCCGGAGACAATTTGTAAGTACCCAATAGGCTTACGATTCACGGCTTCGTCCCTGTGGAAGGAATTCAAGCCAAACATCTTGGCCAGCAGGGAGGGAACCAGGGCAGCGTGGTCGCCGATCCGCCTGCTGCCATACAAAACGCAGCATCGAAGCGTCACCATCGACGATGCGGCACTGCAGAGGATCCTTTCTTCCTGCCGCGCGAATAAGACCACGCTGACCGGGCTCCTCCACGGCATCGCGGTGCTCTCCTTTGCTTCTCAGCTCCCCCCTCACCAGGCCCCGGGGTTGGTAGGGGACACGGCCCTCAACATGCGTCCGGCTACGCCGTCGGCCCCTCCAGGGTATCCGTGGTACGAGCCGCGCAAGACCATGGGAAACATCGTGTCCAGCTTGGGTCACACGTTCGACCGGCGCGTAGTTGACGACATCCGCCGCCAACTGGCAAGCGCCCCTCTGAGAGATCCGGAGAGAAAAGTAGTCCTCGCGCAGGCCGTGTGGTCGGTTGCCCAGGCGGCACGACGAGACATTCAAAAGTCGCTCGACCTGGGCACGAGGAACAACATGGTCGGGCTCATGAAATTTGTCCCTGACTGGCGGACGCAGATGAGCCAGCACGCCGGGAAGCCAAGGCGCTCGTCATGGGTCGTCACCAACCTCGGCGTCCTAGACGGAAACCCCACGGGAGCCGCGGCGGAACGCTGGACTATCGAGCGGGCCCTGTTCTCACTGAGCGCCGAGGCAGCCGGCGCCGCAGTCCACATCTGCCCGCTATCCGTGAAAGGCAGGGAGCTGTGCGTAGACTTTAGCTGGCAGCACGAGGTCGTTGACGGGACAGTGGCTGAGCGACTGATTGGCGACGTTGAGGAGTGGCTTCAGTATTTGGGATCCGACGTTGCAAAGAGGAGCGGCATTGCCAAGGATGGGATTCCTGTTGGCCATGGTGCGGCGTCTGAGCAGCCCGCTGGCGTCTGATGCAAACACGCATGCGGCGCGCATCGCCAGCTGTTTACTTCTTGAGACTGTGTGAAGACCAGGCGCGGCTGTATCTGTGTAGACGAGCGATTGACACTTACGCGCGCCATCTCATCCCCGTCAATGCCGCCGTGCTCTTTTCCGTAACAGACTGCAAGCGTGCGCGGCGGCATGATGCAACAGTTTGCATCAACAAGACGCCAGTCGTGTAGGTGGTATTAGGTGGTATTAATCTATATCATGATCATGGGCCAACTCATCGGTTTGACCGTATATGGTACCCGCCGCCTCTCTCCGGAGCATACGACAGCTTCGTATCCGGTCCCATCATGGCTGCAACCTGTCTGCCGCTCGCCGAGGACGCCCGATAGCCTACCTCTTTCATCGCGGGCCGCAGCAGCGTCGCCATGGCCAGATGGCTGTGCCCGCGCACCTGCACCCTGTTGGCCACCAGGATCGAGACGACGGCGAAGAGCAGCTGCAGGCCCACCGTCAGCCCCAGGATGAGGTAGACGTACAGCCAGTTGTTGATCTCGAGCACGATGGCCTTGAGGGGCACGTTGCCCGGGATTTCGACGTTGGTGTTGGACATGGCCGTGACGCCGATCATGCCAACGGAGAAGCGCGCCATCTGAGAGGCCATGAAGGTCGTGTCGCCGCCCGCCGATATGCCGTACCAGGACTCGGCGGGGTAGCTCTGGAACTGGTACAGCTTGGTGCTGTTGTTGGTGCCCGACGAGGACGAGCCGTAGCCCTGGAGGGCGATCGAGGGGGGCGCGTAGCGAGTGATGTTGAGGCCCAGGCGGTGCTCCGGGATGACGGCGTTGACGACGGGGCCGACGCTAACGTTGCACTGGTAGAACCACGGGTCCGTGGTCGAGGCTTCGAAAGCCCTTACGATGCTCCACGTGTCGCCCGACGCCTCGTCTGGGTCGTTCATGTAGAGCGTCTGGTCGGGGCCGTTGGTCGCCGGGAGCGGCCCGAACTCTGTCTTATCGGCATCGTCGAGTGTGATATTGTCCGAATTTCCGTCGCCTCCCTTGGTGACTTTCCAGCTCTGGCACTTTGCGTTGGTCGTGACGCGGCGATCCGTCGCGGCATTGCTCTGGTACGACGAGTTGGAGTTAGTCGCCTCGTAGAAGACGTAAGTGCAGTTCGTGTCTCCGCAGTAACCCAGAACTGTGTCTTGGGTGTACAAGGTGCCAGGTACGGGGGGGTCGTTCAATATATCGTAGCCGTAGGAGAGGGCAACGAGGCCGTAGCTGTCAGCCGTCACGTTAGCACGGAGTTGGAACCGGTCTCGGGTGGATCAGCCAACTGACTTGTTTGCGGTATACCGCAGGGCGCTGACGGCCTGAGATGACTTGTTGGACAGCACCTTGAACGTCTGGATCGTCGACAGGTCCGGGGTGGAGACGATGCCCGGGCTTGTGACGGTGAACTTGTCGGCGGGGTTGATGTTGTAGGTCAAGCCCAGTGTGGCCAGCCCGATTTGAGAGGCCTGCACGAGACGCCGAACGGTCAGCTTGGAAGCGATGCATGTGGTGCGCCAGGGTTTACCAACCACGTTGATGAGCAGCCAGACGATGACAAACATCCGGACGTACCAACGCCGGGTTACCCAGCCCAGGCTCGTGAGACGGCTGAGGTTCTCGCATTGTAGGATGAGGTCCGCCTGCACAGCCGCATCAGCATCGCATCGCATCGGAATAGGGAGTGGCGCGCAACGACGACACGTACCTCTCGCGGCGGACACGCCTTCAGACTCAGCAACCACCATCGCAACTCAGAGACGTTGGCCTTGAGAGCGCTCGCAATGTTGAGACCGAGGGCAATGGAAAAGGCGATGATGAGCGTGTTGAACTCCTTCTTCTTGGAGCTGGCCATGGCATCGCGGTGCGAGTAGCTCCAGAGGACGCAGAATGCCGAGGCGGCGAGCATGGTCGTCACGAGCCACCGCACGAAGCTCGTGAGGCACAGCTTCTTGAGCTGCCGGCGGCGGTGGAACTGCTCGTACCGGTAGCTGCCGGACTGGCTGAGCGGCCGGGGCGACGACTTTTCGAGAGACATGTCGGCATCCGTCGATGCGGCCGAGACGTTCAACGCCTGGTACTCATTCTCACGGGCCATTGGGAGGGGACCCGCGACTGCGACGGGTAGACGGCGGTTTTGTTACTTTTCTTTCCCACCCTCCTCTCTCAGAACGGGGAACCCGTTTGGTCGGGCGAGGGCGGGTTTTGACTTTGGGCGCGTGAGGGCGGCGGCGCCGAGTCTGGAGAAGCCCCTAATATCGGCGCCGGGCGATGCTCTGGCTTTGACTTTTAGGTCGGACTGCTGCCGACAAGCCGACGCCACCTGCAAAAGTATTGCGTACGCCGCCGGGGGTTCGTTGAAGATATGGCCTATGAACTGCCGCTCTTGGCAACGGCCGGGGGGCCCGCGGCCTTGCTGGGATGGCGATCGACGGGGCCAAACGGGTCCCCTTGATCCATCGTCTCGACTCTCGAGTCTTGCATCCCGATCTACTCGCACGAGACGAGAACAGCGTAGACGGTGCCCCTGATGCGCGTCAGCAGCCAAGCACCCGTGCAATCGTTTCGAGCAATGGCTGGGCGCTTGCTGGGCGCTGCGCGTCCGGGGAGCGGATGCATTTTCTTGGCGACGTCGCAAGGTACGACGTGTCGGGAATTGGCCGGCGAGAACAACGTGCTGTGGGGGGACGAGTCCACCGTGCGATGCGACCCCGTAGGGCTGACGCACCGACTGGATGGCCGCCTTGCCGCCATACGGGGAAATGCTGTGGTGTTGCGATGATGCCGTGCACTGCCCCGTCGCGCCGAGTCATGGCAGGGTGCGAAGCCGGGCGCTGGTTTATGAATGGCTGGATTGGAAGATGCTATCGTCAAAAACCAGTAGCGTGCGAGGGGCCCTGGCTGCCGTCGCACAGGGGCCGCTGCTTCCAATTGGGCGCGTGGGGGTCCGCGTCCAGTTGTGGTTGCTCGTAAGTGACGACGTTGCGCCTCCCTTGCGCATTCTCACTCGCGATATATTCGTAGCCGCCACAACACGCGCTGCGCTTCCTTGCAAACTCCAAGAGCTTGTCGCCATGCCCTCTCGCTGAGTTCCATGTGTTGCTTCGACGAGACCGACCGTGGCCGTCCCTTGTTGGCGACGCCACGCGGCCCGCTATGCTGACTGTGGACGTAATTCGGATCGTCCGTGTTTCAGCATCGTCCGGGGCCGTCCAGTGCTTCGGCCTGAATGCCTTGACTACGGTGATGAACGACGGAGCAAAATTGCAAAGCGCCACCACCTTGAGTTGGCGTCGATCCGGCCCACTGCTCGTACACTGCCGCCCTCGAGCCCTAAGTGAATTAGTGAATAGAATATGTTTGGGCTCGAAGGCTGCAATTCTAATCCCTCGCGTGCCTCTCCCAATATGCCTGCGAGACGGTAGATGCCGCTCAGTAGTCGAATCACGACAGCATCGACGTATATTGTGACCCTCTCAAGCCTGCGGCGAGTCCCATATCTACAACCCTCATTGTTGAAGATCCGTAGTAGAACTCGCGCGTCTCAACGAGAGGCAATATTAGTCGCCTTCTGGGATACATACCTTGAGAATCCACCGAAAAAGGTCGCTGGCTTACGTGCCCGCGCCGGCACTGCCCCTTTTTGTCATGATGCAGCTGCCAATCGTCGTGGGCCAGGGCATGTATGATTTTCGGCACCGGCTCAGAACGGCGGCCCCTAATTACCTGAGCGCTCAACTCCAAGCTCCTTTGATCCAGGAAGCTTGCAAGTAGAGTCGGATGATGCAGCAGCCGTAGGCGCGGCCAGGCTACTGAACCATAGGTCAATGTCGACTTGATCCTGGCCAAGTGACTTTCGCTTCCTACGGCTGACAGGATGAGATCGTACCCCCTGGCCCTTCGAGGATCTTTGCGTGGTAAGTTGCCCGCTGGGCGTCTGATCTCGGGGATAAGTTGCGACAATTCTTTATTTCCTTGCATATTGTGTAGGGCTTTCATCACGTTTATCAAGGATGCAGGATTACACGCTGCTTGATGTGTTCTCCAAATGATGGGCGTCATAGGTGGAGCATTCGCCTGGTCACCTCAGGGTAGATTTTCACGTAGGCATGCATTCACCTGATCCCTGGACTGCGTGGCCGGTCATTTCCTATTAGAGATTCTCCGCGACTGTTCCGTTGTCGACCTGTTCGATCTGCTCGGCTCTTGCATCTCTGGAGTTGTTCTGCCATGGACTTCACATGACCCCGCTCAAGCAGACCGGCAATGACCCGATCCTACGAGTACTCGTGCATGGGGACCTTCCCGTTGTTGCTGTGGTGGGAGGATCCAGTAGCTTACTCGTAGGGCGGTCCTGAGCTTATTGCAAGACTCCTTGCATGAGGTCATCGTGCTTTGGACTAGTCGACTACTAGTAAGCGACTGCTATAGCGGGTCAGATACGACTTGAAGCGAGGTCAAGCCTGGGCCACGGAGAGGAGGTCTATCTTAAAAGATTTTGACCATTACCGGCGCGTCGGCGAAACTCTGCAGGCGGTCCAGGAGAAGGCGTACGTAGTGTCCGACCGGTACCGACGCTGACAGCACCCGTCCGGCATCAGCACGTTACTGTCCTCATGTTTGACTGTGACCTATTTCCCCGGAAAATAGTCCATCAGCATCCTGGTTTACCGAGTTTACTTAGTCAACGACATCGGTGACGAGCTCTCAGCTCATCGCTGCTTTGAGTTCCCTCCTCACCACGACAGTCTATACTCCGGGCTGTTGCCCTCTGTTGCTCGGCTCGTGTGGTTCTGTTTGTTCTTCTTGGTTGTACCGGTGGCTGTAGGGTAGGGCTTACCGGACTGTTTGCCTTGAGACATGGCGAGTTACCGGAGCCGGAGCCGGAGCCGGAGCCGGAGCCGGAGCCAGAGCGGGGCCTGGGGCGGGGCCCGTTGGACCAGCCGAGAGCCGAGACAGGCCTGGTACATGAGCAGGAAGGGACCTGGAGGCTTCTTGTCGTACCTTAGTTAGACTGTTCAATTGTATCTTTCGATTTTCAAGTGCAGCGAATGCGCTCAACGACCGTAGACATTGTCATGAACTTGTGCACCACACTTTGCTGAGAACCAACGATGTTAAGTGTGCAGCGCCTGAAGTTGGCGGCTGCAACTATGCATTCGTTTTGCAACCTAACGAAGGACGCCACGACTGCACCCAGCGTGGACTTGCATACATCAACTGGCTAAAGACATACAACAGTGAGCCAAAAAGGCCGGACCCCAGTCTCTGTTCTCCAGCAAGTGCCGATTGGAGATGTGTACGGCAACCTGCCATCCCCCCCCCCTTCATTCATATCCCAGTTGAAGCGCAGCTGCAGAACCGTGGTCAACCGAGACGGCTTATGCCTGTGCCAGCCAGCCGCCCAACCGGTCAGACGCCAGCCACCAGCAGTGCGCATTTATTTGTAGCAGTGGCCGTTGATGCAGTACCTGGCATCGTCCTGGCAGCAAGACATCGGGCAGCACTTGGCGGTCTGGCAGCAAAAATTGGCGATGGGGCATTGCCGCGGGAAGTTGGTCGGGCACGTAACCGCGCGATCGAGGCTGCCCTTGGGCGCCTTGAGACCCTGGTCATCGGCCAGCTGAAGCTCCGGGAGCAGCTCGGCCATTGCGCTGACAGTCGAGGCCAGGAGGAAGATGCTGAGTCCAAACTTCATGTTGTCTGTAGACGGCGCTTCAGGGCTGAGTGTGCGGTACAGAGAGGAGACGCGGAAGCACTGACCTGTATGCTTTTAGCTCAAGGTGATGTAGTGGTCGCTGTGGTACTCTGCGGAGCTCGAGGCAAGCTCGAAGCGGAGGTTCGAAGTCTTTATACGTTGCAGATTCTCAGCCTCCAACGACATCAGCGTCGATGGCAAGGGCGGAGTGAGATTCGACAGCTCGACGAGAAGCCGTCGTGGCTTGCATAGCAGGCAGTAGTGTCATGCCTTGACTGTCCCTCGATGAGGTCGTTTGCCGCAGACATCATGATACAGGGCTATGCCACAGTGGACTGTTGTCTTAGACGGGATGCCCCCTTACGCGACCGTCCTTCGGCTGGACACATGCATGTCACCCCCGAGCAATGGTTCGGGCCGCCCCCTAGCTCGTCCTGCCACCCCGCGAGTCGCTGCAGTGGCATGCGTTGCGGCAGTGTTGCTGTGATGTCGCCGAGTCAATGCCTCGGAGGGCTTTGGCATTGATGCCGAAACACGACAGGCGCCACCATTACTTTGCTGCCGAGTGACGGAGCAGATGCGTACGGTGCCAACAGAGTCTAGGACAGAAGAGAAGGATTGTCCTTGGGAGAAGAAGGGACTGACTTCCTGGGCTCTCTCCAGAGATGCTGTCTCCCTCGGTTTTGCCCTCCATCCCTCTCAAGACAAATTCGAGGGAAGTGGTTGTCATATATTGTAAGTCAGTCTCTCAATGCCAAGGGCCTATTTTGTCGCGGCTTGCTCCGGTCGATGCCGCCGGCAATGTTAAGCAGTAAGAAGCGTACTCGCTGGGCATGCGGGTGAGACCGGCTGGGCTGGATGGCCACTCGCACCGACAGGCCGGGTTCCATTGCGATGGACCGAGTTATAGCGCGAGCCCAGGATACCGTGGCTGGCGTTCCTTGATGGCCCAGGTCTCTGTTGCAAGTCATTATCGTGCAAGGAGCCGTTCTTTCAGCTCGATGAGCCCAGCCACGTCTCGGCTGCTTGGAGAGTGGCCTTTTTCGTCCCGCGCATATGTCGCGCCCCGCCTTGCATGGCGGCGGACAAGACAAGATGACTCCCTGAGACAGCGCCTGTCGACTGTTGTGCCTTTACTGTCGCACCGCATGTCCTTCGGATTTGTTACTCCATGCGGATACTTAGTGATGAATAATGGAATCAGGATGTTGTTGCTGGACCCTGGATGCCAAGAAGCTCCGATGACGCCTTGCCCCGCCCCCACCACCCGCCCCACCTGCCAAATCCAACGTCAGACCTCGAAGCACCGCTTTCTGAATCCTTTCTGAATCCTCACGCAGCCATACTCCTCTCCTCAGC
Organism: Tolypocladium endophyticum; assembly: GCA_024339985.1. Classification (NCBI taxonomy): domain Eukaryota; kingdom Fungi; phylum Ascomycota; class Sordariomycetes; order Hypocreales; family Ophiocordycipitaceae; genus Tolypocladium; species Tolypocladium endophyticum. The sequence goes on from JALHBW010000105.1 coordinate 459,051, forward strand.
CATATTGCGCGCCCTCCATCCCTCCGCCTCCCTTATCCTCCCTTCCGGACTCATCAGCATGGCTCAACGCGTCCGTGCCGTCGACTCTGACAAAGGTACACCCGTTCTCCCTTCCAGCCCTCGCATCGGCCCTCCGCTGACGGCTCAGTCTGGACCACGCTCATTACCAACCTCGACTACCTCCCCGGGCTGCTCACGCTCGCCCACTCGCTGCGGCGCGTGCAGTCGGCGTACCCCCTCGTCGCGCTCTACACCGACTCGTTCCCCGCGTCGGGCCTCGCCGCCCTCGCCGCCCGCGGCATCCCCGTGCAGCGCATCCCCTACCTGCTGCCCTCCGCGTCCAAGGACTACTCGGCCGACCCGCGCTTCTACGACTGCTGGAGCAAGCTGACTCCCTTCTCGCTGACTGAGTATGCCCGCGTCGTCCAGCTCGACTCGGACATGCTGGTCCTGCGCAACATGGACGAGCTCATGGAGCTGGAGCTCGACCCCCCGGCCGTGAGCGAGACGGGCGACGCGCGCACCAGCAGGCGCGTGTTTGCGGCTGGACACGCCTGCGTCTGCAACCCGCTGAAGAAGCCACACTACCCTAAGAACTGGGTTCCCGGCAACTGCGCCTTCACCTCGCAACACGACGAGCCTGGCTCCGCGCAGACGGTCGGCGCTGACCCGAGCGTAGGGCCCCTGGGCTTCATGAACGGCGGCCTGCAGGTGGTGAATCCATCGGCCGTGCTGTACGAGCAGATCCTCGCGCACATGGAGGCGGATGCCATCAATATGGACTTTGCTGATCAATCTCTGCTGTCGGACTTGTATCGGGGGCGGTGGGTCGCCCTGCCCTACGTGTACAATGCGCTCAAGACGTTGCGCTGGCCGGGTGTTCATGACGCCATCTGGCGGGACGATGAGGTTAAGAACCTGCACTACATTCTGAGCCCCAAGCCGTGGGACGAAGTGAACGAGCAGGGGGAGTGGACGGGGACTGATGAGACGCACCGCTGGTGGGTGGATGTGAACCGGCAACGGCGGGCGGCGGAGCGGGAGCAGGGCATTGACGATGGATTTTAGACACATAGACACATATCATCTCAGCGTATAGACAGACTTCTTCGACTGTTACTTGCGAAACTGCGGCTGAACCCTGCGCATCATGGAAACTTACAACTCCGATCAATGCACAAGCCGCAGATAAACTACCTTTACCCATACGCAGCGTCCGCGCAACCTGCCCCATTCAGCTCCTGCATTCTAGTCTATGTTTGGCACAAAGGAAAGGATCGGGGTATCTTGCGCAAAATGCCGCTCAATGCTTGTATTTCTGCCAGAGGTTAGCCACAAAGCTCTTGTTCGAGAAGCGACCCGATGATGGCTTACCTCGCCAATTCGCCGACGGTTTTGCGGATCTATTGTATTGGTTGCCCCCATGAGCGTCTGCCCAATCGCCTTGGTGACGCCCACGGCTGGCCGAAAGATGATGGTCGGCGCCCGCTTGAGCACTGCGCGCGCGACGCCCCCTGCCGTCTGGCTTTCCATGACCTCTCCAGGGACCGCAATGATGGCGTCCCTGGCCAGGTTCACGTCGCGAGTCAGTGAGCGGTATCCACCACGGATGCCTTGGAGCACACCAGTCGGCTGGTCGGCATATAGTGACACCTGCTTCCTGTCCTCGGCGTCGAGTTCGTCGTCGTCGTCCCAACCCTCCACCTCTTGTTGCTGCTTGTCCGTGAGCATCTCTTCGGCGCCTTGGAGGGCGTACTGCGTGCCAACGGCAATCTTGGCGCCCAATTTGACGAGCTCCGTGCCTGTGGTGCGCGCAAAAGCGGCCGCGCCCTTGGAGATGCTGCGAATTACGCGGCCGTCTTTTTGGTACTCGCGCAGCGGTATTTCGACTAGGTCACGGAAGCCGCTGCCAATGTTGACGAGGGAGCGCACCGGGGCAAGGCCGGCCACGACGCCAGGAAGCTGGTTCTTGCGCACATCGGGCATCCATATATCGTTGAGAGTCTTGCCAAGCCGGTCGAAGCCCGACACACCGTAAATGATGACGTGACGCATGACCATGCGCGCCTCCTCCAAGACGATAAAGTTCATGAACTCGGTAGTGTGGCCGGATCGAAGCCCGGCGTAGTCGACCCGCTTGGGTTTAAAGTCGAGCTTAACGGGGATGTCGTTGATCTCGGCGCGCTGAAGGAACGGGACGTCGCTGGGTGACGAGTGAACTGGTACGTCCTCGTCCTTAAACTCAAAGAAGCGCGTGATAAAGTCGAGAGCATCTTGATCGACGTGAAGTCGCAACGGCAGCACGGTCGCGCGCATGACAATTTCGGAAGCAGCCAGCTCGGGGAGCGGCTTGACGTTAAGCAGCTCGAGGTGCACCATGCTGGTGCCCATCTCCCGCTCGCCTTGATCCTGATCGTAGGTGGCAAATTTCTTCCACGTCGACGTCGGCACGTGGTCGAAGATGTCGAGGGACTGGACACGAATGTCAATGCTACTCAACGTCTCGCCGTCGGGCGGAAACGCGACCACGTCCGCATTGACACCTTGCAGCTCAAAGGTGATCTTGTGGTGCCTGCTACGGTTGAGCCTAAGTCGCCTCGACTTGGACTGGCGGTGATGTCGCGCGGTGCGGTTGGTGGTGGTTGTCACAGCCGTCGTTGCCACCGACTCCGTCTCTGTTGCGTTGTCGTTGAGCCCCTCATTGATGGCACGCGTCAGATCCCGCGGATCACGATTCGCAGGCACACCAATGTATATCGAGTTGAAAAGAAAGTCTCCAATTGTCTCTTCGTCCTCCAGCTCCTCCTCGTATATGCGTGGCCGTGACTGCCGTTCGATGGCCTTGGTTTCGACATCCTCGACAGCCTTGGTTATGATCTCGCGCGTGTGGGCCCAGTCGTAGCCATCAAAGAGATTCCAGATGACGTGGACATCGCGGACAGATACAGTCAGAGGGCTCGCTCTGACGAGTGCGTCCGGTGCCTGGTCGTAGGTATTTTTCGCCGAGTTCCAAACCTTGGCCGCGTGGACTCTGCTGGTGTGGTCACGGCTGTAAAAGTTTTCGTGTATGCTGAGGTCGTCGCCGCTATCCTCCACTTCGCCCTGTGACGGATTGAAGCCGGTGAGCAACACACCCTCGGCCGTGTCCTGCATCGTGGCGTCGTGCCGAGTCGCATCAAAGATCTCTTCCCCACCAGAAAGCTCCCCATAGTACTGGGAGTCAACACGGAGTGAGTCGCTTCCATAATCTACGTCTGAACCTCCGCTACCAGCCATCTCCTGCGCGCCAGCAAAGTCCTGGTCAAAGTCGTATTCCCCCTCAGGCTTTCCAAAGGCCTCCGCAGAGATGGACGCCAATAAATCTTGGACAGGAACGACCTTGGTTCTGTACTTGTTCTCCTTGCTCGGCGGCGTCGGAGGCTTCAAGGCATTGGCCAGTGTGAGGAGGGTTTGCGTGGAGTCTGCGCAGGTCTCTAATACCAGCAGATCATCCCTGAGTTCGACTTCGACCTGCTTGCTTTCGCCATCGGGGGCTGCCTTTACCTTGGCGACGACGCTAGCAGAGGAAATGTAGCAGATGTCGACGAAGCCCTTGGAGCACATATCGATGACTTTTGGGGACACCGCGGACGACAATCGCCGCCTCGAGTCCATGGATGTGTTGATAACGCCAGTCGTGGAGACATCGTCGGTCAAAAGCACGGACGCCTTGTTGATGTTCATGGTGGCTGTCAGCCTGCCGTCATGAGGAAGAATGGTATGCACGTGAGCGTCCGTAACCGCAAGAATCATCTTTGAAGACAGGTTGAGTGGGTTCAGTCCGATGAGACAGTCGCGCAGCCCCACGTCCAGGGCCATGGGCTTTGCGGCAGGCGTCGGCGGCGACTGGGGCTGTGCGAGAGTCGCTTGGGCTTGCTCGCCGAGGCTGGCGACGGAGGCAGCAAGGCTGGCATCGAAGTCCTGAGGGGTAGCATCGGCGGCGAGTCCCAGGAAGGCCATCATTGCTGGCACGCGGTACTCGACTCGAAGATCCTGAAGTTTCAACTTGATAGTTGGCTCCATCTCGTCACCAATCATCCTGGCCATGACGACGGGGCCGCTGCTTATGGCGTCGGGGGAATCAAAGAACGGTGAGCTAACCAAGTCCTCCGTCTTGTCGCGCTGGACTGAGATTCCATGAACGGCGATGGCGACGAGAGAAGGCACAGTGATGTGACCGAGCTCGAAGTCTCTAACCTCCGTTGCGATATGTCCAACTTGGCCCCCAACTTCCAGACCTATGGTGAGCTTCTGCAGCTTGGCTAGCGTGAGCAGTCCGGGGCGGTCATCCTCGGGCAGGTACTTGGCCACGGTAGACAGCTTGGCGACCTCCTCACCCAAGTTCGCGAGCGCCGGCGACAGCTGGGCCAGGTTCTTGACGCGAACGTTGACGGTGTCGAGCGTGGCGCGGAGCACGGATCCTTTCCGTCTCTGCCTCAGGAGGGTGTCGACCATGATCTCATCGCTGCCGTCGTCAAACTTGACTTTCGACGGCATGATGAGCTCGAGAAGCTTTTCGAGGTCTCGGTCCTTGGGCGCCATAAGAAACTCTAGACGCACCCCGCCTACCTCTGTCGTAATGGCAGGATCTGCCAGCGAGTTCCTCAGGTATGGTCCTGAGATGCGGATTCGACTGCAGGCAACACCAATGCCCTCGTCACGGCTAACAATTTTGATGGCGTTTGTTTCAGCCGCCACGCTGCAGTCTCTACCGACGAGCTCGACCAGGGCACCGCCGACTCGCACATTAAGCTTATTCTCGGCCGCAGCCGACTTGTCCTCGGGGTCAATGGGCGTCTCAAAGTGAACGCCCCTCGACTTCTGGACGGCAGCTACGGAGGACTTGGTGGTTTGTTGGGGGCTGGAGGTCATCGACGCGCTCATGTTGAGGAAACTACTCAGTCCCCCAAACCAGCCAAACGTCTCATCGAGCCGCTGAAGGTCAACCTGGACCACAAGCGGCAACGTTTCGATATCCGTCCTTGTGGAGTTCGCCGACTGTAGTATCTTGATGCCAATGTCGTACCCACCGGAGAGGAACGTATCCCTCACGGACGTGCTCATCGGCCTGCCACTGTCGAAAGATATGATATCCCCGTTGGCATAGCCGAAACGAAATCGCTCGACGTCAATTCTTGTCAGCACGCCATCTTGTTTTACTGAACTGCCTTTGCTTGTCGTCGGGACATTGGTTGTGGATACCGAAAGCGTCAGGTTGTGAAGAGAGGCGTTCAGGAGAACTTCGTGATCAAACATGAATGCTGTCGAATCCAGGTACCGCTCAGATGTCTCTGCGACTCCACCAAGCCTGTTCAAAAAGTTGAGCGAGATATCCTGCGCCGTGACGCGGAGCTCGGCCCTCTTCGACTCCTTCCGGGGCTCAGAAGCAGAGGCCTCCGAGGCTTTATGCTCGCTCTTTATCGCAGTGAGCAACTTTCCGACCACTATGGCAAGCAGAGATGCTAAAGAAGCGTCGAATTGAACGCTCAGAGGGGACAGAACGACTTCTAACGCGTGATCATTGGATGATGCCTTAGTCGAGGGAATCGCTGGGGAAGCCGGAGCGTGGTGTACTGAAAAGGCGCCGGGGACTTCGGGATAGACGGACGTCCCCAGAGACTGTGATAGTTGGGCGACAGACTCGGGAGATGCGGCCTGGACTTGTATGTGATGATGCTGTGATGGTATGTATATGGATACATTGTTGAGGTGCATAATTTCCTTGACCACACGCGTTGAGCCCTTTGGCGTTGCCACGTCCTGCTGATGCTCAGCCACCGTCTCCGCGGGCGTTTGGTGCAAAGACGGTCTGCTGAGATCTGGAGAGGAAGTTGCGATGTCAGAAGTTGGGGCTGGCTCCGACATTGCTGGATGAGGGTCCGTTGCGGGACTGGGCTCGGGCCTGTCGCTCTCAGACTCATCACCCCAGGCCCCGGGCATGATTGAGGGCGAGGCTTGCGGTGCTATCGTGGCTGGGCTTTCGGCTTCCTGTGGGTGAAGTGATGATGCAAGCCTAGTGGAGGCCGCGGCGGGAGATTCTGCGTTGGAAAAGGCGCTCATGTACATGCTCTCAGCCTCTTCATGCGTGTAAAGATGCGACTCGGCGAGGTCCGCGGAGGAGTTGCTCTGCACTGACGATGCCAAATCCGATCCATGTCCAAGGCCAGGCTGCTGTGCCTCAAGCGGCAGTGGCATTTCGGACTCCTGCTGATCTCGGGACGTAATGGGTTGCAAAGATTGCGCAATGTCCATTGTCGAATGGAACAACGAGTCTTCTGGCAATGCGTTGGGCTCTTGAAAAACGGAAGCTCGTGGCGTGGGAGGACTCTCATCCTCTGGGTCGTCATCAAAATCGTAGGGTATGCCAAGAGCGTCCTCGCTGTCTCCAAGTGCACCCAGTTCGGGAGAGTCCTCTCGATCCACGGCATCTGCTTTTGAGATATTTTCTTGGGAGAGGTAATCGCGGAAATTTTCCTGCAGCGAGACCATAGGCTGATCGTGAAAGCTTCCCTGCGACAGCGAGCTGGTCTGACGTGACGGTGGATTCCTTGTCATGTCGGGCGATGAGGCGACGGACGGCGAGGCCAGCGAGGGCGATCGAGTCAAGGTGGAAAATACGTTGGCCTCTGAAACGAGATACGCGCGGACGTTTGAAAGCGAGACGTGTCGTTTCCCTTCTTTGGGCACGATGGACATGGGTAGCTCTGCATCATCAGCCTGCGCTTGGGTGGTGACGCCTTCGACCTCGACACCCTCAAGGACAACTTGGAACGAGACCGACTCAAGGTTAGACGCCGTGGTGTCGGTGGGAACGACCATATCAAGCTGGAACTTGACGTCCCTGATCTTGACCTGCATACGGTCAACAATCCCCTGCAAAAAGTCTGCCAGAAACTCGGGCAGCGAAAGTGCCTGCCCTGTTCCAAACGCGGGCTCATCCTCGCCGGAGTCGTCGCTAACGCTGACAGACGCGCCGAGGTCATGCGTCTCGGCAACCAATGCCTCCTCCAGCTGTTTCCGCTCTGACGACGGTTGTGTCTCGAGGAACGATTGGGCCAGATCGACAGGGTTGAGTACCGCTTCATCGGTTTGTGAGGTGGCGTTCGGCGTCCTGCTCGGCCTTTGCTGCTCGGCTTCAACCTTGAGCCTCACGTCCACGCCGTCGACCTCAATCGTGATCGGGCTAGTGTAGAAGTCCATAGGTATCGTGACGCGTAGTAGTAGGACCTTAGCCTTTTGCAGCCGAAACGCGGTGGGCAGTTTAAGGAGCTTGTCGAGCTTCTGGGTGTTGTGTTAGTGCTTTGCTTTGCTTTGGCTTCGCCGCTATTAGCACTACATACCTTGAGCTTGATACCGACATCCCTAAATTCAAGAACCGTATTCCTGCCCAGGGCAAAATCGAGGTTCTCCATGTCGAGGGCCTCGGCGTCAAGGAGCTCCAGCCGCGAGAGTGCGTACCGCAGCAGCCGCTTGGGCATGCTGGAGCTCCGGAAGGACTGGAACAAGGTGGCCATGGTGGTGGTGTGGCGGTTCAAGTATGGCAAATACACAGGTTCAAGACCCTCACCAGCTGCAGGACAGCGCTGCAGACGCGAAATCGACAGACCCTCGGCCGGATGCGGGGACCGAGGTCATGATGGTTCGGACGGGTGTTGGGGCATGGGCGGGGCGTGGTCGTGGACGCGCGGAGCAAGCGCGAAGGTAGAAGACGACGGTGTTTGGCAACGAGTCTCGAATGCTGTCACCCGTGACGAAACAGCACGGTAATCTGGCTTGGACAGCGTGGAACAGCGCAGATGAGCCTTGGCCGACGCCGCGAAGCTCGAGGCAGTTGTTGTGAAGGAGAGATGCGATGGATGATGGCGATGGCGATGGCGTGGGGTAGCGAACGTCAGCTGCCATGTGGCCCGCGCGCCTGGCGCCTGGGGGGCCCCGCAGCCTGCTGGGCCCACTAGACTGACAGCCCGTGACTGCCGCAGCCTCCACTGCCGCAAGCCCAGCGCTACCACTTGTCGCCCGCCTGGCCAGCTGATCGATGAAGCGACGGTTGCTGCAGACATCACGCCGACGATCCACGGATGGTGTCGCGCCTTGCTGCTGCTCTCGATCCGGCCGTCTTTGGCTCGCTACGAAGCACGTAGGTACAACCGTCCAGCCCAATTTCGCAAGCCTTGCAAGCCGCGGCGTCGTGTCGGTGCCATCATTCGAGGGTGCCGTGACCTGGATACATCGTGCTTCCCTGTGCCGGCATCCGATGCCGATGATGGCATTCCGCAAATGCAGTAATTTCAACAAAACAATGCGCGGCTCTGGCACGGTTCAGCGGTTCCTCGACGCTGCCAATCAGAGCCACGTCCGCTGCCACAAGGACCGGAGCCGAGACTGTCTGCGCTTGCCAAGTGACGACTCAGCGCCCTCGTGCTAATCCTACAAATCCATCTTTACTCCCCTATCCTGACAGACTACCACCATATATTCCAGTTTCACTGTGCTCGTTTCTGTATTCATAATTATAGAGCACCATGGATGCTTACTCGATATGCTTTACTAGCCCTTCGAGCCGTGGCTCCTCCAGGATCTACCAGGACCTCAGAGCCGCTCGCCCCCCCAGCCCCCCTGCATGGGATGGTGAGATTCTGCGCAGGACGATGACGATGAGCACATCCGCTCAGGTATGCAGCCCGTCTTCCTGTCTGGCCACTTGTCATTCGCCTTCTCCCTCCAGCTGCAGTCAACTCATGGCCTTGCTAAAGCAATATTCAGCATAGTATGGATGCCTCACAAAGGACGATAAACGTGGGTATCGTGGGCGCCGGGCTATCCGGCCTGCGCTGCGCCGACATCCTGCTACGTCATGGCTTCAAAGTGACGGTGATTGAAGGCCGAGACCGCATAGGAGGTCGCCTTCATCAGGAGAAGCTCCCCAATGGGCACTGGGTGGACATCGGCCCCAATTGGATACACGGAACAGACGACAACCCGATGCTCGATCTTGCTAAGCAGACTAAGACTGCAGTTGGCAGCTGGGACACACACTCCTACGTCTTTGATGAATCTGGCAGCCTGTTCCAATTGGATGAGGGCGAGAAGCTCGCCAGCGTGATGTGGGACATCATCCAAGACGCGTTCATGCACTCCAACAAGTCGAGCGCGACCATTCCAATCACGAAAAGCCTGGCCGACTTTTTCCAAGAAAAGCTTGTTGAAAAAATCCCCGAAAGCGAGCCGGACTATGCAAGGAAGCGCAACATTGTGCTGCAAATGTCAGATATGTGGGGTGCCTTCGTCGGGAGCCCGGTACAGCGACAGAGCCTCAAGTACTTTTGGCTGGAAGAGTGCATCGAAGGAGGTACGGCGCCTGATGACGTTGCAGTATCATGCTAACTGTTGCAGAAAATCTGTTCTGTGCGGGCACATATAGACATATTCTCGATGCTGTTTCTAGGCCGGTACTTGCCGAGGCAAACATCAAGTTCAATGCCAAGGCGCGCAGGATACTACACCGTCGGGAATCTGGGGACAAGGTGCGGGTCGAGCTTGATTGCGGCCAAGTCTTGTCTTTTGACGAGGTCGTGGTAACTGCTCCTCTCGGATGGTTGAAGCATAACCTCGCCGCGTTCGAGCCGCCTCTGCCTGGACGGTTGGCCAAAGCCATACGGTCCATCGGCTACGGATGTCTTGAAAAGGTATGTCGTTTCCAACGCCCTTTTTCATTTCTCATCTGACCTCTCAGGTCTACATTAGCTTTCCCAAGGCCTTTTGGCTATCCGGCGACCCCAAGGTTCATGGGTTCGTTCAGTGGCTGTCACCCAACTACGCCTTGGACTCAAATCCTGCAAGGTGGAACCAAGAGGTGGTTGACTTGGCTAGCCTCCCGCCTGAAGACTCTCACCCAACGTTGTTATTCTATGTCTTTGGCGAGCAGTCTCAGTACCTGGTGGCCAAGGTGGCCGAACTCAAGGACCAGGCCGAGAGGGACCAATTCCTCTTCGACTTTTTCAAACCGTACTATTCACGGCTGCCGCAGTACTCAGAGGCCTCTGAGGACTGCCGTCCTACAGGCTGCCTAGCCACGGCCTGGCTGCTCGATGAGCTTGCTGGATCCGGCTCCTACAGCAACTTTCAGGTGGGACTGGACGAGGCCGACGCGGACATCGAGACAATGAGGGCGGGGCTGCCCGACCGGGGGCTCTGGCTTGCTGGCGAGCACACGGCTCCATTTGTGGCTCTCGGTACGGCAACTGGAGCATACTGGAGCGGGGAGTCCGTCGGGCGGAGGATAGCGGAGGCCTACGGCCGCGAGCCAGGCCACTCTTGCGAGGAATAGAAGTTTGTTATCAACCAACTTTCGAAGCGCCTGGGCATTCTGCATTATCCACTATCAGAGCCCAACTCTCATTGGTAGCTTCTCGATGTATATTGCTCAACGTGTCAAGGAACAGGCTGAAGCTGTCCATGTGATTTGCAAGCTCTCTGAGGAATCTTTGAAGGCGGAGGTCCCAGCCAGGAGTAGTGAAAGCGGCCCGGTCCGGGCCGGGTTCAAGCCCGGCGGCGGGACCCGCGGGTCAGCAAATGTGAACCCCACTAGCCGAGGTGCCGCCTCCGAAACGGCAATTTTCGCCCGGTGATTCTTCGACTCTCTCGGCAACTACTGCAAAAAGCATAACACGAGAAAATAATGGAGAGAGCATGGGAATTGTGTCAGCTATTGTGGCGATGGCGATGGCAAATGTGAAGTAGTGTGCTGTAGTTGTGTTTGCCATCTAGGAGAAAGGAAACGCGACAAAGGGTGAGTTATACTTAGGATCATTTCGTATAAAATGTCAAGAGCTTGAATTTCCTTCCATACAGAGATAGAGCAATACAAGAATGTCGCAAACCAAGGGTTGGCATCGCAGGTCGGGAAACGGACAACCAGCCACGAGCAACGGATCATGCTGCTGACAAAGGGCATCTAACCAAAGGCGAGGGCAAACCACCGATAACTGAACCTTGATTTTCATGCAGTGACAGTAACATCTTCAGCTAATCTTGTCAAAGTTCTGTTCATTGAACTCCGCTACTTCCATGTAGAAGAGTCGGAAAACTAATGAAACCTTCGACTGTTTTTCCTATTGTTTCCGCGAGAAGGCGGCAGCCTTTCAAAGGCGAGTGTAAGTAATCAAGCTGAACATGTTTGGAATAATCCATCTGCTTTTGCGGATCAGTGATGCAGGTCGTTAGCCTTTCAACTTCGTTGTGTTGTTTGTCTTTGTACCACACATGCAATGGCTCCGGAGGGGCGAAACGCACTGAGCTTCCAGCACTTCGTCAGGCATTCCTAACCGTGAACAGCGAGGCCTGGTATGTCAATCACTCCCTTTGTTGAAGCTTCCTCACTTCTCCTATTTAAAGCTGGGTTTCTCCTCGTGTGGACGGCTGTCTGCAAACGAAGAGCTCTTGGATAGTAGCCACTCATCTGCCTGTCAACATCAAACAACTGCCTCTCGATCCCGCCTAACACCCAAATCACATCTAACACATAACAGCATCATCTTATCGGGAAAAAATGCCTTACATGTTCTCGGACCCTAGGCGTAATGACACGCCTCCGGCGGAGGATGAACATGAAGTAGACTTTTTTATAGTTGGATGCAAATCCATCAGAAAGCTAGAGAACGCATTTTGGGCTGGTATGGCAGAATGGCTGAGTGCAAATATTACCACTCGCATCGAGCAGGACGACGAGATGCATCTATCTAACTCTATGGATCCGGAGGAACGCGAAGCAGCAATTATGCGCATCTACGAATTCCTGCTCAGCTCCCTAGAGGAGCTTAATGAACGCTTTGACCTTGCGCTCGTCAGTCGCGGATGCCCACCGAGGCAGTCCGCGGGAAGTCCCTGGAATCCACCAAGCTTGTTGCATAACTCCTGGGCCGCATTCTGCGAAGCCGAGTCAGAGGCTCTGCTCGAGCTGATGGACAATGCCGAGAGCATCTACTGCCAGGATTGCCATAACGATGGTTACGAGGGATGTCGCCGGCTGCTGCAAGACGCTTACACCCGGTCCTTTCCTGACTGGGCCAATCCTGAAGTCGAAAGATTGCGCCCGGATTTTAACGACTTCTCGGAGGTACAGCTGGCGGCGTTTTCCATTGGCGTTAGCCTCTTCACGCTGATGTTGATTTGCCGTGAGATTGACAGTCCTGAAGGACCTTCAGGTTGGTTCTACCAATGCAGCCGAGCCTGGATGCCGGTTCTCGAGCAGATTTTTGCTTGTGAGTAACGCACAGGTTTCAGGAAGGATGGAGAGTCCCTTGAGTTTAGTGCATTTAGAATTGGCAATGGAATTTTAAAACTTGGATTTTGAAGCAGCAAGTCTTTTCACTGTGAACATTTGACCTACTTGTGTGAGCTCTCAACCCCTCGGCTAACCAAATCATAAGTTTAGACTTCAGTTTGGGTCCCTGAATGGGTGCCGTATTATCTCAGGCTTGCACACAGTATGGCCTCCCATTGTGCGATTGACTGCTTGTCTTATTCACGAACCCTTTCAAAGTGTAGTATCACAGAGTGTCACAGCTTCGACAAAAGTGTGCCGAATCAGAGCACATGTTCAGACTGCATACTGAACAGAATCTACACGGGTGCTGTCATGCCTCCTCCGATCGCCCCCCTTGGCTTGGTGAATTCTTACTTAATGGCCGCGCGTTTCTGCTAATGCCCTCGGAACCAAGCTCGCTCTTGTGTATCTTTCCATTGGCTCTTCGTCTCTCAACACGCATTTGCCTAATACCATACTTTGTTGACGGTACTCGCGAATTCGACCACGTCTCCTCCCTCACCAAAATGGACTCGTCAGAAGTGAAGGATATATTCAAAGATCCCTTCTTCGAGGACTACCGTGTCTTCTGGGGAAAGGTCATGACTTACGGCTACAACACCCCGGAACCTGTTTCAACCGAGGCTCTTGTGAAGACGAACCAGAACAGCATTGACTCGCTGACCAAAGCCCTGACCGACATAGAGAAAATGGCTGTTCAGAATGTGTTCGGCGAGTTCTGCGAGCAGTACGTCCGGGAAGTGACGGCGAAGATGGCGAAGCATCTTCCCGAAAACCTCGCCTTTTTCTACGCAACGGCGCTGTATCTTGAGCTGGATTACTGGAAGAAATACTTTGGCAATGACAAGCAAAAAGTCATTGATCAATTGAAGAAGGTCATAAATGAACAGAAGGAAAAGAGAGTTGCGGCCATGTCCTCAGCATCCCAGATTGAGCGGGCATTGGATCTGAGTGCGCACGAGCCCTATATCGCGAAACTGCTTGATTGACTTGTCCAGCTTATCTGCACGCCGAGACATTAGCTAGCTTGGTTGAGGGCATGAATTTGTGGCGCCAGGCGGAATTGCAGACCAGAAGGACTTAATCAGCTAATGAAGGAAGATTGGATTTTCACGACACCGTCGTTTCTTGTGCCAACGGCCTCAAACTCGGCACCGCGTGCTCTTGTCTGCTCAATCAACTTCAATGCTTCATCCGCACGCCTACTCTCTCAAGCGCTCAGAAAGCGGTGCGCCCCAGCCGGTCACTGGGTCCAACCCGGGGACAGCATCCCAGCCAGCACCTGGAATTTATGGGGCCTGCGCACCGCTATAGCTGGTTTCTTAGTAGCTATCGGAGCGTCCTGTTGTTATACTTCAACTCTCGTTAACGGACAGCCTTTTTTGATGGGCAAAGACAAGGATAACACTAACTCCGTGAACCCGTTGTGGCCAACTATAAAGCCAGGGGTTGAGGAAGCCCATTGGGGGCCTGACTCTTTGGAAGCGGGGATCGTTTAACAAGGCAATTATGGAGGCAAATGTTGGCACTTGCACCGAACTCGCCTCGTTCCAGAAGCAAGAACTTTCTCCTTGCTATAGCTACTAGGGAGCTCGGTCTTGTGCTAGCTTATGCCCATTCTGCTCTTTAAGGAGATTCAACTTGAGGCCTGTGTAGTTGACTGGACGGACAAGTACAATGGTTTGGCTAACTCTGCCTCGGTTAAGGTTCCCTGGCTCGCCGGCTCTTTTCTTGTTAAGGTGGAAATCAACAAGTGCATACATGTTGCGCCTTTGTACAATCTGTCCCTCTTACCACTCAACGTATTTCCGTCTTGCCATAACGCTTCTGCGGGCTCCGTATCGCCTCAAGCCCCTCCTTCAAAGAATCGGAACGCGGAACAAATGGTTCTTACCCCCGCTTTCGTATGATAGCAAGGATCATTGGCGTTATAGCACTGTAATGTTTTTAGCAAAAAAAGGGCAGGTTGTACTTCCTGATATTCTTACTAAATATCCTCTCTCGCAAGCGTTTTCGTGAGTCCTCCATTTCCATATTACAGTGCCTTTCTTACCGTTAATAAGCTTTCTTTTCCCAGCGCGCTCTCTGCCCCTGCTCGTGCATGTTTGGGTATCCGGACTACATGTCTATATATACCTCGGGTTTAGTAGTCATCTTTTAGCAACAAGAGCTAGGTTTCAAATAATTACTCACACCAAAACGGACCAATCGCGATTCGGGGTCGGCTGGCATTTCGCCAGGTGGGGGCATTCGGTCGCGTTTCGGCATGAATGCAAAGGAAGCCTGAACATAAACCTCTCCCAAAGGAGACTCAGGTCGAGGTGGCAGTTCTGGAGGAGCCGGAGGTGCCGGCGGAGCTGGCGGAGCTGGCGGATCCGGAGCAGGCGGAAACGGAAAGGGGACGGGGTCATCCCAAGCCGTATCCCACGGTATGCCATCCTCAGAGGGCGGGAGAAATACAAAACCAGGGTCATCAGGGCTGGGCAGTTGGGGCAGTTGGGGCAAATCTTGTGGCGGAGAGTCAGAAGACCGTGGGAAGATATCCTTAATAGCAAAGTCGGTCGTACCTGTTGCTCGCGGCTGAAGAGCTCGGACGGCGGTGAGAAATACGAAAATTGGGAAGGCGGCGCTATATCTCATTTTCGGGCTGAGGGGAGTGAGAATCGGGGAGCGCGATGCGGATGTCAAGAAAAGGAGATTCGAAGTTATGGGAGTCCCTTACTGTAGTAAAAGGGGAAAGGATGGAAAATTGAAAAGTACGGGGAGCCGAATTACTGTACTGTAGCAATAGTAATACATACAAGAGCTCGCACTTATGTAAATCACTCAACCGGAAAACTAGTCAATATTTTTTGAGGGATTTTCATCCGTACGAGAAAATAAGTTGATGCAATATGGGAGATATCACAGACCACGACTAGAACCGTGCCACGTCGTTTTATTGCGGCGTAACAGCCAAAACGTTAAAAGTGGATCACCTCCCAGCTATTAGCTATACTGTGGATCCCTATGAATATTCCACGCTTTGCAGTCGGGTTAAGTATTCAAATTCGGCGTACAGTACGCCGGAGGCCCAGCACATTATCTGTGGTATCTAGGGTTCCAAAGCCGACAGTGCGGGATGCTAAATTCAGCAAAGGGCACATCCATATCCTGTAGCAGAGCTTCTAATAGTTCTCTGGACGGGATCAGCTCAGGCCCGGGCGGGCTAAAGAAGGTGCGAGCCCTCGCAGGAGTTGCGGGTGCTAATTTATTGTTCAGAGTAGGCCTAACGTACAGTACAGGATGGCGTTGCACAAAATTCGCTGAGGGATCCGATTCTATAATTGGAGGTCCCCGCATCCTATCAAATACTCGTTAACGGATCAACAGGACACTTAATTGGGAGGTCAGTGCGAGAGGTCATTGTTCCCCGCTCATGTTGATTTCTTTTTCACTTAGAACAGTCCATCCAGAGCCGCATGTCTCCGCGACAGTCGTATGTATGTATGATGCATTGGTCTGGCCAAGCAAGTTGCATGACGATGATGGCGGCAACTTGGAGCGGCTGACCATCATTCACCACGCGAAGTGAGAGTGACTCACAGCAAATGCGTCTTTCTCGCTCGTTTGCCTCGCCAACGGCAGCAGGCAGCACAGCAGGCAGCAGTCAACAGCTCAAAGCTCTGACACCCGATTCGCCCGGATTCTGCCCAACCAGAGACCCACACCGCCTCTGGCGGGGTATATATATCTCCCCTGCCCACCGCCGCTTTCTCGACTTTTCTTCCTTTCTTCTCCAGCTCTCTTTGCCATCATGGCTTAGATCAAGTGTAGTATCTGTTCTTTTCAGTTTAATCTCTGAAACGCCTCTACGGAGGCAATCTTAGATTACTCTTATTTTTGGCCTTCGGGCGGCTTCCTCTGTGCTCGCGCATGGAGCTGCCCACTGTGTCCCTGATCTTACACTACCTTCAGGTGACGCGACGTTGGTTTTCATTGCTTTCTCGGGCTTGCCTGAGAGGTGAAGAAGACTTTGGTGACTTGAGAGGGAGGCTTGCTGAATGCTCTGTCTGAAGGCCGAGGAGCCATGGTGGATGTGACAGCGGAACGCTGGTTCTCCTGTGGTGAAGCCCGCGTCGTGGAGCCTGCGTCGTGATGGTGTTGCATCGCGAGATTGTACGGTGACCGGAACAAAGCGACTTACGTTGCTGTGCTCTTTTTAGTTTTCTCAGGAATTCACCGTACATATTGTATTTTCCTCATGGCGATAGCATCAGTGCGCATCTTAGAAGTGAAGCCATGAAACCGAAGCACCTTTCTGTGCCTGACGAAAACTGTGAAAACACTGCATGTATCTTCGCAAAGCACAATCGCGATCCTTCAAATACGAATCAAGAACGCATTCGTCTCAAAGCAACCTATCAATAATATCGCCTCTTGCCCATTCCAGTTCGAAGCCTACGTTCACGCCGCCCCGTACCGCCACACACCAACTCAATCTGCCCCACCATAACTATATCCCTTGCTCCCGCAGAGCCTCAACTGAACCTCACTCGGCGTTCAACGAAAACTTCACTCACGGCCATCATGTCCACGCAAGCGCCCCTGCTCGACCCCTCCATCTTCGCGAACCTCGAGTCCAGGCTCGAGGAGGAGACGCAGGTCCGCGACACGCTCACCCAGATCGTGCAGCGGCTGGAACGCGCCGTGGCCTCTGCGCAGGGTCTGCTCTCGCGGGTGCACTCGACGCCGCGCGCGAGATGCAAGTACACCCCTCGTCGCTGAATGCGTGCTCAAGCTAACGGTGGGCTAATTAGATCCGGAGTTGGTTGCGCTGGTGGAGGCGGCTGTCAAGGAAGAGGTGGCCATCGTGCGTGAGCTGAACGAGGTTGCGTCCAAGCACCCGTACTACAAGTATGCACGCCGCGGAACGTCTCATCTGCTGCTCTAACAACGTCAAGGTACAATTCCAAATGGGCTCGCACCATGCAGAACGCCATCGGCACAGCCGTCTACTGCGCCTGGCTCGGCGGCTTTCCCTCCTCGACATCGTCAGATATCGGACGACTTCTCACCCTCGAAGAAGTCGGTGCCATCTTTTCAGGTACGCCCGACCATCTCATTGTTACTATCAGAGGGAAGAAAAGCTGAGAATACAGTCCCCACGAACCTCAAGGATCGTGACGCCTTCCATCTCACTATCGAAGAGTACCTTCTGTCCCTCACAGACCTTACGCAGGACCTCTCGCGCCTCGCCACAAACGCCGTCACCCACGGTGACTTCGCCCTTCCCATGGTCATCAGCGCGTTCATCAAAGACCTCTTCGCCGGCTTCCAGTTACTCAATCTCAAAAATGATATTCTGCGTAAGAGGGCGGATGCAGTCAAGTACGACGTCAAGCGCGTAGAGGACGTCGTATACGATCTGAGCTTGCGAGGTTTGGTGCCGCGGCCGGGTGCGGACACCGAGATGAAGTCTGGAGAGTGAAAAGTTTCGATAGGGACACTCATGCCGGCACCCATCGGGAACAACAGCAATTCAAAATGCAGCATCACTCAAGGACAAATAGCATTACAAACGAATAAGTTTTATACCAACGTCGGCGACCACCACCTGTGGCCACTATCGTCGTAGTTGTACAATAGATCTACATATCGCCAAGCACGCCTGCCGAAAGACATTGAATATCTGGCTTTCTCGCAACATGTCTACACTCCAACCCAAACGCCAAGCGTATTGCATCTGCTCCCAGGGCCCGAGTCTTCTCCCTTGCTAGTCGTGTCGAAACGTGCATTTGTCGCCCCGCGCGCATTTGCCTTGCTGCCAAAACGTGCAGGCTTTGGTCCCAATGAGCGCTTTATTCACCGGCTTGTGAGGTGGCAACGTGGCCTTCTTCTTGCGGCTGTCCCTGGCGTCCTTGTGCTCGCCTTTGCCGTGTTGACTCTCTCCTCGCTCCCATTCCCGATCTCCAGAGTACGCCGACGCCTGCCCGCCTTGTGAGAACGCCTGATACGAGGGTTCGTAGCCCCCAGCATTAGATGGTTGTGCGTGTGCCGGCTGCTGCTGAGATGGCTGGTTAATAGCCGCCAAAATCGACTGTAATTGGCTGTCGGGGATCTGCGACTGCTGACTCTGTGCCATTCCGGCGGCGGGAGGTTGCTGTTGCTGTCCGCCGTTCACTTGCTGCAACAATGCCATGTACGGCGCATACGCCTGCTGTTGTTGTGCGTAATAGGCACTCCAATCCTGCGTGTTGGCCGATCCCTGGCTAGCGGCCATGAGCGCGTTGGCCTCGGCCTCGGCCCTGGCGCGCTCTTCCTCTTCCTTCCTCTGCCTAGCCGCTGACTCTTTGTTGAAGCCCAGCCACCACTCACGGATTCTCTCGTCATCTTTCGCCAGCCAGGCCGGGGGTGAGGTGGCAGGATGCGGCTTGCCAGCAAGGGTTGCTGCAACTGCTTCGATGGCCGTTCCTGACATCTGAACGTCCGCGTCAGCGTACTGATGTACGCGCGCAGCGTCGACGTGCACGGGGTCCGGATCGCGCCACGACTTCATCTTGTCCCATCTGAGCCACCCGAGGATAGGGAGCTCCGCCGTTGGGCCCACGATGAAGGGCACGTTGTGGTTTGCTGCCTTTGCCGCCTCTCCGGGTCTTAGTGTGGAGGTTGCTGCTGACGTCTTTGCAGCGGCTCCGCCGGGACCTTTCTGCGTAACGCGCCCCAGGATAGAGTCTAATCTGGTAGAAAGGCTATCTCTTGCATCGAAACGCTTCAGAGCTGCGATCAAGGCCTGATCCCGTCCCATTTGCTGCTCCTCTGTCCATCGAAGCTGGATCTCTTGGAACCTAGAATCTTCTTTAGGGAGGTAACCAAGTTTCGTCGATGCGTTTGCCACGTTCGCCTCAGGAGGGGGCGACTTGGGCGTTGGCGGTATGTCGGCCGGGTCAGTGTAGATGGCCATGAGTTCGCGCTGACCCCGTTCTGCAATGAGTTTCTGCTCTTCGGTGTTAAAGGCGACGTGTCCACCGCGCGTCACGTAGCTCTTCTTTCGAATGCTATCAGGGAGGGCGGAAAAGTCTGTGGCGACTGGCGTTACCCACGGCTGATACGGGATGTCGTCGTCATCGTCGTCTTCAATTCCTACGTCGGCACGCCGCTTGAGCATCATGCCTTCGGAACGATCGTCGGCAGCGTCCCTGGTCATGTTCAGGTCCCTACCCTCGTCCTCTTCGTCGTCCTTCTCAAAGATCTTCATCTGTACCAATTCTCCCTCTGGCTTCCAGGTCACCCGAAGTTTGCGACGAGCTTCTTTGTGAAGGCGCTTAGCTCTTTGCTCGGCTGTTTCCGGCGTTTCGGAGCGCTTGCCCTCCTTTGACGCAGCTGCTACGACAGGATCTGGCTTCCTGGCATTGATGGAGTCCAGGAGCGAGGAAATGCTCGACATTGCGCTTGAGGTCGATGTTGCTACCGCCTTGGGGGCGGTGGGCTTGGCCTCCTTCTTGGCCGCAGTTGTCTTGGAATCGGGCCTGACGAGGGGCTTCTTGGGCTCTGCCTTGCTCTTATCTTCGGCAGAGGCACTGGAACTGTCTGCTGCTGCTGGTGCCTCAGGCTTGGGAACCGGCTTCGCCACCGGTCTAGTCTTTCCGGGCAGGATAGATGTAGCCGGCTTTGAGGCAGCTGTCTTCGCGCCGGATAATATCTGGCTCTTCGTCTGGCCCAGTTTCTTGCTAAGCAACGAGCTACCCGACTCAACGGCCAGCTTTTTCACGATGCGAGTATCCGAATCATCGTCCCTGCTCCGTTTTGCGGAGTCTCCTGCAGCAGGCTTGATTCCAGCCTTAGCTCTGGCGGCCGCGGAGGTTCCCTTGTATCCAGTCGCAGTCTCGGGTTCGTTGGCCCTTTTGAACTTTTTGATCTTCAAATTGATCTCTCGGGTCAGATCCTTGACATCGTCATCGCCCTTGTCTTCAAACCTTTTTCTCACAGTGTCGAAGTTGGACGTCTCGACGATCTTTTCCGTCATGGTCAAGTGAGTGAAGAGTTCAAGAACAATCTTGGGCAACTTCCCAGAAAAGTCGGTGCTCTTGATACACGAGATCAAGATGTTTATGAGGCTCAGAACCAGCTTCTGATGCCCGCCGAGGTTGTCCAATACAGCGTCGTCTGCGTGTTCCACGGTCGCATCCAGTGCCTTGTACAGTGCCTCCTTCTTCTGGTCCGCTTCCTTCTTGAGCTCGGTGAGCTCGGCTTCGGGGGCGTTATCCTTCGTCCCTTGGTCGAGGGCCAATTTGGCTCGATTCGCTTCGGTGCGGAGGCCAATCAAGTATTCGCCGGCTTGCTGGACACGGCCTGCAATCAGGGCACTGGTGCGAGAAACGCCCTTCTCCAGGTTCACGATTCCTATGATGTCCCATGCAGCCGCAGCCGTAGGATCCGTTGGCCGGGTGGGGGCTCGAATTGGCTTGTTTCGTTCATGCTCCATGTCCTTTTTAGCTTTCTTTCCTGCCTTGTTCTTCGAAGCCTCGTCTGCTTTGAGCTGCTCTTTGAACGCATTCGGATACTCCGTGTATTTTGGCTGTCGCTTTCCCAGGGCTTTCATCGACCGGTCATACTCGTCGAGGAGGGTTTTGGCCTCTGCCTTCCTTTCATCCAGCCCCGCTTTGTCGAAGGACGGCTTGTATTGATTGGTGAAGTTTCCCTGTATCTCGCACGGCAGGCCATATCCCAGACCAGCAACAACAGGCTTGCCGCTGCGTGGTGGCACTGCGACCAATGGAGACAATTTGTCGAAACTTTTGGGGGCAGAAAGTTTAATGCTGGCATCGTATCCAAGAAAAGGCACCGCCTTTGCCGGTGGAGCCTTGATTTGAGCATTTTTGAGCCGTTGCCCAGACTCTACCAGAAACCTCGATTCCTCGGCTGTCGGAGCAGGTGCTTCAAGAGCATCTATTTCTTCCGCTTTCTTCGCCGCGGATTCTACAGACAGATCCACAAGGACGGGAGCCGGCGGTTCGCCGGGTGGAACATCTGGGACGACCTTGGCCGCACGTTTCCTCTTCTTTGTTGGCGACTCAGGGGTAGGAACGGAATCGAACTCGGTGATAGGCTGGTGGAGAGGAGGCAGTTGGGCATTGCTGGTAGCTGGAGACGGCGTCGGCTGGCCGGTAGCTTGGCCAATCACTTGCTGCTGCTGTTGCAATTGCTGTGCGGCCGGGACTTGACCCACAGAGCCAGAACCAGATTGCGGGTACGGGAGTGGCTGCTGGGGGGGGAATCTGGGTTGTTGGAAGTGAGCCTGCTGCAGGTGAGACTGCTGCTGAGGTTCCGAATATTGGCCGTAGACGAGATGGGCATGGGGACCGGACTGGTAGGGCCCCGTTTGCTCGCTGCCTTGTGGTACGACTGCTTGCCCTGGAGCAGAAAAGGAGGATCGCTGCTGCTGCTGCTGCTGCTGCTGCTGCGAAGCGGGAGACTGCTGAGGGGCTCGGGCATAAGGAGGGTTCTGCGAGAAGCCGACGTGACCGTCGTTGTTCTCAAACTGCTGTTGTACTGGCGTGTGGCTCTGCTGGCGACCCGGGCTCGGACGAGGCATCAACTGAGGTTGGCTGTACTGGGCGGCCGGTGGCGGGCTGAAGGCCTGGCCGCCTTGCGGCGGCGAGAAGGAATAGTCGTGTTGCCCAAATGCTTGCGGATGGGTGTGAGGATGGTTCTGAGCTTGGGCTAGTCCCATGTGATTCATTCCACTGTTTCCGCTGCCAATACTCAACTTCCCCTGCTGTGATTGCTGCTGCTGGGCAAATAAGCTTGGGTGGATATTGCTGAACGAAGGATCTATCATGTCCTGGCCCGGCGGGAGAAACTGCTGATGCTGATTCAGGGGCATGGACCCGTGACCCCCGTGGAAGGCGGTTTGGGCTGGCTGTGACGCTGTCAGATGCTGCTCCTCGAGAAAGGCACCGGCATCCTGCTGCGAAGCGTCGAAATGGAAGTCCGCCGCAGCACCACCCTGAGCATCGTGACTGACTTGGGGGTAGTTCGCCGGCTGACCCGCCATGGGCTGCGACCAGGCTTGTTGATTCGGGTCATACTGGCCGCTTTGGCTCGGATACACGAAGCCGGGCTGCCACTGATTATGTCCATCCGCGCCGTTCTGGCCCTGGTCGGGCCATTGCTGCATGTTGGCGAGGTTTCAACGCCCAACGCGACGCCTCTGCCTCCGCAACATGCACAAACGCCGGAAGGCACTGATATTGTATCTAGAGCTGGCATCCGCCAGTTAGCGAACGTCGCCACGGACGATGGGCGCCTCAAGCGTCCTTTACTATGTAGAATAGGTAGGGAGATGCACTTGTGCTGCCGTCATGGCCTCAATAATGGGAGGTGGCTGAAGGTTGTGCTGCAGCGTGCCAAGAACGGAAAGGCGCCGGGCTTATCGGACAAGGGGGCAACGTGAGGTACTGACTCTGGAAACTCACGCGGAGAGTGACCTCTACCACGCTGAATTCTGTTTACGGCAGATTGTCGGTTATCGATAGAGCGCGCGTCGTTCGCGCTAGTCCGCAAATGGCAACGCGCAGGGATTCTGTATCGCGGGCTGGCCCGCGCGGAGACAACTGGCTGGCCTGTGAGGACGACGAAGGAGGAATATTAGCATTGATCGACGCCATAGTGAGAAAGTGAAGTGGGAGTGGCAGTGATTTTCGGGTCGGCAAGGGAAGTGCATGTCGGCGTGAAGGGTGACGGTGAAGGGGGCATGGTTGTGCGGCGTATCCGAGTGTCTGGTCCATGCTGGGCGCCGGCGCGGAACCGCGGATGACGCCAACACCTGCGCAGCTAGAGCCGAGCGGCGAAAGGCTGCCGCAACGGCGCCTAGCATTAAATGTAGCGGGCGTGCCGTAGGAACGTCTCCTGAGGTCATCTGAATCGGTTCGACGACAGCCTTGATCGCTGGGTGCCAGAGTCGGAGCGCCAGATCAGGCCCTCGCAGTGGTGTCGAAGCCAGTTGATGCCACGTCTGCGTGTCCCAATGCTAAGGTGCCAAGCGCTGCAATCTAATTGCCGCGATGCGGCAACTTCACTTCACCGCAGGACAGGCCTTGAACATTGAGCAGGCCGAGATATGCGATGTGCGCGCGACAAGACCTTCAGCCCACATGTTGAGGTCGGCCACGTGGTTTGATATGCCTTGCAGCACACAACACTGTGCCCCATCCTTCACAATGGATGGCTGGGCGCCATCTGCGGCTATGCTCGCAATTTTATGGCCATGAGAATCTTAGGTCGTTGCAGTCCATTGATCGTGAGTTAAATCACAAGATACAGTGATGCTGCTTGGATTCATATGTGACGAGAGTGACGTCGCGGCGACGTCGAGGCTGACGCTTGGCGTTGCTCCACGGCGATTTGGGGGTTTGGAAAGGGGGATGGGGATTATGGGGTGAGTGAGGCATACCCTGCGACCAGTGCACGCGTCCTTGAGCTTAATCCTTCTTCCCGCCCAGGTACTGGATGCTCATTATCCCCCTCTCATCCGCGGTTTACAACATTATCCGGGGAGGGCGATGGAGCAAGGGAGCCTGTGCGCGCAACAAACGGCAACAAACGGCGCCAGCCAGCAAAACCACGGCAATAGGCCGCAACTGGGCACCAGACAAGGGAAGCCTGGCACAGACAGTATCTAGTGCCGTGATATCCCGATGATCTGGGCGCTGTTCGTGGTCGCGACTGATGAGGATGAGATGCGGATGTTGATGGAATGTAGTCGCGCGAGAAAAGTCGAGCGTGTTTCCAGGAGTGCAGATGGCCGTCCTCCAGCGTGGCCCCAAATGTCAGGCAGCAAGACAGTTACGGGCGGCCGCTGATTGGCCCCCACCACGCTGCAGTCCCAGCTGCCGTCGCCGTCACCAAGCACAAGGCCGGCGCTGAGTCGGTCCGAGCCCGCGACCGTGACGCACTGTGGCCACTGACAGGAGTGAGTGGGAAGCTTCCAGCGTGATGTCGAGCTGGTGATGTCGTGGCCCCAGCTCCAACCCCGACCAGCGCAACGACAAATCTCGCCTCGCGCCAGCCTTAATCTGTACCACTTGCCACATTTTCCATTGGCTATTGGTTGGAGCCTTGAATTTGCGAACCGCTCTAGCTGGTGAGCCGCAATTGTCTGCGACGCCTATCCAACGGCCGCCGACGAGCTCGCAGAGCGAGCTGCCTAACAGCCATGGCCACCAAGGGAAATTCTCTACGAGACCGCCAAATAGGTAAGACGAATCTGGCACGTCATGACGATCACGAGCTCAACAACAATTCAGCGTCTCTGAAAAAGATCCTTAACCTCAACGAGACGGTCGAGTCGAGCGAAGCCAACGAAGCCCACGCCAATGGCCTCCTTGCGCCAGTTGCTCCCATACTAGATGCCGATGGGAACCCCATCTGGAAGGTGTTGGTATTTGACGACCTGGGTCGCGATGTAATCAGCAGCGTCATGCGCGTCAGCGACCTGCGGTCCATGGGTATAACCATGCACATGTAGGTTACGGCATTCATGGCGAGGAATACTCCTAACACATATGCAGGCATATTGCGACCGCGCGCCACCCTATCCCCGACGTACCTGTCATATATCTCCTCGAGCCCAACGCGAAAAATCTGCAGGGCATCACGGGTGACCTCCAAAAGGGCCTGTATTCGCCTGCATACATCAATTTCCTCTCGTCCCTGCCCAGGGTGTTGCTGGAAGATTTCGCGACGCAAACAGCCACGGCTGGGACGTCTGACCAGATTGCACAACTGTTCGACCAGTACCTGAACTTCATCGTTGCGGAGCCGGATCTATTCAGTCTGGGGATGCAGAAGCAGCACACGTACTGGGCCCTCAACAGCGCAAAGACAAGCGACGAGGAGCTGGACGCTGTCGTGGACAGGATAGTGAGCGGTCTGTTCAGCGTCATTGTTACTATGGGTATGTCGGGACAGCAACTGTGCCATCAGATGAAGCTAACCCGGCACAAGGCGTGATCCCGATCATTCGATGTCCCAAAGGTGCTGCAGCAGAGATGGTGGCCGCACGTCTCGACCGCAAGCTTCGCGACCACATACTCAACTCAAAAGACAACCTCTTCTCGGGAGCACGGGTTGGCGCTACCGCGGGAACGCCGAGCTCGAGACCAGTGCTCATCCTCCTTGATCGCAACATCGATTTGATACCCATGCTGTCGCACTCGTGGACATATCAGTCTCTCGTCCACGACGTACTGAACATGAAACTAAACCGAATCACGATCGAGACAGCCGTTGAAGAGGGCAACCCGGCAAAGGGCACGACGAAAAAAGCGTACGATTTGACTTCAAGCGACTTCTTCTGGGCCAAGAACGCACCTGTCCCTTTTCCACAGGTGGCGGAAGACATTGATGCTGAGCTCACCAAGTACAAGGAAGATACAGCTTCCATCACGAAGAAGACTGGGGTCTCGGACCTTGAAGACTTGCAAAACGACACGAGTGCCAGCGCGCAGCATCTGAAGGCAGCGATAACGCTGCTGCCCGAGATGAGGGAGCGCAAGGGCATCCTGGACATGCATATGAACATTCTGGCGGCCCTGCTGTCCGGCATCAAAGACCGCCAGCTGGATAATTATTTCCAGATTGAGGAGAACGTCATGAAGCAGACAAAGGCGCAGGTGATGGAGATTATCAAAGACGACAACAAAGGGACCGAGCCGGCAGACAAGCTCCGCCTCTTCATAATATGGTTTCTCAGCACGGAACAGGAAGTCAGTCGGGTGGATTTTGAGGGCTTCGGCAAGGCTCTCGAGGAGGCCGGCGCGGATGTGTCGTGCCTGGCCTATATCCGGCAGTATGTGTCCCCAGCTTCCACGTCAGACTCGAGCTCACATTCATGAAACAGGGTGCGCGCCACGACCAAGATGACGCAGCTGACCACAATCAACAATACCTCGGCGAGCCAGCAGGCTTCCTCGTCGGACCTGTTTGGCCGCTTCTCGTCCATCTCGTCGCGCCTCACCGACCGCCTCAAGGAGACGGGCGTCCCCACAGGATTGTCGTCCAACTTCGAGTCTCTGATCAGCGGCGTCAAGAACTTCTTGCCCGCGGACAGGGACCTCACGGTCACCAAGATTGTCGAGTCCATCATGGACCCATCGACGGCGTCGTCGTCGGCGATTGCCAAGACGGAACACTACCTGTACTTTGACCCTCGGTCGGCCAACGCCCGAGGGACAATGCCGCCGCCCAGCGCGATGCGAGCCGGTGCCGGGACGGGCGCGCCGGGGGGGATGCCCGGGTCGCAGGCCCCTGGACAGGCGGCATCGTTCGGGCAGCGGCGACAGGGCTTCAGCGAGGCAGTCGTCTTCACGGTGGGAGGCGGCAGCATGGACGAGTATGGCAACCTGCAGGAGTGGGTGAGCCGGACGGGCGGCGACCGGGGGAGGAAGAGGGTCGTGTACGGGAGCACGGAGCTGGTCAACGCGGGAGAGTTTATCAAGGAGGAGCTGGAGCGGCTTGGCAAGGAGCTCGCATCGTCATGAGTTGATAGAATAATTTGATGCCACCAGCACTGACACCGATTCCGTGTCTGGAACACGATGGGCATGGACGGTTTTACTGTCTCCTTGAACGGCATGTATAGTGCGTGGCATCGCGATAGCTCGCGAAGAAGCCCTATGCTGCGAACTGACTGGCCTTTACAATGGCTGTGAAGTGGTCACAGGTTGGTTGATAATGAGACGCAACATTTCGTGACGAATGACCTCCAAGATAACTTCCCTTAGGGATATACTGACAGTCTCGAGTGCAAATAATTAAGAATAGGTATATATTGTATTTTGCTGTACAAATAATGAACGGAGAGTGCAACAGTCATGCGGTGACAATACAATGCTGCCGTCCAGAGGTGCTACCCTGGACTTCGTCGCCTGTACGCAGTGGGCGGCCCGCTGCGCAGCGTAACGTAAAGAGGGTACAGAGTACCGTAACTTTGCGCTGCAACACCACCCTGCACCTACGAGAGCCCGCGAGGCCATCACTGCCGCTAGCTGCCATTGGCCTCGACTAACGGCGGACGGGCCGCAAGGCGAAGCTTCCCATTGCTGAACTGACACGCACCACCGTCCCTCATCCACCATCTCGCCCAGACAGACGAAAAGTCTCGTGCCGCCAACCATCCATCCATCCTCGCGTCGACAGTCTCCATCCTCTGCACAAACCGCCGTCTCTCCATCTTCCCCCTTGCAATCCAGCGCCCTTGCATGCCACGCGCACGCCGGTGATCCTCCAGCCTACGCCGCGGCGCGCGCTGGCTGCATCGTCAAAAAACGCCCAGCGTCGCCGTCACCCTCTCTCTCCTTCGACGAGCGACACACAACCCCGACTCCTCCATCCCGCCATGGACGACTCGCCCGCAAAGGCCGACGACGGCGCCGGCCGGCGCAGCAGCGGCTACAAGTCGTGGAAGAAAAAGTACCGCAAGATGCGCATCGTCTTCGACCAGAAGATGCAGAGCGGCGAGGAGCTGCACAAGCAGGAGGCAAAGGCCTCGGCCACGGTCAAGCGGCTCGCCGTCGAGAACGAGTACGCCGCAAAGCCCTCCCTGTGCACGACACCGACTTGATTGACTGACCTTGTCATTTGCAGCCGCTTGCTGGATCTCCTCGTTGAGATCAACAACTCGCCACAGATCCCGCCCGAGAAGCGAATAGACGTCTCCGTCGAGTCCGCAGCCAACTCCAAGGCGGCCGCACTGCAGAAGGATCACGCCATGAAGCGTCTCGAGCAGCTCCTCGCCGACGTGCCGCACGCGTCGTACCGCGCCTCGAGGGACTCGCACGCGTCGTACACGGCCGACTTGGCAGCCCCCGATGGCGAGGCCCATCCCGCGCCCTTCCTCTCCGCCGACGACATCGACAACTACATCTACGCCGTCGATGCCAGCCTGGACCCCGACACGCACATACCCACGCTCGCGCCCCACGCCCACCCTGCCGCCAACCCCGTCCCGCACCCGCACCTCAAGAACCCGACCAGCGTCACCAACTGGCTGCGCAAGCACGCCCCCAAGATCTTCCTGCAGGACGGCGAGACCCACGGCGACGGCGGTGACGACGGCGACGGCCATGGCCACGGAGCCGGTGGGCACGGCCACGGCGGCGGGCGTAAGTCGCGCGGCGGAAGAGGCGAGCGCGGCGGAAGGGGAGGCACCAGGGGCAAGAGAGCCAGTGCTGCCGCGCGTCTGGCAGCGACGGCGGCGGACCGCTCCGGCGACTGGGACGCCAGCATGGACGACGACCCGGACTTTGCGTCGGGCCCAGCGCACGGCCGTGCCGCCAAGCGCAAGCGGGACGACGACGGCGGCTACCGACCTGGTGGCTCTACCACCCGCCCGACCAAGAAGAAGCGCAAGAGCGAGGGCGACGGCCCGCCCAGCGCACGCAGGACAAAGAAGGACAAGGAGGCTGCGGCTGCGGCTGCGGCCGCCGCCGCCGCAAAGGAAGACTGAGGGGCTCCCCTCTTCGGACTCACGGCGTCGAGCAAGACGTGGTCTGCGGGCGTCATCCCGCACCGCAGCCCATGTTCTACCGAGCTTTATCTACTGTGGGCTTTGCTTCTCCGTCTTTCTTGCTTCTTTTCGATTTCGTGGTATTGTAGGGCAGGACGGGTAGACATTTCTGGGCATGGGAGCTTGCGGGTGCAAGAAAATTCAGGGCCGGGACCGTAACGTGTATTATACAGTAAACTACAAATGCAAGTGTAGTATGGCGTCTATGAGCTGCAGAATCTTTTTTCTTTGGAACAACTTTTTTGTACTGTATTCGAGGGCGAGATCGCCGTCTGCCTGGTATCTACATGCGTGTTACTTTTACTCGTACCCGCCCAGTCCTGCACCCGTCAACGCTGGCCAAGATGACGCCAAACATGCTCTCCAGGTGAGATCCATCTTCCCGTGTGCAGCGCGCACGCGGGCGAGCATTTTCCGCTGAAACAACAGCCTGCCGCGGTACACGAACAAGCCCGCGGGGAGTGTGCGGCCTATTCCGATCGTACAGCCCCTTACAGCTTCTCCTTGAGGATGCTCTTCATGCGTCGCTCCACGGCGTTGAGGTACTCGGTCGTGGTGACGTAGTCGCTGCGCTCCTTCTTGCCGCACGCGAGGGCCAGGTCCTTGGTCATGATGCCGTCGACGTCGACGGTGTCGACGCAGGCCTTCTCGAGGCTCTCGGCGAAGGCGACGAGCTCGGGGGTCTCGTCGAGCTTGCCGCGCTGGACGAGGCCGCGGGTCCAGGCGAAGATGGAGGCGATGGGGTTGGTGGACGTCTCGTTGCCCTTCTGGTGCTCGCGGTAGTGGCGCGTGACGGTGCCGTGGGCGGCCTCGGACTCGAAGGTCTTGCCGTCGGGGGTGATGAGCACCGAGGTCATGAGGCCGAGGGAGCCGAAGCCCTGGGCGACAATGTCGGACTGGACGTCACCGTCGTAGTCTGCGCTGCGCGTTAGCAAGCCGGTCGCCGCCGTCGAGGCGCGGGACACTCACTCTTCAGGGCCATGATGTAGCCGCCGGTGCTCTTGATCATCTGGGCGACCATGTCGTCGATGAGGCGGTGCTCGTACCAGATGTTCTTGGCCTCGAACTCCTTCTTGTACTGCGTGTCGTACAGCTCCTGGAAGATGTCCTTGAAGCGGCCGTCGTACTTCTTGAGGATGGTGTTCTTGGTGCTCATGTACAGGGGCAGGCCCTTGTCGAGGGCTATCTTGAACGAGGCGTGGGCGAAGCCGGTGATGGACTCGTCGGTGTTGTACTGCGTCTGCGAGACGCCGCCGCCGTTCTTGAACTGGAAGACCTCGATCTCCTGGGGCTCGCCGCCCTCCGGGGTGTAGACCATGGAGAGCTTGCCGGGGCCGGGCAGGACGGCATCCTTGGCGCGGTACTGGTCGCCGAAGGCGTGACGGCCGATGATGATGGGCTTCTTCCAGCCGGGAACGAGACGGGGGATGCGGGGGATGACAATGGGCTCGCGGAAGACGGTACCGCCGAGGGCGTTGCGGATGGTGCCGTTGGGAGAGAGCCACACTAGGGACTGGTCAGATGCGCAACACAGGGACGCGAGGGGCAAGGCGACTCACTCTGCTTCAGGTTGAACTCCTCGACTCGGGCCTCATCCGGAGTGATGGTGGCGCACTTGACGCCGACCGAGTACTTCTTGATGGCCTCGGCGGCATCGATGGTGACCTGATCGTTGGTCTGGTCGCGGTACTCGAGGCCGAGGTCGTAGTACTTGAGATCGATGTCGAGGTAGGGGTAGATGAACTTGTCCTTGATGTCCTTCCAGATGATGCGGGTCATCTCGTCGCCGTCGAGCTCGACGACGGGGTTCTTGACCTTGATCTTGCGGACGGAAGCCATGGTGCGGGCGGAAGCGGACAGGGTCTGGACGGCGCCGAAGGAAGGGGCGAAGCGGGAGGGCGAGGAGACGGCGGCGCGGAGCGGGAGGCGGCGAAGGGGGAGGGCGGACGAGGAAGAGAAAAGCCTGGCAGCAGAGTTCATGGTGTCTGACGGACGGAGGAGAGGGGGGAAGCCAGAAGTACAGGGCGTCGAGGCGGGCGTAGCCGAGCGCGGGGTTCGTCGGCTTCGGGACCTAGGGTAGTCTCGGGCGGAACTGGGGACGACAGGCCGCCACGGCTCGGGAGCGCGGAGCGTTTATGCCGAGGCCGATGGTAAGCTGCCCGACGAGTGCGCTGGGGCGGGAATGTCAGCGCGGGTGCGAGGCAGCAGGCGGAGGAGGGTGGGATGCGATGAAGGGAGAGGATGGCGCAACAGGGGACGGGGATGGTGTTTGGTGTTTTGGCTGTTTTGGCCGCCAGCACGTCGCCCCCCGGCGCACAGGAAGGGGCATCAGAGTTTTGATTGTCGCGGCGGTGGCGGGATTGGCGCGCTCGTACCTGGATGACGTTGCCGGCGCGTACTGCAGTTGAAGTATCGCGGCGAGGGGACGAAGCAGCACGACGAGGGCGTGAGTGAGCGAGTGCGTGAGCGAGTGATGCGACGAGGCAGCGAGGCGACGGGTCGGGCGCCTGCGATGGTCTTAATGGCGCGTGGCATGCTGCTCCCTCGCCGTGTCATGATTCACTGACGCTCTGGCGGTCTCGGCGCCCGCGCTGCCGCCGAGGGGGAGCTCGGGGCGGGGCGGCAGCAGCGGTTCGGCGCTAGATCTGCCCACTGGGACGTCGCCGTGGGGCGGGAGCGCGCATTCGCCCATCCGCCCACCCATGCACCCCGTCCATCATCCCACGGCAACGATGCATCCTTGCGTTGGATGCGCCGTCGTCTCCGCGGCGATGGCATCGTTGCAGTGGGTTGTGGTTGTGGCGTGAGGGGGAGGAAATGAAATGAGATGGGATGGTGGCAGCATGCATGGCGCTTGGAAGCTGGACGCTGAGGGGTTCCAAGTACAAGGGCATTGTACTCGTGCATTGCCTAACCCAGCTGCCCGTTTGGGCCGCGTGCGACCCTGGAGCGCACTGGTTGAAACTCGCTCGTCTGAGCTGCAGGCGAATCTTCAGTTAACCGCGGTTCGTGCGTCTACCCGCACTGCACGCCACGCGGTGCCAACGCTCGAGCCCGCGCCAACCTCCTCCAAGGCAGCGTTTGTCAATTCGACCGCAGCAGAACACGGCAGCTGCACGGCCATTCGCGTTCGACTCTGCCGATACTCCAGATGTAAGCTGCCCGACATCATAGCTCTGGCTCGAGCCTCACTCACGTCCCCGTCTGATAGCCGGATCCACCATCGCGAAGCTCGAACCCGCTTCTTGCGCCGGATCCACCCCTGCTTCCGATGTCGCTGCGGAAATTTGGGCGAGCCTGCTCGTATCTTGACATTGGAAATGTGTAAGAGCGATAAGCTCACGAGCTCAGTGATGCTCAATGCCTCATGATTCATCAGCACCGTAGATGGGACCCTTCATCCGAGGCAACTCAACCGCGGCAGCTGCTCACAGGCTAGCCGACGCAGCTTGGGACGATGGCGCGCATCGTCTTAGTCGCAAGAGCCCTTGGTCAATGGCCAGATTCTCACAAGTCGTGAATTGAACTTATTCTCAGTTTCATTGCCTCACCCGCTTCGACTCGTACATGTCCTGGTCTTGAATATGTCGTACCCGCTTGCGTTACACCTCGAAAATATCCCCGATGCCAATCCCTGAACCCCTCCGCGTGTCGACAATGTCCAGCCTCCAGCCTTCCCAGTGCTTGAGCCCCCGCTTGATCTCCTTGATGCGCTCCAGCCGCTTCCGCCCCTCTTCCTCGTGCGCCTTGCGGAATGCCTCCTCGTCAAAGTCGACGTCATCGTCTTCCATGAACCCGTCATCGTCGCCGCCGCCCGCCAGCGCGTTGAGCCCGCTCGTCAAGAAGTCGCCAATGCCACCGGCGGATCCCTTCTTGTGAGACGGCGGCATCGTGCCGTGGCCGCCGCTGAGATCGACGTCCTGGAAACTCGACTCCATCTCACGGCGCTTCTCGATCCACGCGCCGCTGCGCAGCTCGTGCACCTCGTGTTCGAGGCTGCGAATCTTCTTCTCCAGCCGCACCCTCTCCTCGTTCTCGAGCTCGTCGACGCCCTCGTCGTCCAGGCCGCCGCCGCCTTCGGCAGACTTGCGACTCCGCAGCTTCACGTTCTCGCTCTCCAGCTTCTCGACCTTTGTGTGCAGCTCCTTGACTTCCTTCTCTGCCTGTTCCTTCTCCTTTCGCAGGGCCTGCGACCGCGAGTCCTGCTCCTTGTGCAGCGTCGTCAGCGTCGTAACTTTCTTCTCCACCCCATCGAGCCTCTTTTCCAGCTCCTCCTTGACGGTCGTCAGAGTCTCCAGCTCGTGCTCCAGAGTCTTAAGCTTGGTCTCTGCGCTCGATCGCTCGCTGCCCTCCCGTACGGCCTTCTCTGTCGTGCGTTCGAGGTTGCGCTTGACGTCCTGCAGTTCGCGCTGAGCTTTACCAGCCGCGGCTTCTGCACGGGCAAGCTTCTCTTCTAGCGCCGTGACCTGCTCCCTCTCTGACGAGGCACCGGTCGCCTGGCGCTCGACTTTGGCCTTGAGCTTGGAAATTTCAATCTCCATGGATTCAATTGTAGCTGTCTTGGAGGCGAGCTCGGCTTGGACCTCGGACGGCGGCGAGGCCATGGAGACCGATGGCCGATGGTTATGCGCAGAGCCACGTGAGACTTGTTGCTGGAGCTGCGCGTTCTGACGCTGCAGAGCTGTGATCTCGCTCCTCTGTGGCCAAACATTAGTCGCCAAATACGCAAGAATCAAGTGATTGGAGCCTTACTAGTTTGTCAGCTTCGCCATCTGTGGCGGCCTTGGCCGATGCTTCGTTGCCATCAGCTTCGCGGAGGTCAGAGAGCTCCTCCTCAGCCTTTTTCCATCTCTTTTCCGACTCGGCAGCCTCCTTTGATATTCGTTTATTCTCCTTCTCAAGCTCCTCGATTCGAGCCACGTGCTTTCTGTAAATGTCCGGCGCCGTGTCGCCATCGGGGCTGAAGGGAGCGGGAGACCCAGCACCGGAGCCAGCGCGAAACGAGGTAGACCTCAGCTTAGACTGCTGAGCAAGCGAGGGTGTCGCGGATTGGGGGGACCCGTCGGCCTTTTCGTCTTCGACGGCTGTCGTATCCTCAGCGGGCACGTCCTCGCTGGGCTTGGCCTGGCTCTCGGGAGCAGCATCGGCCGACTCGGGCGGCGGTGTCTCCGTTGCTGACTCGCCTTCCTTTTTCGTGGTGTCTGCTTTCTTGCCCTGCTTCTTCTTCTTCATTTGCTCAACCTGGGCATCGTAAGCTAGCTGTAACGGATGGCGCATACGGGATTGCTCACACGCTTCCTGGCGGCAGCCAGCTTCTCCTGGCGCGCCTTTTCTTCTGCATCCGCCATGATGAAGACAGATGGAGGAGCTGATGGCGGAAGCACTAATTGTTGCACTGGGGGGAACGCGGCCGTTTTCAATGGACGCGGGTGGCGGGTTGATGGTTCTAGCTCGCGACAAGCTGCCGAAGCTCAGTCGTCATACCCAGGATGGTCTAGGTGGCCACTGGACGGGGGCCTACCGTGCGAAAGCGGCAGGGTGCAATACCCACACTGTAGGTCGAGTATGCCCGCCTCGACCCTTCCGCGATCCTTGCTTGCCTGCATAGCAACAAGGCTAATATCAACCACTGGTAACACCTCTTTACGAACATGCATCCTACTGTGGGACGAGTTGAAAATTGCCTGTCATTTAAGGCCACCAAAGGCTGTGTTGTGTTGCATCAAGTGGGAGAGTCGATAATCGCCGTGCCGGAGAGCTAAACAAGGCCCTGAGCTTTTGTCGCCTGATGATCGTATGTAAGCCTCTAGCACTGCATAGGCTCCTTCCCAGATGCTTGCTGATACTGTTACCCTATAAAATGCAGTGATATTCTCTCCATAAATTGCAGGAGTCAAGGAACCCGGAGGCAATATGGATCCATAGCTTGAAATGTCTCCTAGTTGCCACCGTAGATTGGCTTTCTTATTTACTTCAGCATCTCAGAGGCACTAGTTACAGCAACCGTCTCTCTCCGCACTAGCTTGTTTGTTACAGCTGGCTTCAGGGCGGTGGAGCATGTAGCAATTGTTGCCATGCTGGCAGAAAGACGCTCTCGGCAACAGGCCTTACAGCTGTTCACGTTCTCCTTCCGCCAGCTGCCAGCTGCCAGCTGCATGTTTGTAAACACCACTCTCTTCGCCCACATCCCACGTCCTGCTTCGCATTCCGCATGCCCGCTTTGATTCTCAAATACTTCGACAACAAGGAAGACCATATATTGTTGATCAGAGTTGCCTTGAGACCTTTTGCATCGCCAGATATCTCGCTCGTCTCTGAGGTCCGTTCGATATTCTGTTTCCTGACAACGCGTCTTTTTCTTCAGAGCTTTGACAGAACTCCAAGCTCGGTGTGGTCTGAAATACTCTTTAAGGGCTCATGCAAGCCAGCTTCACGACATCTCTCGTCTCTCTGCATCCCTTCTGCATTTACCTTGAGCTCATTCCTCAGGCTCTACGCATTCTCAGCCCAACTGTTGCAGACAATTCGACCCAAACAGAGTAAGCTAAATACTAGACACCTTCACAGAAGCTCGCTTGACGACGCGTTTAACTTCTCTGCGTGAGTCGTCCCTGCATCTGACTTTGCTCATGGACAATCAACACTCACATATCTCGCTTCTTCAGCGTTGCGGTTCATACCATCATCGTTCACGTAAACAAAAACCGGCAGTGTTTACGTCTCACAACCATTTCGGCCTTTTTGCCAGCTGTTGCACAGGTTTTACGCATCCTTTTATGTTTGTCAAATTCTGCTGTGAACATTGATTTGACGATTTTACGCATTGTCTCTGCTCGTCCTTTAAAGTTCTGCTCGCCAGCTGCCGCAGTTTCTTCATTCTGCAGAAAAGTCGACCTTGTCCGCTTTGCAGTTGTCAACTCTTGTCCACAATCTGGGCCAGCTCTCTATTACCTCAGCTATCCATCTTCAGCGACATCTCGACTTCAAGCTACGAAGATGAACTGGAACGAGGGTTGTCTTTCTCGGCACGCCCGGGGCAAGGGCTGGAAGGAAGATAACGCTCGCCAGAAAGAATACTTTGCAAAGGCTCGCGCCCGCCCTCGTGAGGCATCTTCGGCGTCTGATGCCGGCGAGCCGAGCTTTGTTCCCGACTACATCCCGCAGGCAGCTGCTGTCGACCAAGGTAAACCAGAGACAGAGCCAGCCTCGGCCGATTCACAGCCGGGCACTGCCGCTGCAGACAGCGGCCAGGACACTAGCGACGACTGCAATCAGCTTGCACTGGCCCTTGCCATGCCAGACGTGGCGCTTCAGCATGAGGGCGGCGACGACGATGAAGACAACCTGGAGTCGTCCAACGACGTGTCCCAGCTGCGCAAACAGCAGCTTCTAGAGAAGAAGGACTGGGCGGGCCTCGGCGTCTCGTCTCTGGGCCCAAAGTTCCACAGGATATCCTTCAAGCTCCCCGCCGCCGAGGCGGACGACAGCCAACGTTCGTTGACGGGTCCAACCCCCTGCTCGCTGGCCTTGCTGCGTCTAACCAACCGCCTCGCAGGTGACGGAGGCTTCTGGCCCCAGACAAAGCCCCAGACAAAGGCTCGCGACATCAACATCCTCGCACCGCGGGAGGAGGCCGACGGCGCCAAGCGAGATTAGGAGTCTCGCGGTGGCTCGAAGCGTCACTCACGGCGTCGATCCCGCTCGCCGCTGTCCCAGGCCATCGCCGCTGAGGCCGAGAGGAGTCGCAAGCGAAGGCGCCGACATCGAAACCGGCACGGAAGTCGGCATCGAAGCCGACACGAGCCTTTGTATCCAGACTATTGGACTCCCGGCAGTGATCGTCGACGAGGCCGCCGCCGCAAGAGGTACTATACCCGCAGTCCGTCGCGATCCTCCATCTCAACATCGCCTAACCGCAGAACACCACGAGCTCCACGCGCTAACAAGCCCTCGGCCTCGAGCAGCGTGTCGCCGCAGCCCGAGACGACGCACTCGTCGCCGTCTCTCATCCGGCATCCCCGGCCCAGCCGACCCTTCGAACGGGCGCGCCTGCTCGACACCCGTGCCCAGACGCTAGACGATGAGGCTGCGTCCACGGCGGCCATGGTCGGCAGCCCCGAGCCGGCCTATGGCCGGCCGACGACGCCCCTGTCCCCGCTGGAGTCGAAGTCTAAGTCGGGCGACAAGAAAGACGATGACGACGAGGAGAAGCAGTGGAAGCAGTTTGTCCTGGACGATTGAGGGGCTGAGTTCTCGCCCCAGTTGTAAGCATGTATTGTACGAATGCGACGGCTGGCGGGTCACCCAGAAGGGGCGCCGACGCGAGATGGTGCTATACGACTCTACGAGTAGGTGTGCGGGAACAAGCCGGGGGGAGTCTTCAGTCATTGTGTGTGAGGATGGAGTATCTCCACGGTCAACGCCGAAGGGCAGGGTAAGAAATCGCGCATTCTCGACGTCACTTGCGTTGCACCCAGGTCCGGCGCCGAGCTAGCATGGAACACATGATCAATTAAATCGTGGCCTTGATCCATCATCGCGATAACGTTCAACGTCTATGCCTGTCTATTCCCAACCGAGAGCCGCTCACTGGCCGACGCCCCTGCGCCCATCGCCGTCGACCCCTGCCGCCTCCGCACACTCCTCAGCACTGCCCCGCGCGTCTCCGCTCCATCTTCCCCAGTGTCACACCGCCCGTGTCTTCTAGAAGAATTCCACGACACCCGAGCGCCGGCCCAACCCCTGCCCCCTGCGGCCCTCCACAAAGCAAAAGAGTGGTGTGCAGAATGGGAATGGTAGGGCCCCTTCGCAGGCCGAGGCGGTGCATCCTGCGTCCTGCATGGACTCCGCATACAAATTGTGCTCGCCCATATGCGCAAAGTAGAACAAGGCTGCCCGAGAACCCTGACGGGACAGCGTGCTGACGCCAAGAAGAAGTCGAGAGAAAAGCAATTGGATATCGTAGCGAGACATTTCTGCAAGTGTAAGAAGTTGCCTAGAGTGGCTTTCAGGGGCCGCAGTCGGCATTAGAGGCCACATCTCAGCTTCACGAGGCCAACCGACTGGCCCCCAACGCCGTCTGCCTCGGGAGGGTGGTGACGTCGCAGGGCCGTTATCGACAGCCCACCCTCCTCGGACACCACTTGGAGCCCCAGGCTACAGTGGTGAAACAGAACAAAACAGGAAAAGCGAATATTCGCCTTGGCCGAGGGTGACGCCCGTCTGTCCGAGAACCAGCTCGTGCAGAAGACCGAGAGTTCAGTAGATATCCAGTAAAGAGCCCGTTTGCCGAAGACGTGGCCCGTCGAAAATGATGTCAGTCTTTTCGGCGGACCTCCTTTCTCTTGGGCTGACAAGTTGTCTTGCAATTGGGGCACGCATATCCGCTGCGGTCGATGTAGATTCTCTTGAGGCACTTGGAGCACCTCCACCAATTTGTTGACACCTTGCGGTCGCCTAGCCACTCCTCGTTGATGGTGCCACCCCGTTTCTCAATGTCCTCTTTGTGAAACTCCCGTAGGTGATCCCGGAAATGATCCAGCCGATGGAATGGATCCAAGCGACGAGCACAACGTGGATAGTCGCAGTTAAAGGACTCCTTCTGCGATTCTGGTGCGTGACGGTGCTTGTAGTGTCGATCGAGGTCCGCACGCCGTTTGAAGGGCTTGGCCGTGCAGCCGGGATGGAGGCAGCACACGGGATAGTCACGGCCAGATTGAGAACTGAAGGTAGTATTAGCAAAACATCTCAACTGCAGGTCCAGTGTGCCCACGTACGACTTGCTCCGTCGCTCATCCGACGAGCCCCTCGGTTGTGCGAGCTCCTGCTCCGCGTCTGCATCTAGCTCTGGGCTTCCATAGTACATGGGAGCTGAGCGCGGACTCATCTGTGCATGTTGTGCATGGGGAGAAGCGGCAGATGATGGCGACTCATGGAAGGTGTAGTACTCATGACCAGGTATCGGCGAGGCGACGGTGGAGGACCCCTGTGTGCTACCCTCGGAGCTTCCATATCGTGACAGAGGCTCTGACTGTAAGTACCGTGTCGATGAGGATGTTGCATCGCCGTATGCACCGAAAGGAGACGTCATGCTGTCGTCGTACGTGTACGGGGTATAGGCGAATTCCATGCTCTGAGTCCAATGCCCAGTGGCCGTCCCGCGACACGCCGTTGCAGGTTCGCGAAATACTGTAGCCGATAGCCGTGCTGTGTCTCGGTTACGCGGAGACGATGGTGTTTCCACGAGTACAGAATACGAGGCGGTAAGGGAATTGTCGTATTCTTGCTATGTGTGGAGCACAAATCTGGGATGAGACAAGCTTGGGCAAGAAGAGAAACACGGAGAGCAAGACGGCGGATTCCAATGACGAGCACGGATGGTCGAGGGAGAGAGCGTTTCTTGGTCTTCGCAGCGGGTGTATATGCCAATAAATATCGTGAGGAGGATTCTGGACTGATGCAAGGTGGTAGTGGTAATAATACCGCCTTTGGCAAATGAGGCGAGAGAGGGATATATCTGTACTTTGACGCAGTATCCCCACGTGTGTGAGAGACCTGGAAAGGGCAGTTTATTAAGTATGGCTCACCGTGGCCGGGCCGAGGAAGAAAGACAGGCTTCTAGAATGTCTCTAGCCCCGGCGGGCAGAGGCGGGTCCCCGACGACGAACATGCAGCAGCAGCGTGGGCCGTCGACACACTGACCAACAATGCGGGCTGGTGTGAGTGGGTTCGGCTTCAGCAGAAGCCCAGTCTGCTCCGTCGTTGCAGCAGAGACGAGGTCATCTGCAAGGTAGCGTCCAGCATGGCGCATGAGTCAAATGAGCTTAACTGCGGATAGCCGATCCTACCGCAGCGAGGGTCACGGCTGCGGGAGGGCGAGCGCACTTCCATGCCGCATTCTAGGCTGCCACCGAGCGACCAAGTGTGCAGCTCGCAGGGGTGCTCACGGTGGCTGCGAGCCCGGCCGTCGGTGCTGGATGCGGGAGGAGAGGAGAGAGGGGAGAGAGCGTCCTGGTGGACCAAGAGTGAGGCTAAGCGTCTGCAGCCACGACGCGGACCCAAGTCGCCAGGGGTCGTCGCAACCTTGAGGAGATTGGGAGATAAGAGGAACTGGGGATGCGGCTCAGGGTCCGCGAGCGTGATCCACCCGCCCAGCGTCAAACTGGCCTCATCGTCTGATCGAGGCTGACGAACCGAAGCCTCAGTCGAGCGCGACAAGACGAGCAAGGGGGGGACGACATGAGGGAGGGCACGATCACCCTGCAGAGGGCAAAATCTGGCGCTGCGGCTGCAATTGGCTTGCCAGCCGTGGCATCCGGGCATTGGAGGGCTCGCTGCAGCGTTCAGGGCACCGGGATGCATTGGAGACTGCCGGAGCGGTCTACGGGTATGGTGGCTGTTTCGCCGTGTGGCCGGGACACGAGCCGTCATCTCTCTGACGCTCGCTGAGGACGAAGCGGCCGAGTCGACTTGCGGTCGGGTTTCAACTCTGGCCTTTCCATTGGTGAAGGCAGCTTGCCAGCCTGGAGTAATCTAGCCTGCCGGAGGCGGAGCCCGTTGCCATTGGCCCCGCCTGGGTCGATAGGCTTCGTGCCACCGTTACTGGTGGCTGCGGGTGACGGCGGCTGCAGCCGATATACCAATGAATTGAGATGTCGCGAGACGCCGGCAATCCTGCGACAAGTGACTCTGGAGAACGACGCCGGCGGGAGAGCAAGAGGAGGCTCTGCTGCCGTCATAGGGGCCCTGCGCCATCAATTGTGGATCGATCGATGCAGGTGACGCCAGTAGTTTCACTGCAGAGAACCTGAGCTGGGAGCACTTGGCTGGGGAAGATGGCCCTGCACTGCCACGGTCGGACGCTGGCCCCGTTGGCGTCGCGCGCGACGTATGTATTATGCTTTCGCGCAATATCAGCCCGATCCGCCAGAGCGCGCCTGCGTCCAGTGACACCCGTCAGCCGCAGGGAGCTCGGTGCCGCTACCAGACTGGCGCAAGGGCGGCAGCTCAGTGAGCCTCACGAGGAGCCTGATGATGCCGGTGCGTGTGGTGATGCAAGGTGTCGGGCCTGAGCAGCCCTATGGCCGCCATCCGCTGACCTAGCTTACCGGTCCGTAACAAGGGTTCGGTTGCCGGTACGGCGAACACGAACGTCACATGATGGCGCTCGAGGGATCCGTCCGTGCCGAATTGGATTCTGCAGGCTGCAGCGAATGCCTGGAGGCGAGGGAATAGTGAGGCGATCGGCGACGATGTCCGTCGAGGATGGGGATGGCCACCGACGGTTGATTTCCTCCGGTGACCTCCTAGGCTCTCGACCGAGCAGTAGCTAATTAGCAATCGGCAATGGATCGCGAGCGTAAGCAACGCGTCATGATGTGAGATGGAGCATCAATGATGGAACATCAATGTCTGAAACGGTGGTTCGGTGAGCAGGAGCGAGAGATACCCTTTGGAGCGTGGTGCAGAGGTCAGGCGTAGCGCAAGTACGACCTCTAGCCTTCGCAGCCCCCAACCTCTTCCATTGCCATCCATCTCTACTACCATGGCCATACGATTGCTTCTTGTGGTAGAGCCAATTGAACCCGTGCGATCCTGAACGCAAAGTGCTCACAAAGAGCGACTCTGACATTGACTCGGCCCACACATCACAATGCTGATGCCCCGAATCCGGGTCAGTGCTTATCATCCATACGCGCTTCCAAAGTTAAATTCACCGTCAGTCGCCGGCATCCAATGTCGAAGTGGGATCAAGCGAGAGGGGGATGGCACGCGCCTGACGACAAGACTTCTACCAAGCTTCAAACACACATCGGGTACGCACGCAAATGACTGTCCAAGACGAAGACCTGGCGCGAGGTTGACTTGTCAATTAACTCGAACACTTTCCCATAACCCGCCTGGCAGCACGCATATGCGGCCGCAGTCTCTAGAACACCGAAGCAAAGCAGAAATGGCAAACCAGCCAGAGCCGAGAGACCTCACTTCCCACAAGCGCCATTACCATTGGCAGTCGTGGATATTCAAACATCGTCCTCAAGGAATTTGTACGCAAACTTGAAGTCTGCCTTTCGTCGGTTCATCCTAGCGACTGTTAGCATGTTTTCCCAATCGGTGATGTGATAGGGAGGGACGAACCATGTGCTCTCGTAGTCGAAGAACCGATACGTGCCCTGCTCAAACTCCTCGGTGATGTTCTTAGGCTCCTCATGGCGCTGAAACCACGTCTGGTACTGCTTGTGGAACCGCCAGCTCTGGTCCTTGAGTGCCTTGGCCGCCAGATATTGCTGTGCCGTGTTCTGCTTGTAGTAAAAGACATAGAACAGCGTATCCGGGTCAATGCGCGTGTAAAGCCGTGGGTCATCGAATATGGGTAGCGGTTCTCGCGGGAAGCCGGATCCTGTTTGCGGCATGGGCACGTCGGGCCGGTATGTACGTGGGACCTCGGCGTCGTGGCTTTCGGGACAGCTCGCCTGGCTGGCGGTCATCATCCGCAGCGTCGACTGCGCCGATGGCGGCGGTGGCCGCTTCTTAGACGTCTCGTACGTGTCGACAAGATCTTGCAGCGACGCGGGCAGGTGGTAGACACACTCCTCCTCGGGCACCTCCACAATTGGCTTGATGCCGTTTGTGGCGCCGTTTGTTTGGGATGCTGAAGGCAACAAGGTCAGTATGGTGCACGTTGGTCCAACGTCGAGGGGCATCGTCTTACCACTAGGAGTCTCCGAGGACTCGGGCATGACAGGTTGCTTCCCGGCAACCTTGGACTTCTTGGAGGACCGCGTGCTCGAGGGTTCCGGCTCGGTGGGAGCACCAGGTGTGGGCAGCTTGGGCTCTGCTTGTTGTGGTGCAATGGGCTGTACAGGTTGCACTGAGGGGAGGGCGGGTGAGCTTGTGGCACTCGCCCTGGGCTGCACCGAGGGTAACGGTGATATGCCTACGGGCGTGGCACCCGGTGGCGGCGGTAAGGGTGCAATGCCGACGTTGTTCTTATCGCTGGCGGCGGCGGCGGCTGCTGCGGATGCATACTTGAGGCCTTCTCCCGCAGGTCTCGTCGGGACAGAAGCCGGCTTCATCACCGGCCCACCTGCGCTGCCGTTACTTACCGCAGACAGAGGCGTGTGTAGCGTGGCCAGTGCGGGCAACGGCGACTTCGTTTGTGCTGACGCCTTCCGGCCGCCGGAAGCTGCGACAGCGGCGACGGCAGGAGGCACAGCAGTCTCCGGCTCCTTTTGCGCTTTCCTCGACGCCGGTTTCGCGACTGGTGGCTCCGGTTCGGCTGGCAGATCGTCCTGCACGGACTGGGTGTCTTGCGACGAGCTCTTCTCGTTGTCTGCGCCCATGCCGAACGCACCCTCGTCATCTTCCAGAGCCAGGTCGTTGTACATCTCCTCGTCCTCGATGTAGTCCTCGTTCATGCCGTCCGATACGTAGTACCGAATCGTCTCCTCCAGGTCGTTGACTTGCTCCGTCTCGACGCCTCCGTTCTCGAGTGACCGTCGAATCAGCTCCATCTTGCCCTGATGCCACTTGTGTTGCTCGATTATCCGTTCAATCTCGGCCATTCGGTCCGCCTTTGACCCTTGGTTCTTGCCCTTTTTCATGGTCGCCGATATGGACTCGCCCTCAGCTTCCAGGGCCTCGATCTGTTGTTCCAGCTCGTCGACCATGCTGCTTAGGAATTCGCTAGCCTCCACCTTGGCCTGCTCCTTGGGGTCGAGCTTCGCAGCGGCTGATAGACCTTCCTTGGAATACGCTTTCGTCTTCATGGCCTTTTCGACGGCCTTGAACTTCTCCATTTGCTAGACAGACACCTTTAATCAGCTCGACATCACAGGATACGAAGAGTAATGAGGGCCACGTACCGTCTCTATCAGCTTGCGATGCTCCAGTAAAGGAGCCTTGTCCTTGATGTCGTTGCTGGCGGCCCATGTCTTGATCTGGTCGCGCAACCGTTGC
Source organism: Tolypocladium endophyticum (assembly GCA_024339985.1). Lineage (NCBI taxonomy): Eukaryota > Fungi > Ascomycota > Sordariomycetes > Hypocreales > Ophiocordycipitaceae > Tolypocladium > Tolypocladium endophyticum. The sequence goes on from JALHBW010000105.1 coordinate 502,922, forward strand.
AGCTTCTTGATCTCGCGCTTCAAGTTGTCTTCCAGCTTTTCCTTCTGTGCGGGATTGTTCGACTGCTCAATCTTCTCGTAGATGGCCTCGAACTCGGCGACGCCTTCGGCCACCTTCTTGAAGCACTTGTCGACTTCTTGTGCTAATTTCCTTGCCGCCATTGTGTCGGAGTGTGCGCGGGAGCGTCCGGGCCCCGCGAATCCTCTTGCGCCTCGGGTTGTTTCTTATCGCCAGCAAAAGATGCCCTGGCGCGTTCGCTAAGCGCTGGTGGTCGTCCCCGGTCTGGTTGCCAGGAAACGCACTCGTTCGAGGGTCGTTGAGGGTACAGGTCTGGGTGTGCGAGCGCGCGCGCGTCGCGTCTGCGGTCGGAAATGTGTGCCGCACGATGGAAGAGCCAGGGGCCTCGTACGGAGACCAATCCGGGAGCTGGGTGTTGATGGGACGTTTAGTGAAGCAAGCAAATGCACGAAGTTTGCGAGAAGATGGACGTGCGAGATGGAAGTTGATACTAGCGAAAGTCACTGGCCCCCGATTGGCTAGCACGTGGCAGATATCCGCGATTCACGACCGTTAGTCACCAGCTGCCATTTCATCACTGCAACAGCGCTGAAAGTCCAAAGAATGGCCAGAGGGCTGTAAAAGCGCTGCATGCAATATTGACAACGTATTTTGTTATAAAAAAACCGTGTTAATAGTCACAGAGATGTCGTTACGGACTCGTGACCCAGCATCTGCTCGCGACGCTGCTATCTGTGAGTACCTCTGAGCGACCGAGTCGGCGATAGGCAAATACGTACCTGTCTCTCACATGACATCGCGTCTACCTCCTAGGTGGCTGCAATTGGCAGAGAAATTCGGGCCGGGCTTTAACTTAGTGCTCGTGGTTCGAATGAGACTCATTCTCAGGTCCTGAGGGTCCAAACCGCCAGCTAACACCTATACTTCCTACGTCGCACTTTCGCTTCTTCGCTTCGTGTGCAGGTGCGCCGAGGCGTAGAGGTTACTGCCGGTCGTTCTTTTTGCTTGAGGTCTCGTCATACCAGCGGTCGTCCACCGCCTTGCCTATAGTACTCCGACATCGCCTTGAAAAAAGGGCCTGGGCATCTCGAACAATATTCGCCGTGAAGGTTCGATTACTCAATATGAAGGGTAAACTATATTATCCTCATTCTCGCCACATCAATTGGTTCTAATGACTTGCTGTAGCCATCATCCAGCGTGTCTTGTCGGCCTCGGTGACTGTAGACAAGGAGGTTGTCTCGTCAATTGGACGCGGCGTCCTCGTCTTCGCGGCGGTCGCGCCCGGCGACACGGAGACTGAGATCCATTCTATTGCCTCCAAGGTCCTTAAGATGAAACTCTGGGATGACGAGGCGGGCGGAAGGGTAAGATGGCCTTCGTCTCTCCCCGTTTCGCCCGTGATACCGACGGTGGCTAATGATGGCACGGAGAAGTAGTGGAAGAAGAGCGTCACTGACATCGGTGGAGAGGTACTCTGCGGTATGTCCGTTGTCTGCTCACCTGCTGGTTCGCGTCGACTGTGAAGCCTGACTGATCACTTTCTGGCAGTGTCTCAGTTCACGCTGTTGGCGAGGACGAAAAAGGGGACGAAGCCCGATTTCCACGGGGCCATGAACCCGGAGGAGGCCAGTCGTCTTTATCACTACTTTGTGCAGAAGGTCAAGGACGGTTACTCGGCAGATCGCGTCCAGGACGGCAAGTTCCAGGCCATGATGGAGGTTGCGCTGGTGAATGACGGGCCTGTGAGTCGCAGCTGGCATTGAATTCGTGCCGCAAGTCACTGACAGCCGCTCCAGGTTACTCTCGAGCTCCAGGCCGGGGCTAACAAGACTACGGAGGAGACGTGAGGCCGGCAGGGCAGGTTTACAGAGACGTGCATGCGCGACGCAACGAGGAGAACCCATGGTGCGCCACTGGCATATCACGATCGACGACCACAAGCCGCAACGTACCAAAAGTAGTACTATCCTCGGACAAAGTATCGCGCCGCAAAGTAAGGGTGAAGCAGCGAACTGAACACAGTGGTGACACGGTTCACGACCGAGTGAGATAGTTTTACGCATTGCATACGCATTGCAACTGGCGTTGGAAGGGCTGAAACTAGACGAGGCATTTCTTCTACATGCTCGGTACCGGATAGATGTGACGGATCAGTTTTCAAATAGATTGCTGCATCCGCGTTCCTCCTTGCAGAACATCCATTCCACCTTGACGCGAGCCCGAAGGCGGGTGGTGAAGAATGCGTGAAGGTACGGTGTAGTACTGTGGGCATGGGCCGGCATGGATTTAGCCAGCAACGGCCAACAGACATCCAGCTTCTTCGTTAAGAAGGTTGTCAGTGGTTGGCGAGCTCCTGATTCACCTGCACGTGTCGGGGCGCAACCCTTCCTGGCCGGCCCGGTCGAAGGTGAGTTCCAGCACGTGGTAATGCCGCATCCGACATGCCAGCGACTGGCGAGACCGGTGAACGGGCCTTGATGGAAGTGCTTGTATAGGAGGTACTCCGTAGGCAGTACGGGAACACGACGCAAGCTGGGAGTCGCATGTCGTTGCTTTGGTCGCGCCGCTCCACCGGCCGCAGCGCAGGACAGCTAGAAACTTCCACAACCCCACCTCAGGCTTCCACAGCTCTCCAAGCTTGGCAAGTCCCAGTGATCCCAGCCTTTCCCTTGCCCTGTCGGCTTCTCGTGCCAATTGACGACGTCTTATAACTACCGAGCCGGCTACCTTCTTCCCTCTTCTCTCACGCAACGAGACACTTTCAAAGTTCGAAACTGTCGTACGAGCCGAGCACCCCTGCATCTCTGCAATCGTTGTTGCCTCTTCTCCCGGTCTTCCAGGGTCCTGTCAGCTCAGCCCACCCCTCGATACCCCGCATCGAATCGAATCGCAGCTCGTAAAGCCTCGTTCGCGACACTTGGGAGCCGACGCTGCTCTTATCCGACGGCCTAGCCCTGCCAGATTGACCCTCGCGGCGTCTATATCTTCTCTGTGTCGCCACGACAAACCGCGTTCACAAATAATTTCTGTTAAATCGCATCACAAACCTCACAATGGCGACTCCGACCCGCCCCCGCGTGTTCTTCGACGTCACCATTGGTGGCAAGGCAGCTGGCCGAGTCACGATGGAGCTGTACTCGGACCTTGTGCCCAAGACGGCGGAGAACTTCCGCTGCCTCTGTACGGGCGAGAAGGGTCTGGGCAAGACGGGCAAGCCGCTGCACTACAAGGGCTCCATCTTCCACCGTGTGATTAAGCAGTTCATGATCCAGGTAGGCTGCACGCATCTGTACCAGGAGGCGCCGCGGCTAACGAAGTGCAGGGCGGTGACTTTACTGCTGGAGATGGTACTGGCGGCGAATCCATCTACGGCGCCAAGTTTGAGGATGAGGCGTTCCCCAAGAAGCACGAGCGGCCGTTCCTGCTTTCCATGGCCAATGCCGGAAAAGGTGAGCCTCGATCGACTCCGCATCTCTCGACATCGTTAGTTGGCTGACAGTTTACAGACACCAACGGCTCTCAGTTCTTCATCACCACAGTCGCCACGCCCCATCTCGACGACAAGCACGTCGTCTTTGGCGAGGTGCTCAATGGGAAGTCGATTGTCCGACAGATCGAGAATCTCCCGACCCAGTCCGGCGACAAGCCCACCAAAGACGTCGTCATCGCCGACTGCGGCGAGCTCACGGGGGATGCCGCCCTCGCTGCCGATGTTAAGCAGCCAGATGCGATGGGTGACCCTTACGAGGACTTCCCCGAGGACTGCAACGAAGCCCTCGACGCCAAGAAGGTCCTCAAGATCGCAACGGAGTGCAAAGACTTTGGTAACAAGGCCTTCAAGGCCGGCAACCTTAGCCTGGGCCTTGAAAAGTACGAAAAGGGTCTGCGATATCTGAATGAGGAACCGGACCTGGACGACGAGCCGCCCACCACCAAGCAGAGCCTCGACGCCCTGCGCTTCTCCCTCAACAACAACTCGGCCCTCCTCAGCAACAAGCTCGAAAGCTGGGACGATGCCATCCGCTTCGCGACGTCGGCCATCGCCGTCGCCGGCACCTCGGACGCGGACCGCGCCAAGGCTCATTTCCGCCGTGGCTATGCCAGCGTGCGGGCCAAGGATGAAGAGGGCGCCCTCAAGGATCTCCAGGAGGCGCACCGCCTGGCCCCTAGCGACGGCGTCGTGGCCAACGAGCTCAACTCGGTCAAGACCAAGGCAGCGGCGCGGGCGGCCAAGGAGAAGGCCGCCTACAAGAAGTTCTTTTCCTAGTGGGAGAGAAATAGGAGAGGTATTCTGATATACTACCAGGGGGGCATAGCGATGTGCTGCATTTGGCGAAAAATGATGGAGAGTCTTTATGAAGGGGAAAGGGCGTATAATAGAGCCGTGATATTACGGTACATGGCATGAAGCTTATTCCCCAAACCGAGTTATGCCATCGGCATAGCCCAATATTTCTGGCCATTGGAAGTGCTCTAATGATGTCTATCTGCGCATAGTGATGGCTCCCTTGGAATCCGTCAGGTGGCCCATCGCGCCAGTGTCGTGAGAGCGCCAACGCCCATACTGTCCCTTTTGGCAATCCCGCCCGCACTTGGCCTTGTAGACTGCCTTCGGGATAGCGTGAGCGCGGAGAGCAAGCTTATTCGTACGCAACGTGTCAGTAGAGTACATAGCCTATGCCATCACTGGGGAGAACAAGGTAGTCGCCCTACCATATCCTTTCACAGATACAAAGGCGCGCAGCCGGCTTCGAGCACTTTTCATTTAGTCTCTGGCAAAGGCTGGGGAGGTGCAACAGTGGTATATTGTTTCCTATCCTCGCTCGCTCGTTCGACACATAAAACAAAAGATACAGAAGCAATGCAGCGAAACAGAAGCTTTTAACAATACCATGCCTGGCCGAAGCCGGCGCAGCTCCCCAACCAGACGACTGCCCACTCTATCGCCCCTTTCTATCCAAGCTCAATGCAAAAGGCCCCCCCACCCCAGAGCGCTCCCGGTGATGCAAGACTGTGGGTATCGGAAGAAAAGTGTATGGATCCAAATCCGTCGCCGCACTGAACGTCAACTCCGGCCAGAGTTTTGCAGCGTGGCGACGAGGCGTGGCCAGACCTGTTCATCTCTGCTGCTTGGAATCCGGGCTCTCGGATCTCCCGCCTATCCTCATGATGCCGCTCAAAATCGTCCTCCCAACCTTGCCGTTCTTCCCCTTTATCGTCCCGCTCCCTGTCCCGCTGACATGTCGCGAGCCGTGGCCTTTCTTGCCATCGAAGCCGCCTTCTCGCGCCCTGCGCCATTCTTTGCTGCGCCGTGGAGCGGATGGATCATCGCTTCCCGAACTGCCGGGCGAATTCTCGACATCCATGGCCAGCGACGGCAAGCCGTACGGGGTGCTCAGCGATTCAATAAGGGTGGCCTGCTCCACTGTCTCTGCGAGCTGATCGGCGCCACGCGACACGGCTTCCCTGTTGCGGACGCGCTCCACCTTTGCCAGGCATGCGTCGGCGCGCTTTTGTAGACCGACGCAGAGATCATTGAAGATGAGAATATCGCCGTCCGCATGGCCTTTTTTGGATTCCGCCGGGCGCAAGTCCATCCACAGCTTCACCAAGCTCGCAAAACTCCTCGCATCGTCTATCAGGTACGGCAGGCTGGGGAAGCCCTCTCGGGCCGTTGAGTCCAGTCTTCCCAATATAGTGACGGGCGTGCTGTAGCTTGCTGGCACGGTTTTCGCCGTGCGCTCTGCCGGGATCCCACACACCTGGTCAATGTAGTCTCGGAACACGGACCGCTGCGTAGTGAGGAACTTGTTCATCGGCTCCATCCATTCCTCGCGCTTGCCGAATGTAGACATGTTGGACATCTTCTGCAGTACCTTGGCGATGAGCGTCAGCGTGCGCTGTGCCCGCGGGCGAGGATGGTCTCGTAGGAGGCCACAGAGCTTGGGTGACAGGATGGCCGGGCAGATGAACCGCAGGAACAAAAACCCGGACACTGAGGTGTACGAAACGGTTCGCAGAAAGTCACCGTAGCGGTCTTCCGCCACGGCACGAATGTACTTGAGAATATGTCGCAGCTCCTCGGGCAGCTGATTGGCGGAATCTGCGATGCAACGCCATACCTCTGTGGTCAGCAGTATCAGCCGATGCCAACGCTGATCCAGGTCGGAGGCGCTAAAGTGAGGCGGCAACTTGCTCGGGTCGACCTCGCAATCCAAGTTGAGCTCGTTGATGTCGTTGATCTTCTCCTGTAGCACTTCGTCCAAGTATTCAGCGCCCAGCCGGCGCATGTGGAACTCAAGCGACTGCGTGAGGAGCGTGTTGCCGCGGAAGAGCAGATTGGCCTCCCCCGCGAGCGACTTGCTCATGTCTCGAACTAGCAACTCCCTGTCGGGAGCCGACTCGATCGACTCGTTCGACCTGAGCCGGCTGCTGAAGCGGAACTTCTTGATGGATGCCTGATTCCCTATGCCGTCGATCTCGTCCTCCACAAGCGCCATGAGCCAGTCGCTCGCGAACCCGGATGCTTGGAATATGTTGAGAAAAGCTTCCGACAGGCGGCGCAGCTGCCCTGGCAGAGCTGCAGATATCAGTGTCGTGAGCCCCGAAGGGAAGCGGTGCAGAAGCTCCGAGAGCGGCTCGTACTCTCTGACTAGCAGGGCAACGTGCTCGGCGTGAGAGACCTTTATCAGCATCGATCCGATAGGCTGCTGCTTGTCGTCCATGATCTGAAACCACTCTTCGTGATCCTTGCCACGCTCGAGCTGATCTAGGATGATGTTGACCGTGCCGCACACGACCTCGTGTGCGCTCACAACCCCTGGCTTTGCCGCAGCCTCGGGGTTCCCTTCCACCCGCTTCAAAACAATCGATAGCTCTTCAACGGTGGGAGGAAGGTCCACAAACTCGCAATCCTCTCTCCAGTAAGGATTCTTCGTCGCAGTCTTCGTCATTGTCCTCGCCCGTACCTCTCCGTCGAGTATAACCTCTGCCAGGTAGTTGCCAACTAACGGATCATTCTCCGCCTTTGCGCCCTTCTCCGGTATGGACAGCTCCAGTCCAGAGGGTTCGGCCTTGACCTTTGCCTCTGTCACTCTGACAACAACTGTCTTCTCTATCCGGAATGTCTCCTCTACCCGGTCCTTTTCCAGCCCCGCAACTTCCTGTATCGAGTCGCTGTCGGAATCATCCAGCTGGTAGATATCAGGCACTGTGTAGGCGCGGAGCAGTACAAACCAGACTTCGAAGGGGACCCGGCTATCAAGGGCCAAATAGACTGGACGAAATATGGAAAGCTGAGTTGCCGAGGACGCGTAAATGGGGAAGATGGCGATGCAGAATTCTTCATCCAAAACCGTATGGTCGAGCTTCTGAATGGCGCATCGCGACAGTTGCGAGAGCTGGATTACCGAAAGCACAGTAATGTCATTCTCCATGAGCAGCTTGAATTCGCCATTTTCGTGGAGGATGCAGGACACTCTCCTCCATGAAGACATGGGGAAACGCTGGTCCCTTGTCGATGATCTCTGCACGATATCTCGCGTCGTCGTCGCTGGTCCCTTGTCCCACAACATTATTGTACCGACTTTGATGATGTTGGAGCCTCGAGTGCTCTCCGACGACTGCCCTTGCCTTCGCAGACCCGGTCGGACCGGTGCAACGGGACTGTTCGAGCTGCCGTTGGCCATCTTCATCCCCACAGGCCGGATCTGTTGCCAACACAGCAGCGCTGCGAGCCACAGGTTCCAGTCGTCCGAAGCCAGGGGCCGCAGGAGTAGTATCGTTTCCCCAGTCGTCTTCTGATCGGCTGTAACGAGCTCAATGCAGGCCTTCCCGGATTCGGGGTACTCCACCGGCAGGACTCTGCATCCACGAAGGTCCGAAATTAACTTCGTGAAGTAGGAGTCGCCACTGTTCTGCCCCGAGTCGCACATGAGATAGCCCTTGTCATCGTCGATGTATGCATAGCCTGAGTGCCATGCACCGCCGACATCGCCTTGGTACTCTATCTCACCGCGCATTCTTCCGCCTAGGGCTTTCATCAGGGATATGAGTCTCGTGGGCTCGCTGGTGGAAACGGGGGTAGGCAGCGAGTCGACCGATACGACGAGATTCACCACTGGAGAAGTGGGTCGAGACACCTGCCGCTTTAAGAGGCGCTTGCCCGACGCCTTTTTCTCTCGAGATTTGGACGGGGTAGACGGCGTCGGGGGCTCCGGATGCCTGCTAGGGGCTACCGAGGGATATCCCACGGAGTCCGGGGCGGGCGCCCTCTGTTCGTCCAAGATGGCGGATCCGGATGAACTAACGCTGCCCACGCGATGACGCTGATCCGACAGAGGAGGCATGCTTCTCTGCATAAGCATTGCGGTATCCATGGTTCGAGTCCTGGGCCGCGAGATCCCGCTGCTTTGTCTCTGTTGCTGTTGATGTTGACTGTGCGGCTGGTACTGGGCGGGTACAGGCGGTGGGTTGGACTCGGTGCTCTCGTACGACTCGCCAAAGGAGTCGTTGAAGACTATGCCTTGCCGTCGGCTCCCTCCTCCGCCCCCGAAAGTAGAAATGGGGGAGCCCTGTTGGGATGACGACCCAAGGTCGCGGGGTACGGGTGGTGGTAGTGATGGTGGCACCACATTCGAGTCTACGGAGAAAGAACTTGCTCCGAGTCTGCGACTGTCGGCCAAGTCCGGTGTGACAGCACGCATCGCGCCGCTGGAATTTGCGTTGGATCCGAAGGCCGACCACGGGCTCGTAACGCTGGGAAGATCCATGGGATCCTGCGGGATCTCGAGCGGTGGGCTGGGTTGTCCTCGAGCCTGACGGTGGTACTCTCGAGGTTGGGACAGCCGTCGTCGCTGAGGCCAGTCTGCCGACTCGCTACCGCCGCCCGGCAAGAGAGCGGCGGCTTGTCCTTCCGTACCAGACGGTGGCATACTCATGCCATTTCTTGTCTGCATGCACGTCCTCGCACCACATTAAAGACGTGCTTTCCTTCTCCTGTGGTGCTGCTGCCTCGGGTAAAGGTGCGTCGCGCAGCGTTAGGCTCGCCCCTCCCCAATCAAAGGTGGATTGCGGTGATATTTGGTCGTCACGTTCGCTATCGGCGTCGTGTTGCTACCGCCCCTAGCTGTGAGCAGGCCTCGTGATGTTTATGATGAGCCAGCCAGACCAGGTGGCTCGTCGCTTTGGGATCCGCCGGTGCCACGGCTCTCGACGTCCCGAAGCGAATCGTCAAAATTGTGTGAATAAATGCTTAGCCAGCTTTGCCATATCATGGGGCGTGGTATGCAACAAAGCCCTCGATGTCGCCAGAGCGAGGTAGCCCGCCGACGGGTGAAGGCGATCACGGACGATCGAATCACCCTTCGCGGTGGATCGGTGCTTGTGCGCGCACACGGCTATGCCAGGAGCGTCGTCTGCAGGAGTCGCCACTCAGGAACAGGTCAACCGAAGGAGCGAATAGCAAAGGCCGAGAAAGAACAGTGCACGAGGTTGGCCAGTGTCTTGGTCGGCTTCGGAAGTGGCAGTCAGTTCTGTTGCGACGCAGATAAGAGCAAGAGTGCGCGCGTGCACGCCTCTGACGGAGCTGCGTCTTGGTCCGATGTGCGTGTGTCAAGAGCTTGCCGCGTAGGCCAGCATCACTGTGCGCACGGCGGCGCTGCGTCAGTCGCTGCGGCTTATGAGCTGTTGAGGGTCGTGGATGAGAGCGGGGAACTCGTCGGTTGGTGGCGGTGGTGGAGGTGGGTGGATGCAGCTTCGTAGATCGGAGCTCCAGTCCAGCCAGAGAGGCAGGCCCTGGCGCAGTGCAGCCTAATAGGGAACAGTGCGGGATGTCAGCGACGGAGATGGTCTCCAAACGACCCTCCCTGGTCGGCCCCGAAAAGCCAAAGGCGACAGGGCGTGGTTGTTCCGCATCAGCCGTACGGACTAGCCGCCCCGCAGGAGAGCTCGTCGTTGCGATGGCGGCTGAATCGCGCACGGGGACTTCTCGGGAGTTGGTGGCCAAGCTTTCCCCGGGCGTAGTGTCGCTTCTGGAACCAGATGCGATGGCCGGCAGTGCGCTCGTTGCCTGGACGAGACCTGACGGGCTGGATGAGATGGAAGCGAGGCTGTCAGGCTGCCCTCTGGAGGAAGAGGCGAAGTGGGGAGATTGCAATTGGAGGTGGGCTGGCAGACGGAGACGGCGCCGAGCTTACAGTTAGCAGCAGCGACACCAGCGGCCACGAAAACGGACAAAATGACGCTTAGCCCAAGGCTTAATATGGCCGCGGAATTAACAAATCCCGCAGCTACTCCGACGCGGAACCTGTATGAGCATGAGCATGAGCATGAGCAGCCGAGACGACGACGAGCGCCATTCCTCTGCGGTCAGGCTGGCTGAAGCTGCTGAAGCCTGAGTAAGGTGCAGTGCCGTCCAGAAGTCAATGACGGGAGTGCAGTGGCTACAGCGGCTGCACCCTCTGGTGAATCCCTGTAGCAGCCGGGCCCATGGAGGCCGCTCCCCGCCCCGCGAAGACGGGGCGGACCTGTCCCGCATTGTCTCACGGCGCCGACATTGATCAGTGAGACGAATGCACCCCGGTCGTGACATTCCCGCAGCGGAAGGCCTAACTTAGTTTACTCCCCTTCGTCCCTGGCACGAACCAGGGCAGAGGTTCTTGGAAATTGAGTTCGAGGCCCGGGTCTACGAGGCCAGGCGGAATTACCTTGGAACCCAGGCAGTACCTTGGGGGCAAGGGTTCCAGTAACTGAACAGGGGCCTTGGCGACGGGAGACGGGACCTCAGCCCGCCAAGCCCTCAGCCAGCTGCAAACCCGCCGGGAGGACCCCCACGAAGCCGGGACGTCATTTCCAGTCGTCAACGGTCCTTGACCTTTGCTTCACGCGCCTGGCGCAAAAAGAAAGCAATGACGAGTAATCAAAGACAAGCGAAGGAACAAAAAGATCAACGACGGTCCACCCACCTCCTGCAGATGGGACACTTCAGCGGGAGCCCTGGATCGAGCCTACCTACCTGTGATGGCGACGGCAGCAAGATGCGCCCCCAGATCGCATCCCACGCCGGGTAAACGAAATTGAGGTGAACCACCTGACGTCGCAGCCCCGGTCTCCGGAACGTCTGCGAGATGTCCCTCCATCGCAAACGAGTAAGCGCGCTCCGATCCCGAAGGGGCCAGCTGGTCGTTGCGGATCGCAACTTGGAAGGAAATACTGCGGCTTGGCTTTCCGACGGCAATGCTTGCGTAGTAGAGCTGTGTCTTCTCTTGTAAGAATGACTCCTGTCCGTGACACAGAGCACGCCATGTTAGTTACAGACTAACTACGGGGCTAAGACGGTCTTAACTTCGTCGAGCTTGAGCGGGAACTTCCGCCTGCGGATCATCGCTTTACGGAGACGGAGAGGCTGCTTCTTAGGCACTGCTCCAATGTCGGTTGCTGTGTGACATGCCTCTCCACCGCCATAATCGGTCGCCGTCGCCGCATGGATGTGCCAGATGCACTCATCGTACAGACTGAGGAAGATCGCCATCTACTCCACGATTTACACACCGAGCCCCAGCTTTGCGCGCCGTCCAAGCCAGACGCCGCGAAACACCTGCTGTGGTGATTTCCCCTGACTAGCGCATTGCTGTCAAAGCTCTCTGCGATTGTAGGACGTCGTACAAGCTTCCCGGCGGAGGCCGCGAACGCTGCCGGTGCTGCATGTCTCACCGCCGCGGCCAGGACAGCTGCACACCAGTCAGTCGCACGCGTGTACTCGTACTCGTACAGGAAGCATCATGCAGACCACCATGCCCAGATCTGAGACCTCTTCCCAATCTCGGGACTCGTGGTCGACCGCCGACGCCGAACACCGTTGAAGTTGTAAGCAGATGCAACACAGGTACGCCTCGAGCATCAGCAGCAAGCCTCATTGGCAAAGGGTTGCATCAATGCCTCGATGGGCTCGTATGTGAATGTCACCTCTTCACCGCTCTGATGAGACATTGCCGAGTCCTTCGTGTCGAGACCACAACCGATATTGACAAACCTCTCATTTGGTCAACAAAAGGTTCCGGTATTGGAAAATCTTGTTAATTAGATGAAATGCAATCTGAGTCACGGTTTCACCCTTTTACTTTTGCCTTCCACGTAGACCTTCGCGCATTCTCTCGCAGCTGCAATGATGGATATAGCATCCGAAAGCCCCTTCACCGTCATGCAAGGTGTAAGTTTTCGTTGATAACGTAGCCCTCCGCAGGATAGATAGAAACTCCCTTTGCGTAAATACAGATGTAAAATCAAGATAAGCAGAACATGCGTGCTTGTGTGCGTGTGTGGAAACAGCATTGCAGCTCAATCGACGCCAACAATGGACGACTCTTCCAACTCCCAATTGCCAAAACATCGGGACCCCCGGTACCCTCGTATCAAAAAAACAACAGGTGTCCCCCAGGGACTCGGTTCAACAAGAAAAGTAGCGCATTTGTGGTGGTTGCTGATGCATTAACGGACGGCACTGCTTAGTGAGATCCGGGCGCATCCGTCGGGCTAGTAGGGGTGCTCCGGGCGTGACTCAGGTCCGCACTTCCCGTTCGCCGCAGGGCCTGCCGCATTGTCTCTATATTCAAATCATTCGGGGCAGCAAGGCTGTGCTGAACGACGCTGATAGGGCTCCCCATTGGCTTGCGGACGGGGCTCGTCTCGACGCCTTTCATACTGCCTGGGTTACTGGTCGGCGGGCTCGTGCCCGGCCCCTGACTGGACACTGGTGATCGGATTGGGGACGGGGAGCGATTCAGACTCGCAGGGGGGATCGAGGTGAGCCCAGCCATGTGGATGCCCTCCCGAGAGTCGACAGCGTTGCCATGACCAGTATGCTCAGATTGCACCACGTCGGCAAACGAGATGAATGACAGCCGTCGCACGTCCGCCGAGTCCAGCGAACCGTAATTGGAGGCACTGTCGGGCGGCAGCCCAACACGGTCCGCAAACGAGGCCAGCTCGGCGGCCCATTCGCTGGCGGGTTGGTCGTAAGGGGTGCTGGAGCCCTGTCCTGCACACGCGCCCGTCACCGTAACGGAGGCAGGCAGGTGTGAGGTGTGGGTGACAATCTCGACGGCGTCAGGATCCAGCTTCTTGTTCGTAATGGCTTCGGAGGCGTCGTCAAGCACAGGCGGGATATAGTTTTCCGTTTGTATGTGCGTCGGGATCGCCGGTGAGCTGGGCTTCAACACCGTGCTGTCCTGAACATTTCGCTCGAAGATCTGAGAGCCGGCCGGAGAGGATACGCGAGGCGAGCCCGAGAGGCCTCGGGTTGGAGAAGAGGGTAGTACGGCATGGGCGTGCTCGCTTTGGGTAGTGTTATGCGTCGGCGACGCCGTCGTCCGAGATGTCGAAGATAGCTTCGAGTCGTCCCCAGGCAGCGAAGGGGGTTCCGTGCTTGACCCAGACTTGAACGAGGCGTCCGCCTTCTTCTTACCGAAGCCAAACAAGCTCCGCTTCCTGCCCTTGGCGTTCTTCTTGCCGTCTTCTCCGGCCTGTGACTCGGCCTCTGTCTCGTCCAAGGCTCGGGGGGTCGAGTCGCCGGGGTCGGCGGCGCTCACCACATTCTCATTGTGGGAATGAGCTTCGCTGCTCCTCAGCGGCGTTTCGTCGACGAGACTCATGGTGATGAAGGTGTAGAATTCCCGCGACGGTGGTCACGGTGTGGGTTCAGGGTCTGCTCTGCATGGATGGGGAGCTACGGAGTCAGCGAAACCTCCAGCTTGAGCGCAAGCAGGGTGCGGAATATGAAAGGGACGGAAGAGTTGTCGACGAGAAGGACAGAGGTCGAGGCTTCAGTGAACAGGCAGAGACCTTGCGGTTCTCACGTCGCCATTCGCCCTTGCCCTTGCCCTGGCGTGACAGGGACAGATGCAGAGGAAGGTGACGATGAGGAGCTGGCCATGTGTTGATCGGGCGGGACTAACACGCGTAGGTATCTGCTGTCGGCGGCAACACTGACGGAGGCCCTGGCGCCCGACACGTGGACCCGCTCAGCGCTATGCGCACAAGTACAGTGGGCCAAGCGGCGCAAGCCGCCTTTCGCCCCCTCTTACGGCGCCAAAAATGGGATCGAGTAGGGCCAAACCGAGCCGAGTGACGCAACTGATCGGGTGCTGCGGGCGCCAGCCCCAAGCGTTGCCGATTTGGGGGCCGTCCGTGTCTGTGGGAGACTTGACTACGATATACACAGCCAAGCGAAGTCATCAAGCACGACGAGAAAAGGAGGAGTGACGATGAGATGGTCCAAGGAGCGGGGAATCAGAAGGGAGATCATCCGCCCAGAAGTACGCAGCCTTGCGGGCAGAATGAAAGGGTTGGGATGGAGTGGTCGGGTGACGTTTGATCACCGCCGTGCCGTTGGCTGCCCGCCCCTCTCGCATCCCGCACTTGAGCCAACATCACCGAAGCAAACGGCCTTAAAGACGACGAGGGAGAAAGAATGCGATTTAAACCATGAAGACTGCCGGTCCCCGCATTCGGGCGTCCGATTTGATGTGATTTTCCTCGTCACCTCGCACAGCATTGCGAGATGACGAAGATCCCCGCCCCGCCAAAGGCTTTCCCAAGATATCAAGTAGACCACTACCGTGTGCTGATGCAGACTTGCCTCACGCATAGCCTCAAATTCGTCCCAATAGTGCCTTGGTCGTCTATTCATCTACAAGATGACCTCTGGCCGAGAATCGACGGGACCGACGAGACAGCCGCGGAAACCCAGACAGTCGAGGCTCCGAGCGAGCCAAAAATGCTTCAGCCGTCTCTGATTGCGCCTGGACTAATATGCTGTGTTTTCCATTACTCATGTGGTTGTGTTCCCTTCCAGGCCTCGTGATTGCTTTTGGCCCCCCTCCAGGGGAAACCCCTGAGTCCGTGACATGTCAGCAATGCCGCGAGACCCTGCACATTGCGCCTCAACAAGCTGCTCGACGTAAAGCAGGAGATTGTTGCTAACTCTGCAAGCTATGAGAGTACAGGGGGTTTACTTCGTACGGGAGGGCTCTTGTAGCGAGGTTCGTGTCCGCAGAACCGCGGTATGGTAAATTGGACCTCATCTACGGAGTTTTCAGTATAGCATGTCGCCGTGCATACACCGCACTAGTAAAAAGTCAGTGAATCCAGTACCCCTTTAGTCTACCGCCATCTCCAGAGCGTAGGTCAGCTCGCGAATGAGATCTGCACAAATAGTACGTCCGTACAGTACACCATCCCTGGTATTTGAAACAACTATCCCTGCGCAGTCATTTATCCAAAGAGATCTTCAGGGCGGAGTGAGATGAGCCAAGGTCTATCACGTGACTTGACACGTGCCACCTTCGCAGCTTGGTGCAGAGGTCCAATTCATTTAGGTAAGCACCCAAAGTCGCGAAAACTTCAGTGTATGGCCTGTTTGGGGAGAACAGCTCCATCACGAGACACACGACACGCTTTTCTTCGCGGCCACTCGCCGATCCCCGGCGAAGCTGCCTGATCATCCGCTTTGATCTATCATTATATTCTCTCTTCGTCCTTTTATCAACCCAATTGCTGTCTTCCCGTCGCGACACGCAGGCAATCAGACCTCAAGATGGAGCTGAGGCCGCTCGTACGTCCGGCAGCCCAGCTACTGAGCGCCGCTCGCTGCCCGGCCCTTCTTCCCCTGATATCTACCCGTGGCCACAAGACGACCGCCCGGACGAAGCGCGCTCTCAAGATCGCGCCCCACGACTCCTTCCTCCCCGACCGCTCCTCCGCCTTCCCAGCTGCCGACTCCATCATCTACAATCCGCCCGCCTCCGAGGCATCGCCCGCGCACACTCCCTTCCTCTTCCTCCCGCGCAGCGATCCCCGACGGCTTGCCCTTCTTCGAATGCGCAACAATCCGGGAGCGCCGTCGCCAGCGTCCGCCGCTGAGTCTGGTGACCTGCCTCCCGCCATGCAGTATCATCGGCGCGATCCGAAGTACCACCTAAAGGAGGAGGACATTGCCGAGATGCGACGGCTGCGGAACGAGGATCCAGTGAAATGGAGCGTGGGGCACCTTGCGCAGAAGTTTGAGTGCTCGCCGATATTCGTCAGGATGGTGGCCCCAGCGCCGGCCGGCCATCTCGACTGGCTGAAAGGCAAGATGGAGCGGAAGATGGCCCGCTGGGGACCCAAGAAGACGCAAGCAAGGGATGATCGCAAGCGAAGGGCTGAGATGGTGTACCGCGGCGAATTATAGCCGACACTGGTGTATGAAGAGGTGGCTCGTGTATGATTCACTGTGTCTTGGCCAGGAGTGACGGAGCGACGGAGTGTAGGATATTATCATGGACGGCGAAGGCCACGCTCGTCTCCCAACTACCGCATTTATCAATCTCGAGCATGAAAGTGGGGGGGAAGCTCGTTGTACATTTGTCGAATACCAAAACCATCGAAATACAGACAACACCGTTTATGCACCGTCGAATGTCGCCCCAGGCCTTTGTGACCCCTTTTCGTTTCGCTTGCACAAACCTACTTATTATACGGCTGATGCTGACATATATAGCGCTGATATGTATAGCCACGAGAAGGGCATGGTCATGACGATTCCCGCCGGTCGCTGCCCACAGACGACGGCGCCTCATTGATATCCTTCTTTCCCGGAATCACCCTCCAGCACCAGCCGCACCAACTGCGCGCGCAGCCATTGACTTCAGGTGCCAATACGCGGCCGCCAACGCCCTTTTCGTCATCCCACTCGGGCACGCACGCACCGACGCGCACCATGCGCACCAGTTTGCGCTTGACCCGACCACCAATGCCCTCGATCTCATGGCGCTCGTACCCGGGTCCCAGCTGCGGAGACGGTGTGCGCTCGTTCTCATGCCGAAACTCGTCTATCAGAGTGGATATGGGCGTTCCCGGGGCGCCGAATGAGGATCCATTCGCGACAGCAGGAGGAGTCGTGCCAATACCCGATGCTGGAGAGGGCAACTCGGCCATCCATGGCGCGATCCACGGGGTGGCGCCGTTGTCGCGCGCATCTTCGGCGTCGCAATCTATCTCTTGCTCGCGGTCTCTACCGGCAAGACAATCTTCTTCGCGGCCGCAAATGACGCCCCGGTCGCCATCGCCAATACCGGTGCCCAGCCCACCAAGAACTTCACCGTACTGGTTTCGCCAACGCCAAATTCTGACAGACAACGAGTCAGCTCAACTATGGCACCGTTGAGGAAGAAGCTTCAGGATCTTACCGTTGATACTCATGATCGGCTCCCCTGATGCTGCGTCCGCAGGGTTGGCACAGCCAGACGCCTGTGGTATCGCATTTGCAGACGGCTCGTTGTACCGCTTCGGAGCTGAATGGTGTGTCTGCATCTAGTGGTGGGTGGGTGAGAAGGCCTATGGGCGCGCGAGCGCAGGTGTTACACAGCCTGCGGTGTCTCTCCCGAAGAGCCACCGGCGCAGGCGGCTTGATTGCACAGTTCTGTGGTTGCGTGTCAGAAGGCAGCATCTTCTGGCGCACGGGCTGACTTACCCTGCAGATAACCTCGCAGCATTTCCTGCACTCGTCAACCATGTCGCGTGCGCATTTGCCTGACTTGCCGTTGTAGCTGCGGCCGTCCTCCATATAGTGCCAGTCGCTAGCGCGGGCTCGGTAGCGGAGCAGTTCCTCGCGGTTCACGGGCTGTGTTTCGTTGGAGCAGTGAAGGGTCGACGCGAGAAGAATGGTGCGGTACTGAATAAGGCCATCATGGATGCGGCGGCTGGTGCGAGAGAGGGCGTCGAGGGTGTTGAGGTCGATGGAGGACGCGATGGCGACGATGATACTAGGTGGATTAGCGGCGAGTCGCTAATACGGCAAGCCGTGTAATTCAAATGGTAAACATACGGGTAGCAGCTGAGTGCATCTGTGATGGTGTTGGATGTCGCTTGGGGTTTCTCGGTAGACTGCTGCGTTTCTGCAGCGAGCGCTGCGACTCCGGCCATGTTGTAGCCGTTGACTCTCACTTGGAGCTGGCGCCTGATGTCATCCGCTGCCGTCGGCGCCGGCGCCTCGCCGCTCTTCTCCAAATCAACAAAGCGAGCCATCTCGCAGTGTCGCGCAGTACAGCCGTCGGCTTAGGCTCCGGTGGTGGCCTTCCTGGATCGGCGTCGGCTTAACGCTCGGTCGGTCGGTCGCCGGAGCTGCGATGAACGGCGGAGGGGCGATAACGGATGCAAGGGGAAGCGGGCATCAAAGGGAGATGACAGAGCTCGTCGAAGCCATTGCTAGAGCACCCATTGAGTCTCCATTGCACGCCCGGCGAGCTGGACACGGAGGAGCCGGTAGCGGTTGCTGGGGAGTTGGGTGAGGTCGTTCAGATGCGCGTACGAGTAGGTGTCCTGCAGCTGCCAGATAAGGTGGGCGCCGCTGTCGCATCGAGTCTCCGGCGCTGGGAGACGGACTACGACGGAGCCGATGCCCCGCGCCAGCAGCTCCCCACATGGCCTCCACATTAACTGCCGCCCCGAAGCCTTTTTCCCATCATGTGGCCAGCTCTACGGGCACGCACCTTGCTTGCGACTATTGGTTGGTAAAATACACCATCATTAGCCTGTAATGTTACAGCACTGTATTGGACTCGAGCGTTCTTTCCAATTTCGAGAGCCACAGTTGCGTGAGTTGGGCTTCTGCGCGAGAGTCTTCCCGACGAGACCTGGACGAGAGCCGATTGCCGCAATGGCACCGGAAAAGCACATTTTGTATCAAATTTCGCGGAACGTAGGCGGCTTGGCCTTCTTGATTTCTGGTTTGTGAGGATACTTTTAAAGAGAATGCCTGGCAAGTCGAGAGTGGCAGGAAGTTCAGCGTTGAAATATTGCAACGACCGCCTAGTGAGCCTGCTAGAAAGTTTCGATCCGGCTGCACTAGGGGTATAACAGTTCTTTCCATGCTCTCCAGGCTTTTCTTGGGCAGTCATGCTTTCTTGCTGCCTCTGTCAAGTGAGTGTGGCCTTCCAGTTGTGAATGATCCAAGCTAATATGCGCCGAACAGACGATAACTGCATAACTCTCATCACGATATCGTCATGGCGCAGGGTCGCCGGCTCGCGAGTTCCTCCCGAGACTCCGTGGAAAACTACGAAACGCCAGCTGCCACTCATGTCAATATATACGTTCGAGCTCAACCCAGGCAAGGGGAATGGCAAAAAAATTGGCTCCTATGGGACCTTTCAAAACTAAAATGCCTTCGACCAGATCAAAGTTTGTGCGAGTTTTATCAGCCACTCGTTCAACGTCGTGTCGGCACAGCCGCCGTGTCGAAGGGTTGTACTCCATTGCGATGCTTCACGCATGCTCTCATCCTGCAACACCGAATGAGCACCCATAATAGTACGTATATCGCAGCTTACTTGCATCCATGCCTTCTCGTACGGCACTGGAAATGCCGCTGTCATTGGATAGACAGCTCAGTCTGATGCAAGCCGTGGACATTCCGTGGTAGAATGAAGATTTGCCACATACAGCAGCCAAGCGGAAGCTGGGACCAATTGATTCAGGATCCTTCTTACAGCCATGATGATAGTTGATGGTTACAGGAACCCTAGCGATCCTTGGACAAATAAACTGCCAGTCACTGGACCAATACGAGCATGCAGTCAGAGTGTATATACGACCCACACGTTGCTGTGGAGATACCGTCCTCTTCATACGTACTATTACGCTTTTTAGAATAACGGCTTCAAGCGAGATGGTATCTGCAAAGGTAACAGTATTTGAAGCGACAACACGTGAATGCCGACTCGCCCTGAACTCAAAGCTGGTTCATGTGAGCGAGGTCTGGTGACGTGGTTACTTGTGTATGCATGCGAAGCTTGGGGGACGGGCTCGCGATGCCAGGGTATAACTGGCCAGGAGCAAATTGTCGTGGCGAGAGCCTCCTAACCATGGCTACCTCGTCATGCATTTTGGATATATTCGGACGCGTGCGTGGCCCGACATGGATGCCACCAAGAAGTACGACGGCGCGGGGCTGAGCAGTTCAGAGGTGTGGCGTTGTGGCGTGGTGATTTCTATTCCTGGATGCCTTTCTCGTACGCCCGGCACGGTGACACCATGACGACAGCGCCGCGCGTGAGGCCTGGCTGCGCCGGAACACGCGGTCTACCAAGCGGCGAGACGTGCGAATAAGGACTTGATGACCGTAGCAGCCATTGCACGGCATGCACGGACAAGTGCGCATAATACCGAGGCGTAGGGGACCACGAAGATGCGCTGCTGGCGATCAACATGCGGCTTCCCCTGCGTTGCCCTCTGCAACGTCATCAGGGAGCTGCGTGGGGCTACAGGCGACGCTCCCACTGCCCAATCGCTCAGGGCCCGCCCGAGGCGGTTGGCGGTTGGCTAGCGCATTGCCGCTGGTTCTGAAACGCGACTCGAGGCTAAATGGGTCTGGCTCTGGCGCTCGCTGGAGGCCCCCTTGGCGCCCCCCTGAGTTAGCGCCGCTGCTGCTCTGCCAGCCAGGGCAGCCTTTCCCCGCCCCCAGGCACACGCAAACATGCAACGACACTGCCCCCCTGCCACTGTCAGTCTTTTGAAACCGCGCCGGCTCGCTCCAACAAATTTCCAGCAAGCTCCCGTCTCGACGTCGCAGACCCTGTCGGCCGTTTTCGCTGCCGCATCTCCTCACACGAAACCGCAACGGCTTAGCGACGTCTTTCTCTCCTCTACGCATGAACCTCGTTTGTTGAGAGCTTGTGCATGTGCCAGGCGGCTTCGGATACTCATTGCTTCCGCCGCCTCGAAACTCGTACGAGCGCGCGCGCACGCACAGCCCCCCGAAGACCGGTCACGACAGCGCCTCGTGTTGGAACGAAAGACGACTCAACTGGAACCGTCTCCCCCACCCGTGCTCGCCCCGTCTTGCTCGGCGGACGCACCACTCGCTCGCTCTCCCACTGTTTCTCCTTGATGAGGTAGCTCTAGCCGTCTTGGCTTAACTGCGCCCATCATGTCGTACAATCGGCTAAGTCGGTCCCCGTCCCATCTTCGTCAGCACCACCATCCCTGCCCATTACGTTCAACCCACTTGAGACTCCTGCCTGGCTTGGCGGAGTGCTCGACTTCTCTTTGTGTCGAAACATCAACTGTCCGTTGATGCTGGGTCACGGGTGGTCACGTCTTTGTTGCTCTGCTATGCGCTCGCGCCGACAACCTTAGACTAGGTCGAGGTCATCAGGTCGCATGCCATCACTTGACTCTTCATACCGCCATTGCCTCTTTTGCCAACCCAACCTGTAATCTAACCTCGAACCTCAATCGCAGACGACGACTACTATAACGACCCGATGGATCCCCATCGCGGCCAAGCCTATCGAACCCCCTCCCCGGGCCACCCTCTTCAGCAGGGCTACCAGCTTGAGGACAACCCGTACAGTCAACAGCAGCACCTCACGCCGGGCATGTCGCCGCAACATCAGCGATTGGGGACGCCAAGTGACCACTTGAATCTGAACGCAGCGGTACGTAGCGATATGAAACTGGCCGTGTCTGCAGGCCGACGTTGGGCTAACAGCTTGCGCGCAGCACTCGGTCGATACCCTTTCTTACGGCGGCCACCATCAAGGCTATGGAGATGCCGTGGTCAACCCCGAGATGATGCACGACGAGTACGGAGGGAGGGTGCCATCATATGGCAGCCACCCTCGCGACGACCCGGCCTACTTTGACCAGCCAGGTCACGACCCGCATGGCTACGACGATCAACGACCGATGCTTGACCAGACACAGACCCCCCAGTACGAGGAGCCATACCAGGACCAGCCGCAGCAGCAACAAGGTGGACCAGGCATCAAGCGCTGGAAGACAGTAAAGCAAGTCCTGCTGTACCGCGGAAACCTTGTTCTTGACTGCCCCGTGCCGCCTATTCTGCTCCAGCAGAACACCCACGGCGAGCGCGATGAATTTACCCACATGCGATACACGGCCGCCACGTGTGATCCCTCGGACTTTTACAATGAGAACTTCACCCTTCGCCAGAAGCTCTTCAGCAAGCCACGCCACACCGAGCTCTTCATCGTCGTCACCATGTACAACGAAGACGATATTCTCTTCGCCCGCACGCTGATAGGCGTCTTCAAGAATATCGAGTACATGTGCAACCGGCCAAACAGCAAAACTTGGGGCAAGGATGCGTGGAAGAAGATTGTCGTATGCGTTGTCAGCGACGGCCGAGCCAAGATCAATCCCCGGACAAAGGCCGTGCTCTCGGGCATGGGCGTCTACCAGGAGGGTATCGCCAAGCAGCAGGTCAACGGAAAGGACGTGACATCGCACATTTACGAGTACACCACGCAGACACACTTGCAGCTCAAGAACGACGTCGTGTCACTCGTCCACCGCCGCCAGCCCGTGCAGATGATCTTCTGCCTCAAGGAGAAGAACCAGAAGAAGATCAACTCGCATCGTTGGTTCTTCCAAGCATTTGGCCGCGTACTCGACCCCAACATCTGTGTCCTGCTCGACGCCGGCACGCGGCCCGGCGGAAACTCAATCTACCACCTCTGGAAGGCCTTCGACCTGGAGCCCATGTGCGGCGGCGCGTGCGGCGAGATCAAGGCCATGCTGGGGACGGGCGGCAAGAACCTCATCAACCCGCTCGTGGCGACGCAAAATTTTGAATACAAGATGAGCAACATCCTCGACAAGCCGCTCGAGTCTGCCTTTGGTTTCATCTCCGTTTTGCCGGGCGCCTTTTCCGCGTACCGTTATGTGGCACTGCAGAACGATAAGAACGGCAAGGGGCCGCTGGAGAAGTACTTCCTCGGCGAGACCCTCCACGGCGGCGCCAGCGCGGGTCTTTTCGAGTCCAACATGTATCTGGCCGAGGATCGTATCCTCTGCTTCGAGCTCGTCACCAAGCGCAACTGCCATTGGATTCTTCAGTACGTCAAGTCAGCCAACGGCGAGACGGACGTCCCGGATACCGTGACGGAGCTCGTGCTGCAGCGACGTCGTTGGCTCAATGGCTCCTTCTTCGCTGCCATCTACGCTATTGCCCATTTTCATGAATTCTTCCGCTCCGACCACTCGATACTGCGAAAGCTGGCCTTTTTCGTCGAGTTTGTCTTTCAGACAATCAACATGATTTTTGCGTGGTTTGCTATTGGCAACTTCTTCTTAGTCTTCAAGATTCTGACGAGCAGTCTGGGCACGCCGGATCTGCTCGGCAGGACGGGAGAGATTCTGGGTGTCGTATTTACGTGGTTCTACGGCTTTTTCCTAATCACCTGCTTTGTTTTGTCTATGGGTAACCGGCCGGCGGGCTCTGGCAGGCTGTACACAGCCATGGTTTGGTTCTGGGCTGCAATCATGATGTAGGTCCTATCCCCTGCCGTTGTTGTCCCGAACACTCCCACTGATATCCACAGCTATCTCATGTTCGCGGCCATATTCATCGCGGTCAAGGCCATTATGGCCGACGTCAACAGCGGAAGCGGCTTCAACATCAGCCAACTGTTCAAAAACCAAGTGTTTTATACGCTCATTGTCTCAGTCATGTCGACATTCGGCATTTGGCTCATCGCCTCCATCATTATGTTCGACCCCTGGCACATGATCACGTCCTTTATCCAGTACATGCTTCTCACGCCGACATACACCAATGTGCTCAACGTCTACGCCTTCTGTAACACGCACGACGTGTCGTGGGGCACCAAGGGCGACGACAAGGTCGAGAAGCTGCCGTCCGTCAACACAAAGGACGGTCAGGGAAAGACTGATCTGCCTGATGAGGGCGATTTGAACGCCCAGTATCAGCGAGAGGTGGCCGTGTTCTCCACGAAGTTCAAGGAGGTGAAGACGGCGCCGACCAATGCGCAGCTGCAGGAGAAACAGATGGATTACTACAAGGGTGTGCGGACTGGTGTCGTGCTCATCTGGATGCTCACCAACTTTGCACTGGCGGCAGTGGTGCTCAGCTCAGCAGGCCTCGAGAAGATCACGCCGGGCAATGGAACGCTGGAAGAGCAGCAGTTGGCGCGGTCAAACATCTACATGACGATTGTGCTCTGGAGCGTGGCGGTCCTCAGCGGATTCAAGTTCCTAGGAGCCATGTGGTTCCTGATTGTTCGGATGTTTAGAGGTGTTTAGAGGAGGCGATGGGATGTATTCTGGTGTACTTTATTCTGGATTATACCCGTTTCGTTGCGACAATTGCATTTCAGACTTGACTAATTGGACTTTGTGATCGAACCCCATTGTGCGCAAGAGACTGTTTCTGAATACGACGCACCAGCGTCCGCCTGTGTTCACCTGCACATCTGCCAGCAAGCCAAGGACATGCCACTGGACCAATCCGATCATGTGGCATTCAAATCGTCACGTGTTGAGTTGAGGTTGCCTGTCTCAGAGCTGGAAAGAAGTATCAAGTGAATTTGCAACTCTTCTTTGCCATTTGCACGAAGCGCCAAAAATTACAGCACGCTAATTACTCCGTAGGTATCCAAGTCATCCTCATGATCGTACCAAGCGCATACTATGCTTGCTTGTAAAGAAAAAGAAGAGGCGGCTTCCTCGCAACCCATGTTGCGTGAGCCCCTTTATCCACCTCTCTGCAATCACGCCAGGAATCTTTCTAGATGCTCATGAAAACGTCCAAAAAGGCAGGGTAATTGGGAGTGCCCAAGCCCGTGACTGGGTCCCAGCCCTCGACGGCCGAGAAACCAGAGTTGCCGCATGCGCTGGGTTGGCTGTCGCCGTCCGGACCACCCTTGTCCTGGTTGCCGACGGTGATGTCGTTGAACATCTCGGGATGGGCGTAGAGCGTGGGATTGACGAAACCGATAGGACCCTTGCCGGCCTTGATGCGCTCATCGTTGATGCGGGTGAAGATGCCGGCAACGAGGGGCGCAGACATGGAGGTACCGCCGGAGAGGCTCTGACGGCCGGCGACGACAACGACGCCATTGTCTCCGACGGCAGCGAGATCCGGGTACCCGCGACCGGCGCTGTTGTAGATGCCACCGTCGGTGGGGACGGTGCCGTTGCTGGTCTGGTAGGACTGGTAGCCGGGGTCGTGGTTCTGAAGATAGCTGTCTGCTGTTAGCACGGGATCTCGGGCCGACGCAAGGGTGGACTTACTTTGAGACAGCCGACTTCTGGTAGTCGGGCGTGGTGAAGATGTTGCTGAAGCCGCCGCCAGACGAGAAGACGCTGGTGGCCTGCTCGGCATCGCCGACTTGGCTTCCCTGGGGCAGCACCGTCGAGCCCACGGCGGTCACGTAGGGGCAGTTGGCGGCCGTGTCGGGAGTGAAGATGTCCTGGTTGGGGCCAAGGCAAGGGCCGGAGCGGCGGGCGACGCCGTCATCACCACTGGACATGACGAGCGTGGTTCCCTGGAGTCCGAGCTTCATGAACTCGTCGCATTGGCGCTGGTCCCGTTAGCGATAGAAGCTCTCCGGAGGTGTTGGGGAAGGGAGAAGCATACCTGAAGGTAGTAGGCTGGGTAGTCTGCCTCGGCGGTGCCGTACGAGAAGGAGATGACGTTGGCAGGGGTGAAGGCACCGCACTGTTCGTTGGGCGTGGTGCCGTCAATATCGGGGTCGTCGCCCGTCTCGCCGTACGCCGAGTAGGTGCAGTACGCGCCGTCGACAGCGTCAAGGAAGGTGTTGAAGATGTCGTTGCCCTGGGCCACAGTCTGGTACAGCTCCGTGCTCTGCGGGTAAATGATGGGGATGGCAATGTCAAAGTCCAATTCGACCTCGCCACCGGCGCCGCTCACGGGGCCAGGGGCCGTGCCGCCGTCGATGCCGTCGACCTTGGGGCCGAAGCCTTTGGGGATGTTGGGCGCGAAGCTCTTGTAGAACTGGTCCAGGTCCGCTTGCGCGTACTTTTGCTCGTCGAGCTCGAACATGCCGAGGCGGTTGCTGGAGTCGGACAGTTTGCCGTCCGGGATCTTGTACATGGCCTTGATACACGCGGGCGTGATGGCAGTGTCGCAGTTCGCGGTGCTCTCTGTTGAGAGGTTAGAGCACATCACCCCACATGATTACCATCAGGAGCACTCACTTGGATCCTTGGCCAGCTTGACGGCCAACTCCTTGGGAATGGGGCGCGTCTTCTTGCTGATGCCCTTATCGGGGTCGGTGCCGCGCTTCTCCTTGCCGCCGCCACGGGGGGCGGGGACAACGCCGGGAGTGATGAAGTCGACGACCTTCGCCACGCCGCTGGGCAGGCTGTACTCGTCGGTGCCGACGTGCTCGTTGCGGCTCTCGACGTGGTCGTAGGCGTGGTACTGCGTGTTGAGCACCGACTCGAGCTTGCCGACGGTGGTGTCGACGTACACCCAGCCCTTGCTCTTGGGCACGCTGATGGCCGAGTCGGGGATGCCCGACGACACGAGCCAGTCGCGGACCGTCTTGATGGACTCGTCGTCGGGCGAGAAGAGCTCGACGACCTGGTCACGGGTGTAGTGCTTGCCGTAGGACTTGGAGTTGGGGTCCGAGCTGCTCAACTTGTTAGACACTCTCCGCATACTGGATGAGGGATGGACGGGGGGGGAACTTACACCTCCATCAGGTAGTCCATGCCCTTGTCCAGGTTGCGCTGCTTCAAGGCGATGCGCACGGGGACCTTGGTGTCGGCATCAAGAGCATGGCGCTTGATCCAGCGGCTCTGCGACGACGAGCCACGCTTCTCGTGGACGACGTGGTTGGTCGTGGGGATGGCCAGAGCCCCGGCAAAGAGGCCGCTGAGGAGAACGAGGCTGCCCTTCATTGTGATCGTGATGTCGACTGGTCTGTTGTCTTGCCCTTGATGCCCCTTTTCTCCTCCATACGGGAGCGGCGAAGGTTCTTATATAGTCATCGTCCTGGCTCATCAGACGATGATGAGCAATCACCTCTCTACATTCAGGCCTCGGCGTCGTATCACGGAGCCCAAGTCTGTACATTGTTGCGATAACGCAATGGCAACTCCGGAGCAGTCAGCAGCCCATGGCTCTCGAGACCAGCTTCCTACCTCGTGTTAGTCGTCGGTCCACGTCCCGAAGGGAAAGCTTGTAAGCTGTGCCACTTTGCAAATGAATGCTACGGTGCGCGAGATGCATGTCAAGTGACGAGGCAATATACAGCTCCACCGCCAGTTGGGCGACGGGCAACTTCGTCAACTTCCTTTCTAGTTCTACCGAAAGGCGCGGCTATCCCCGCCAGAAAGGGGGCTCCCCCCAGGCCCTCAGCGTCCGTGCAACTCGCCGAGCATCGGGCGAGATGAGCCGACTATGGTTCCATGAGGGATAGTTTTGCATCTCCCTTAGCCCAAGACGACGACGGCAATGCCACGGAAGCGGTGACGAAGCGGTGCTGGCCACCGGCAGTTGAGCCGCCGTGTAAGTCATGGCGTTCCTGGTTCCTGAACTCGTAACCCCATACACCCCCACGCCCGGGCTCCGAGAACAGGAGGAGTTCCGGACATGCTGACTGCCTCATTCTCACTCGTTGCGCCAAAAGGGCCCTCTATCCCGTCATCGCAGTGGACCTTTCGGGAAGCAGAGCCGGTTATTCGGCATTGCATCCCGAGGCAACCTGCCCGATGCGGTAGTTGGCCGGCACCAGAGTCCAACCACCAAGGGCGGCGAAACAGCGTTGCGGATGGGTCCTCCACTTACACCAGTGGCCAATGTACGAGTGCGATTCGCCCAAGCTCCACGACTCCATGGGGGCGTTCACACGGAGGTTTCCATCCCACAACGCGCTAGGCATCCTACGATCAAGCGATCAGGGGCACGGACGACAGGAACCGGACGCTAACAACGAACACAGAAGTCGACTGGCCCCGGCACTCTTCGCGAGCGATAGGGCTGGCCGCCGAAATGAAGCACTTGAGTATTACTCGTAGAGGCCCATTGTCGATCGCTACCGAGAAGGGAAGAAGCGCGCAACGGCTGCAAGAGCGCTTTAGGAAGCACGTAGCTTGCCAATCGAGCCGAATCGCTCACATGCTACGTGTGGAGTCGCACTCGGAACGCGACGTACTGACGACACCTCTGGTGATCTTCGTGCAGGATGGCGCAAAGCTTGAATCCCCTTGCAGCGACTCTGCCTCGCATGTGTGCGGAGCAGCCCAGCGTCGACTCCCTACCAAGCACGGAATGGATGTGCGGTTGGAGAACTTGGGGAACTTGGGGGCAATGCTTATTTCTCCTGCGGCAGCAAAACCTTAAAAATAAGCATTTCCCGTCTCGTTGCGGCTGGCCGCCGCGCCGCACTCTGAGACGGAAATGCTGTGCCGCGAAGGGCAGCCATAAAGCGAGCGCCCAGGAACAAGCGGCAGAGACGGCTGCCCTCCTCAAGCCTCCGGCGAATGCGCTGGCAGCTGGCGCATCGGCCGTCGAGATGGCTCGCCCTTGATTAGGCGTAGATGAAGGCATGACCATATAAGCAGCTACTCTCTGTTGAGCAAGTCGGCCAGAATCGACTCGACCAGGCCCGCGCGATAAGGTGGCTGCCGCATAGCCGACTGCGTAGAGAAGAGTCAGACGACAATTCCAGGCACGTCTGCAGCCTGCAATTCCCCCGCATAATCTTGCTGATAATTACCGACCTTCTCTTACGGGAGCGTCCCCGGATGCCCTTTTGGACGCCGCAACCCACCCTCCTCCGGCCGCCTCCGACCCAGACTCTCGCGCGTGGCATCCACGGAACCTGACTGGACGTTTCGGAACAGATCAAGTGTGCCACTGCCAGGCCAGTTGGCCGTCAGCAGCAAAGGCGGCCACTCCGTGTAAGAGGAGCCTAATCTGGCCCCTGCAGCACCTCCTCCGACAGCATCGTGTCGAAGTAGCTCCTCACCTCCACAATGCGGCCCTCGTCACTCCACCGCGTCAGCCACACGTACTCGTTGTTGTACGGCTCGCCCGTCTTCCTCGTCGCCTCGCCCCGCGACTCGATGCACGCCCAGCGCCCCTCGTCGCCGTCCTCGGCGTCGATAAGCACCCGCGTGACGGTGAACTTGATGGGCCCGCGCAGCTTCTTGCCCAGGCGATTGTGGGTGGCGTCGGCGTGCGCCTGCATCGAGTGACGCGTGCCGGCGAGCGAGTGCGCGCTGCCCATGATGGTCCACGTCACGTTGGGGTCGACGGACTCGCGGAAGAAGCGCTCGCGGGCCGCCCGGTCGTGCGTCTCGGCGAGGGGCGCACAAGCCTGGAGAATGTAGGCCTTGGTCAGTTTGAAGCCTGGCATTGTGCCTTTGTTGGGCATGCCTGTGGATTGCGATGATGGAGGGAAAGTTTGCGCCAAATGGCTCTCGGAAGGCACGTGTACTATCATGTGGCCCCACGTTGTGAGCAGTTCGTATCGTATCCTCTCGGTCCGCAAGAAGGGAGGCAAGGGAGAAGGATTATGCTGAGTGGCATCGCAACCATCTTGGACTCCTGGAGTGAGACATCTCCAGCGTTCATCAGCCAATCGTCGAGCCAGGCTTGGTTTGAAAGTCAAGACGTTATACGATGCTTTGCAACTATGCCCACTAACACCGCAAACGTTGCGATACCACCTTACTCGTATAAATATGCGCTGCGACCACTTCTCGCTAGCCTCTCTGCTTCGTTCCCTGGCAAGCCGCGACGGGGATAATAGGGGACACGCGAGGTCTGTGGGCCTGAACTGGGCTACATGACCAGCGCTAAGTCATAGTATATGTCCAGGACGATTGATTACACGACTTCGTCGATACCGGCAAAGCGTGGTGTAGCAGAAGTGATTGGGTGAGTAAGCCGGACGGATGATATGCCGTTTTAGCACTCCTGTGTATAAGGGGCTAGGTAACCATGGCGGTTCGCGGCGGCTCTAATCCATTACTGTCCTTCTTCCCGCTGCCGTTGCGAATCACCACGATGATCTACCTCGGCGGGGGCGGCTCGGCCGACGATGAATCACGCGTCTGGGACGAAGCCTTCCGTCCCGGCGAGCGCATCGTCGTGTGGCCGTGGGCGAAGAGCCCTCACCGCTGGCCGGGCACGGTGGACTGGATCCAGGGAGCGCTGGCTCCGCGCGGCGACTTCCCGCGCGTGTCGCTGGGGACGTCGGCCCCAGACTTTGGCCTCGCGGACGCGGACGCGGTACTCATCCCCGGCGGCAACACGTTCGCGCTTCTGGCGCACATGCGCGCCCACGGCCTGCTGGACGCACTGACGGCCTTCCTCGCCGGCGGCGGGCGCGTCTACGGCGGGAGCGCGGGGGCGCTGGTCCTGGGCGCCGACGTGGGCATCGTCGACGCGGCGCGCGGCGGCGAGGACGAGAACACGGTGGGCTTGCGGGACACGAGAGCGCTGGACGCGTTGGGCGGGTGCGTCGTGTATCCGCATTACGAGGAGCGCTGGCGGGCGCACTGCGCGCGCTGGGCGGCGGAGAGGAGCGTCGTGGTGCTGGGGCTGCCCGAGAGGGGTGGTGCCGTGGTGGATGGGCAGGGAGCCGTGTGTGCCGGGCCCGATGACGGGGTCGTGTTCGTGCCGGATGGGGGCGTGGAGAGGTGGGTGCCTGGCAGGAAGATTGTTTTGGGGATGTTGCCAAGGGTAGTGAGTGAGGGTTGATATCTGCAGTGGTGGCGTTGAAGGGCGAGATGTAGACCAGAAGGGTGCGTAATACAACCGATTCGTGAGCTGGATATTGGCCTGTTAGGTAGCCAGTACTTTCAAATCGGCAAGCCTTGAGGTATATTATCCTTGGTCGTATGATAGTATTACGAATGTATGTATATCGATTACGCAGACTAAGTACAGAAACAACACAAGCCAAGCCCTTGCGTCTGCCACTGCTGGCAGGCCGAGGCAGTTTTACGAATGATGGTAGAATAACAACAAGGAGAATGCATTGTGATTTTAGCTGGCGATCCAATGTCGAGACGTGCCGCAATCGTCCAATACCTTGTCCGTCCTAATTATAGCGTTACTGTCGGCTTAGTTAGCTGGTTGCTTTGTGAGACTGGCTGAAACCAGGGCAGTGTGCGTAGGTTGTTAAGAGTTCCGAGTACGTGTAAAGGCGTCGCTAACAACGCTGCTTTTGCTGAGACGGGTCATGCTTGCTGACGATAATAGCTCGCAATCTACTCCGTACCGGAACCACTGCATCCCATCCCACTTACGAGGTACGAGTGCCAGTGAGCCTTTACCGGGGGCGGGGACCGGCTGAAACCAGTTACTGACGACGCCGCAACAGGCAGACGACGGGCCGTGTTTCATCCTATGGACCATCGTCGGTGCATTGAAAGATCAACACGCCACGCGACATGCTCCCACGCAATCGATAACTAGGCAAATTGCGGGCTTCGTAACCGCCAAAAAAAAAAACCTGACATATTGGCTGAGAGCCGTTATGCCACAGTCTTTTGGTTCCAGGGGGTTTGAGCAAGTTATTTGCAGACGGGTTGTGTTTGTCGGATGAAGTTGATCATTGTACCAGCCTCGACTCCATGTTCAAGGAGGGACAGCTTACGATGTCAAGATAGCAAGTAGCCCAAAATCTCAAATTCGATCCCTCAACTTGCAATCGAGGCGTGTTCTTGCTGGTTCTCATGCAAGTGATGGCAGATCCCTTGTCGTCAATCGCCGCACCGACCGCGCAAATCTGAGAGAAGCGAAAGCCTGACGAACTGCGGATTTTCCCTGATCTTCTTGTGGCTCAGAAAACAGTTTCTGTTTCGGATCGCTCGAGATGCCGCAGCAACTGTCACAAGTCCGCCGCTGTTCGTCGCGCATCCCCCCACTTGAGCCCCCCGGGGATCCCGCTCGACGACAACATCAGGCGGAGAAGCCTGTCATGGCTCGTCTAAACTGTCAAAATGCGGGTACGCTGGTCTTCCAGAGGGGGGAATTCCGAAGCCAAGTTTAGTGCCAAGTTTTGAAGCCGGAGTCTCGAACCATGTGGCCGTCCCATGTCGGCAGGGTACCTCGGAGGCGGCGTCTCGGAATTGGAAACGAAGATCTGCTTGACTCTAGGAGCATTTTCGTAAATAAAAGACCACGCATGGCACTCGTTATGTCGTGGTCTGGACAGCTGGCCAGCCACTGCTTTCCTTCATCCTTCCTTTGAACAGCACGACCTGGCGTCGATATTATTCACTTCAACTCCTTCCCTGTTTTGCCCCCACGTCACTGTGTGACATTTCACTGTCTTTTTCTTCTCTTCTCTCGGTCGTCTTCTCACACCTTCAAGATGGTCCGCACTGCTGTCGTTTCTTCCGTCCTGGCTTGTAAGTGCTCAAGGGTCTGCTAAACCGCGGCCAATGTATCTAATGTGCTGGACAGTGGCCTTGGGCGTATACGCCGCCGGACCCGATCCAGCCGGCGTCAAAAATATTGGCAACGGAAAGGGATTACAGTTCATCGGTGGCGCATGTCTCACCAACGACGACTGCGCCGAAAAGTGCTGTGCTCAGCTGAACGGCGCTGGTGGCGTCTGCTCAGCTGCCGACGCCGCGAACCAGGCGGGCAAGACGGGATGCGGCTTCGTCGACCCCAAGGCTAAGGCTGCCGGTGCTGACAAGAACGCGGGTCAGAACGGCCAGAACGAGCAGAACGGCCAGAAAGGTCAGAACGGTCAGAACGGTCAGGACGCCAACAAGGACGCCAACAAGGACGCCAACAAGGACGCCAACAAGGACGCCAACAAGGACGCCAACAAGGACGCCAACAAGGACGCCAACAAGGATGCTCAGAAGGATGCTCAGAAGGATGCTGCCAAGAAGGAGGCTGAGAAGAAGGAAGCGGCCAAGAAAGAAGCAGCCAAGAAGGAAGCCGCTAAGAAGCAAGGCCAGGGCAATGCCAACAACGGGACCCAGGCGTGCAACAACAACAACAATAACAATGCTAACAAGGGCAACGAGGGCAAGAAGGGCAAGAAGGATAAGAATGCCCAGAACGCCCAGAACGGTGAGAATGGCCAGAAGGGCAATGCCGGCGGCGTTGGCGGCCTTCTCCAGGATCTCCTCGGTGGCGGCCAGAACAACAAGAATGGCCAAAACGAAGCAGCCAAGAAGCAAGCCGCTAAGAAGCAAGGCCAGGGCAACGCTGGAAACGCTGGAAACGCAAACAACGGAACTCAGGCGTGCAACAACAACAACGCTAACAAGGGCAACGAGGGCAAGAAGGGCAAGAAGGACAAGAACGGCCAGAACAACAACAATGGCAACAAGAACGGACAGAATGGCCAGAACGGCCAGAACGAGAACAAGAATGGCCAGAACGGACAGAACAACGAGAACAAGAATGGCCAGAACGGCCAGAACAACGAAAACAAGAATGGCCAGAACGGACAGAACGGACAAAACAACGAAAACAAGAACGGACAGAACAACAACAACCAAGGAAATGCCGGCAAGGACGCTCAGAAAGGCCAAAACGGTCAAGACGGTGCGAATGGCCAGAACGGCCAGGTTGGCCAGAACCCTCAGAACGGCAATGCCGGTGGCGTCGGAAATGCCGCCGGCGCTGGCAACCTTCTCAAGGAGGTTCTCGGTGGCCTTGTCGCCAAGGACGCCATAATTGGTGATGATGATGAGGAGGACGAGAACTAAGCGAGTCAGTGGAAGAAGATGTCCTGCAGACCCATACCTTCATGCGGCTGTGCGAGGACGAGCGAGTGGAAATTACTTGTACAATTAAGGGTACTCTAGAGCGTCAGCTGGTTAAGGCTACAAGCAAAATATAAAATATGCGCCCATCGATGTGGAATGCGGCGAGCATTTGATTTGTACAAGAACAGAGCAAGTGACATTTCTAACGAGGACAAGAAATTATGCTGCTTCGCATAGCTCACTGTAAATACTTGTTGAGAAAATTCCAGGGCTGTTAGGCCCAGAAAAATAAGAGCCGGCATCTACCACCCATAACTTGGACGGGTCAGATTGAAAAGAACTGTGGCACGTCGTGGTAATCCGCGACTGACACGACAGAGCATAAGAAAGAAGCCGTTGAAGCTACGTTTTTTATGAACACATTGAAGTGCCGCGTCACTAGACGAACCAACGAGTACAAAAGGCCAAAAAAAAACCTGGGCTCGAGTCAAAGGACATGTCAGTACGAGTAATCCGTACGTAGAGCCAGACTGGCCAAGATCCATCCATGTCCACGCTAGCAGCGGCCCGTTCCGTGATCCTACGGGTCTTAGCGCGACTGCGCCCGAGCCTTTCGATCTGCTTGCGCATTTGTACTCGTACGTCGTATTGCGTCCCTGTGCTCTGTAATGTGTTACTCTGTCGAGGTGCAGGCTTAAAAATCTCGATAAGCACGTCACGGCGGCGCACTGCACCAATTGCCGTCGTGTCTGGTCCGATCCGGCTGTTAACTGGCTGGGTCTCGTAGGGTTAATTTCTAGCAATTGCCATTTTGATTCAACCACTCAGGCTGATAGTGTTTTGGCGCAATACCTAACGCTCTTGAATCCTTGAATAGAAGCATAGCATTGCCGTTGTCGGACGTTTTCTTTGTTTTCCCCCAAGGCCCACTTCGTTAGGTACAGAACATTTCACCGTAGGCCTCATCCCAGCTCCACGGTGATTCTCTTTTGGCACTTGAACGTCTTTGCAGGGTACAGCGGCGACGGCGGAAGCCTCACTTCCTTCCATAGTCCATTCTCATCTGGCGAATATTCATCTGACGAATATTTGTAGGTGCTCTTCTCTCGCAATTCTTCACGCCCCGACAGCGACATCAGCAATTGCGCCGACCCCAGCCTCGGCACCGATGAACAAGCTGACAGATACCTTCGAAATGACACTCAAATACTGATTGGTTTGGTCGCGCTATTCTGTTTGAATGGCTGCCTGTCATGGGTGTGCCGGTGGCCTGCATCGACTTGGACGTCCCGGATGTAGTGCACGTCTGGCGGCAATGGTTGCAAAGATGATGTTAGACGACGCCGACGTGGAGGCGGACGTTATATTGAAGTATGGAGTTTCAGGCTTGATTGCGACAGCCTTATTCCCTCAAGCGGAAAGCGGGCCATCTGACAGTTATGAGGAGGAAGACGACCGTTGACAGGTCCATGTCGTACGTCTGAACGAGCCAGTGAAACTTTGTGTCTGGGCCACTGATCGATTCTGCAACACACTGCTTTGAGAACAGAGCCCACCGGCATGCTCACCGAGCTACCGGACTTCCGGAAAAGGATGGGCCCATGGAGGCGGAGTCTTGGGTCCAGCTGTGCTGCCACTGCGACCGTGTACCTGGCAGTGTTCGTCTTGTACCACACCCCTTGCACGTGGCCTACGTTACCTCCTAGACGGCTCTGGATCGCGGCCCGGGCAAGAAGTACTCATGCGACGGCGGACATCGTCGAGTCGAACAGGAACGTGCGGAAGGGCATGGCTGCGGTTGGCCTGGCCGCGACGGAGATGGACGGTCCTGGGCCAAGCCAACCTTATACGATGTGGCGCGACGCCACGGACAGCTCTTTATATCGTCAGGGAGGCCAGTGAGCAGGGTTGGTCATGGACAGCGACCTGTGTCTCTGGACTGTAGGTACCCACTCCTGGCCGCCAATGTTCGTGGATTGAAACGGCTTGCGGATACAAGACGGACAATCGTGCTTCCTCGAGTGCTAATCGAGGGGTCCCACTCGGCAACGGCTCCCATGTCTTGGAGGTGTGGGCTCGGATCTAAGCGCGTTGTGCAACCCGTGGCGTACGAGTAGACGAGCGCCATGCCAAAAGCCGGCTTGCAGCTTCTCACTGCAGG
Organism: Tolypocladium endophyticum; assembly: GCA_024339985.1. Taxonomy (NCBI): domain Eukaryota; kingdom Fungi; phylum Ascomycota; class Sordariomycetes; order Hypocreales; family Ophiocordycipitaceae; genus Tolypocladium; species Tolypocladium endophyticum. The sequence goes on from JALHBW010000105.1 coordinate 538,626, forward strand.
GACTGCAAGACAGGTCTCAAGCACGCCGTTGGAGGGCATTGCTTCATTTCTGATTGCTTCGTTCCACGACCCTACCAGTCCAGTAATAATCCTCGTTGAGAAGGGTTAGAGATTCAAGTGAGGGGGCAGGCAGCTGGAGTGTCAGAGCTCATCCCTTAGAGTTCCCGCCAATCGCCTAGATACGAGGGAGGCTTCCGCCTCGCTCGCCGCCTCCGGCGAGCCACCACCCACACCTTAGGCTCAATGCATTCCAACTACTGGCCGTTTCGATATCTTTACATTTAGAGACTCGGGTGTCATTATCCGTAGAATTCGCTGTGGGTCATCGTAGATAACCGATGGCGGCCCTCCCTAGCAACCTTCGGCTGAGAGTCGCAGCGCCGCTTCACCTCCATTGACATACGTTTGCGCATCGCCAACGTATTTCGATGTCAGCTTTCTCTTCCCAGAGCAACGGGCTCAGAGAAAAGATGCAGATTCTTCGCAATAGTACTCCGCCCAAACGGTGGTTGTGGGCGTTGGGTGGCGCCTTGTTCATCGCCGCCGTCGTCGTCCTGGAACGGGGCCAGCGCGGCGGCGCCGTTGCGCATCGTGGTCCGACCAAAGATGTCCGTTCTGGAGTCCCTCAGAAGGTCGTCGGCTCAAAAGGACCCAGCGTTCTCGACGATATCAACAACAGCACGCTCGGGGTAGGTTCCCGACATGACCTTTCTCCTCCCTTTGTCCGCCGCGGTGACCTAACTCGGCTCTCGTTGTAGTTTGAAAAGATATTCGTCGTCGGCCTGCCGGGACGGACGGACCGGCGCGACGGCATGGTGCTCCAAGCTGCTCTCAGCGACATGGACATTCAGTTCGTGGACGGCGTCAGGGGCGACTCAGTCCCCGAAAAGGCCGTTCCCAAGGCTGAGAACAGGGAACACCTGAGCGGCGCCGTCCTGGGCTGTTGGCGGGGGCATATGAATGCCATACAAGAGTATGTTTCTCACCTCCTCAATACGCATGCTGCGGGCGTTGACGAAGGGCTACGTCCAGAGTGGTGCGAAGAAACCTTTCCTCAGCCTTGATCCTGGAAGACGACTGCGACTGGGACATTAGGTTACGACAACAGCTCCGCGACTTTGCCCTCTCGTCCCACGCCCTCCTGCAGCCGCTGAAGAGCGCGCCCGGGTCCTACGCAGACCCGACATACCCCAAACCTTCCGAGGACGCTCCTCGCACCGTCCCCGACATTGCCTTTGACAAGCTCCCGGCCACCGTCCCGCCAAAGTCGTCTCCCTACGGCGATGGCTGGGACGTTCTCTGGCTCGGACACTGCGGCATGCAGTTCCCGTCCTTCCCTTCCGCAGAGAAATTGGCAATGCCAATTGGACGCGTGGTGCAGTACGACGACATTACCGTTCCAGAGAAGAAGCACCTGTGGGGATTCGCCCTGCCCTTCAGCCTCAAGGAGAAGTATCCCGACCACACCCGCGCCGTGCACCACGCCCAAGAGGGCGTTTGCATGAACGGCTACGCAGTGAGCCAGCAGGGAGCCCGCAAGATGCTGCTCGACGTAGGCCTCAAGAGCGCGACCGACGCCGTTGACATTCTTCTCCGGTTCTTCTGCGAGGGCACTGAGGGTCGCTCAAAGCACACCTGCCTCGCCACGCAGCCAGGGTTGTTCCAAACCCATTGGCCCGTCGGTCCCGGAAAGGACAAGAGCGATATTGGGGACCACGGCAACTCCTTCAAGTCAAAAGCCAATACCGAGATGATACGATGGAGCGTGCGCCTCAACGCCGAGGAGCTGCTCAACGGGGGCACACACTTTGAGGACCAGTTCCCCGACGGGATGTGAAGGGAACGGAGAAGAATATTTCATTTTCCATGCATCTTCTTCACGGAGTAACGAGTGGCATGTATTTCCGTATTCTGCACCTTCTCCTGTACTGGGTCTTTGGGAATGGCATAACGCTGGTTTAGATGCGTATTTCGGGAGCCGTGAGTATTTACAACTTGCAATGACAGCAAGCACCGGAAATCCGAGTTCCGTGGGTGGCCCTTGTCTCTTGAGCGAGACGTTAACAGCGTTTGAATGAGACGAAATTGACGGCAGCTTGCATCGCCACAAAACATAGCGATAGAAGGTCGTTGCCAGGGCTCCTTCGCTGTCGTTGCCTTCATGGCGGCCCCCCTTTACGCTCTTCTCCGCCCAGGGCTCAGCTCAACCAGATCCAATGCCGTCACCACGGCTCAGCCAACTCCTCATCTGGGTCAAAGTTTGAGAGATCTTGATGCTGAGAAACCTCGGGAATAGATACGCCTGCTTCGATTGAAGGGTGAGTCAAGTCAACATGAAATGAAGACTCGAGTTTGTTTCAACCGCTTCGATCGTTCAAACGATGGCCTATGTATCAACAATGGCAAAACTCCGAGTCCAGTTCCTTCTTGCTAGCTCATGGCCGCTTGGAATATCGCAGCATAGTAAAGCCCTCTCAAGGCTCTGCCTGATTCCCGAATGTAGACGACTTGCCCTTGTCGTAGGAGACTCGGCCCATCCACGAGAAGCAAGTAAGTCTGCAACTTATTACAGCCAACCGCAATGGGATTACCGAGTCAGAATATGACTGCTTTGCTGCAACGATCAAGGCTTTCCACAGCGCCGAGGCTGCCAGCAAGGGCAAGTAGGGGTGCTTGACGTCCTTTTGCACCAGGTAGTCAATCGAGCCATCGTTGAGCGACTCAATGCTGCCGTGAAATGGCCTTTCATGACCTTCTCATGATGCAACCGGCTGTAAGATTCTTTGGCGGAATGGGTTGTATCCTGATGACTTGATGCTGCCTATCCACCGTTTCCAGGCGCTTCCAGGGGATCCTGGATTGTTTAGCGCACGAAGTAGAGATGTCTGCAAGATGTCTGGGAGACGCTGGTGCTCAGGTTTTCTCCGTAAATGAAAAAGGACCGAGGTTGTGCACGCATAGAAGGAGGGAGATATACCCCAGAAACGTCGCCCCCTTCTATCCTCGCGGGATCCCTCTCGTTGCTCAATCACTCTCCCATTGTCGCTCAAACGAAGCTTCGTGCACGAAGCTGATATCGTTCTCGCGGGCCCATGAATAAGAATGAGTCTGCGCAGCCCAGCAAATTTCGTCAAATGATTCTGCCCAAAAGACCGATGGGCGGCTCATGGAGCAGGGGGCTGCGGGTTGTTGCCGACAGTCTTGTACAGCTCGCGCAGCTCAAACTCCTCGTGCCCTCCCTCTGGTATCTCTCCCACGACCCTCGCCGGCCGGCCTGCGACAATGGAGAAGCTGGGGATGACCATTCCCGACGGCACGATGGTCCCGTCCAAGACTTTGACGTAGTCCCTGATGATGGCAAACTCGTTGATGGTGCAGTCCCTGCCGATATGCACGTGATTCCCGACGGTAGCGGCCTGGACGATGCTTCCCTGGCCGACAAATACGTGGTCTCCCAGCCGCAGCGGCATGTATGTGAAAACACCCTTATGCATGCGGGCGGGCGGGCGCAAGAGGGCGCCCTTGGCCAAAAAGCAGTACCGGCCGATGGCGACGGAGGTGGTGTTCGCGGGGGCAGCAGAGCCGCTGGACGAAGAGGACGGGGCCGTGCGGACGAGGTCGCCTCGGATCATGACGTCTGGCTGGATGACCGTCTTGCCGCCGAGCATGATGTTTTGCGTTCCGACGAGGCCAGCCTTGCGCGCAATCTTGTTGCCCGTATCCTGGAGTCCCGGTCAGCAGGACAGCGTAGTGGTAGTGTTTGCAGCGGTACTCACTGTCTCTATGTACTCTCCCTTGGGAGGACGGCGCGACATCTTGAGGATCGGCTGCAGCCAGCTGTTGAAGAGCCTCGGTGTTGATGGATGACGGAGCTTTCGCGGGTGAACGTCAGTCCAGGGGCAGCTTTGGTGGGGCAACACCTTGAGCTGGGGAAGCTTGCGGGATGTCCCACCTACCCTACGGCAACATAGCCAGGGGGAAACGAAATGCCAGCAATCCTGAATCATATATTTAGAGAGCAAGATATTTTTGAATTACTGCGTTGGAATACAGCTCATCACAGTGGAGCTGCAGCTCAGCGGTCATTTTCCAAATCCATTTTCCTGACCGACGACTACTGGAAGTGAAGACACACGTCTCGTGTCATGGAGTCAAAGTCGCCAAAGAGAAGGGTAGCTGCCTTTACCCAAGAACAAATGTACGACGCGGGGACGGTACTTCGAGCAAGACAATGACACCATCAGCGACAGCTTGGAGCAGACAAACTGTCCCCAGATACGACCAATGACCAAAATGAGCCGCAGCGGGCCTCGACTCCTGCCATGATCGTCATTCTACGTCTCTCGCGTCATAGGGCTCGCCTCAATCCGAAACGCGGCTTCGGGCTGTGCTCATCTAAGCTAGATTATCGCTTCAGCTTGCGAGCATGCCCAGACTCGGAGGCCAATAAAGTAAAAAAATCTCATGGCCGACTCCGGCGGCAGGGGGCGCGCCGCAGCGAGGGCAAAGATGCTAGATCTGCGACACTCATGGCGCCCTGGGTGCGCATCCCGCCCGAGGTCAGTGCGCCGGATCGCGGCCCGCCTGAAACGGTGTTCTGCAGGAGTCGCTGCCAAACGAAACCAAACATCCGGCTCGGGCGCTGTGATGAAAGGGTCAAAGGCTGGCAGAGTGGCGGGCTTTTGTCGTCTAAGCTAAATGACCGAGCCGCTGCCCGAGCGTCCAGGGCTCAGGACTCGTAAAGGCACTCCGTGGTCGCGATGCACCTGTGCGCCGCGGGCAGTTCCGGACAGCCTCAACCATCAACCAGCCAGCCAACCAAACGACAACCCTAATGTTTCCAAACCGCGGCCAACGTCAGCGTCCGAGCACCATAAGGCTCCTGAACGGCGGCCCCTGGATTCCTCACGATGCCTGGAATCAGGTGATTTCTTTGCCGCGCCTCCGGCGCCAGGCCCGAGGGAAGTGGCTTACGCCGGATCTACGCCGCCTCCGGGCCCAGCGCGCACATCCTCGACGCCTCTACGACTAAGCCACGCGAGGACCAACAGTTCTCTCGTCAAACGTTTCATTGTTTCAAACGGGCTTTCCAGAGCTCCGTGCCCGGCTTGCCGGGTAGCAATGGCGTCGTCGACCGTCTGGCCCGTCGTTTGAGAAGCTGCAAGCGCTCACTCAGCTCTCTCTCCGAGTCTTTCTGCACGAGTTGAAACCGCTCTGTCAGCCGAGATCCGACCACGGCCGTTGCCGTACCCGACCGAGACGACTCGGGCGACGGCCGTTCCGAGGCCACAGCCACGAACGCGCCGCGCTTATGTTCCTCCGTCCGTCAAGCAAGCGCGCCGACCGCCGATGATTCCACTGCCTCCGCTCTTTGCGATGCTGCTCCTCAGGCCGCCGCCGGGGCACCGTGGCTAAACATAGCTGCTTTGCCAATTAATGGCCGGGGACTGGCCAGCGGCGTTGGGCGCTTGTTCAGCTTACGTTGTATTCGCAGGCGCGCCTAAGGTAAAGGACAGATCCACTTGGCGCCGACAGGGGTGCCTCGCCGGCCGTCTCAGTCGTGACTAGTTTGCAGGCGTCGAAACCGCCGGGGCAATCCCTCGTGCTGGCGTTTGTCATTCCGGGTCGGGACCGAGGGCGCTGCTCTCGATCCTACCGCTGTGTTGGTTGGCAGCGCCGCAAATGCCGTCTTCGATCGTTATCCACGCAAATCCCCACGGAATCCTTGTCTCTGGGAACATCCCTGCAAGCCCGTGCCCAGTCCCCACGTCCTTGCCGGTGGACATGCAGCTGCTAGCCCGATGTCCCCGGCGGAATAGATCCATCGCCCAGCCACCGCGGGACCTCTCCGCAGCCATCCGTCAGCGCGTGTTGAGCTACGAGTGTGACAATGGTTACCATCACTGAATCGGCGCAGACTGGACACGGGAGCTGTGAATTTGTCTTTGGCCGCCTCGAACAGAGTGGAAATGAGATGCTGCTGAGCCTGACTGCCCTTCATCTCCGACTATGCGGTCTGTTGGACACTATAGTCCAGTGGAAGGTCAGCGATGCATGCGTAGTCTACAGCAACTCTATTCAGCCAACGTCTCTTGACAGGAACCCAGCCCTCGGCTCTTCGTCTCCGGATGGGGCCCGCTCTGTCCGGGCCACCCTCATCTCGTTGGCCAAGGGTCTCGTGCGTGGTCGAGGCCTGCTTCCCGACCACCCACCCACCTGGACATGCACGCGCAAAGCACAGGGTCGTCGAGCCCCGGTCAGGACTTGCAGCCTCCTGTTACAGGCGGCAGCAGGAGAGGCGTTCGTTCGTTGTCCGTCTGCGGAAGACTCTCGCAAGCTCAGGCGCTCGTGCGTGTCTGCAAATGAGCATATAATGGCCAAGCGTCCGCACCGGCCATGATCTGCGCTCATCTGTTTGTCTCTCGCCCAACAGCTTTGGAATGCGCATTTAAGACCGCAGTCTCAGCTCTTCACTTCCTTGCTCTCTTTCGCATAATGCTCATTTGAAAGTACACCGGCTGCTTACCATCCGCCGTCGCTTCTGGAAGCTCAATTGCTCGACCCACACTACTGCAAGCCGCCGCTCGCTCACCTCTAAGCGCCGAGGCGGGTACACACCCAATACAACAGCTAGCTCCTTGCTATTTCTTGCCATTCTATTCTTGTCGTCGCGTGCTAGCCCTGCGTCTTTGGCCGGCCTCTCGAATTCTTGCCTATATCAGACTGTCTCTCCCCATTCTCCTTCAAAAACCCATTCCAGCAAAAGATCTACATCTTGAACCCCGGATCTCATCCTCAACACCATAGCAGCAATGATCACTACGCCTTACTTCTTCCTTGCCGCTGCGGCTCTCACTGCCGCCGTCCCTTTGACGGGCCGAAGCTGTGCGTCGAGCATCAAAACCCCCGTGCTGCCAAAGAACGGCAATGGTGAGTCCTGACTGTACTCGACTGAGGCTATGACCGTGCAGACAACTGACCTGACACCTCTCAGCAACCGATCTCCCTGCTCCACCCGCCGACGTCTCTCTGAAGTACATTGCTCTCGGTTTTGGCATTCAAAACTACACTTGTGCTTCCGTCGGTGCCACGGCTGCGGCCACCGGTGCTCTCGCCATGCTCTACGATGTCACCAGCCTCTATCCTGGCCAGGGCCCCGGATCGCTCTCCCAACCAGACTTCGACGCCCTCACCGCCAGGGCTCTCTGGAGTCACGATGTGCCTCTCAACTTCAACAAGTCGACCGAGGGCCTCGTTGACCCCAAGTCTCACGGTGCTTCGCTCACCGAGCCCTTCACGGCCGACGAGCCGCTCAAGCTCTACGGAATCAAGCCGATGCCCTTCCTCGGTCACCACTACTTCAACGCCAGCGGCGTGCCGACCTTTTCCCTCGATGACGGCAAGATCTTCCTCCCCGCGGCCAAGTTGAACGCCGAGAATGCCCCCAAGGACGCGAACCCAGGTCCTCAGGGCACGGGCGCCGTGCCCTGGCTCTACCTGGGACCCAAGGACAACACAGCAGTCGGAGCAAAGTACGTCTACCGCGTGCTCACTGCCGGCGGCAACAGCCACGGATGCAGCAAGGCCGCGGGCGAGGACAGCACGAGCTACGCGGCCACGTACTGGTTCTACGGCTAGAGATAAAAAGTTCACACGATCTAATGGCTTAACGACCCTGCATTTTTTGGGATACCACGGGTATTGCACCAAGCATACTCAGTTTTCATTCTTGTCCTCTTTTTTCTTTTCTCTAGCCTTTCGGTTTCCTGGACCCGAGGGGATGTACATACCACGGATGGCGCGTACATGGGGCGGTGGACAAAAGGGGGCGACCATCGCCAAAGGCACACGCAAGGCGGAGCTGGAGTCAAGGGCGTACGAGGTACCAACGTACGTGAATAATGCAGACAATCTTAATGACGGGCACATGAATACCCAAAAGAAGCCGTCATGCCCAACCTGCTTGTTTACTCGTGCTTCAAAAAGTCGCGACTTCGTACCTGTAAGCGCCGCTCGTCGCCCGTCCTGGAGAGACCACGTCACGCAACGTCGCACAGCGCCGCCGCGGCCCGCAGATGACGCGCGATATCTGCAGCGTCCAGGGCGGCTAGGAAATGACCGTCGGCCAGATATGCGGCCGCCTTTTGCATATCGACCCGCAGCCTGACGAGGCGGTTGGCCAGCAAAAGCATACGTGTTGGAAACTCGCAAATTGCGACACGGCAGAAATAGAGCTCAGGGAAGGGTGCTTCATTCCCTCGTCTGGGGAGGGTGGGAAATTATGCGAGCTACTCTAAAGTGCGCTTTCATTTTGGCTGTAATAGAAAGTGTCCACCGCCTCCTCAACCTTGTATCGATCAGCGCTTCTTATCATATTGATGAATCGACAGCTCATGGCATGTCACTCTCGTCAGACCGGAGACCTTTTCCACTAATAGTTGTGCCAGCCCCTCACATGCATCGCTGCTCGGGCCCCAAGCATGCCCTTGGTGAGCAGGACAAAATCATTCTTCCTTCCAAAGCTCTCTGCGCCCCCCTCCTTCTTGGCTCCGACAGAGTCGACTCGTCCTCGTCTACCTCCGCGAAGCATCCAGCCCTGCCTGGAGATCCTGCTCAAGGCCGTTACCTTGTGGGATGTACTCCTGCGGCCGCGGATCCTCGGCCGTCCACTGGCTCCCCTGCTGCGGCAGAGGCACCTGTCCCGCGCCGCCCGGCTGACCCTGCCCCGGCACGCCGCCAGCGGCTCCGGGTACTGTTCTCACCGTCTGGCGGAACCGCAGCACCGCGTCCAGGATGACCTTACGCATCTCGCCCACGTCGTCAATGACCTCAAAGTCAAAGTTAAAGGTCGTCGGGCAGTCCGGCTCGTCCGAGGCATCGTGCCAAATGTGCAGATACGGGTGCTCAAGGGCCTGCTCGACGCTGATGCGCGACGACGGATCGAAGGTAAGCATCTTGTCGAGGAGATCGAGTGCGTCGGGGTTGGCGTTGGGAAAGAGGCTGGGGAAGGCCTTTTTAGGCATGAACGGCAGGTTGCGGACGTATTCCTGAGCACGAGGGGAGCCAATGCGAGAGAGAGTCTCCTCATTAGGGGTTCCAAGGATATGCAGAATTTGGTTGAGCTGGTCAACGTAGTCACGTCCCTTGAAGAAGGGTCTGCCGCCGAGCAGCTCGGCGAGGATACAGCCGACGGACCAGACGTCAACTGCACAAGTTAGCGTCAGTGCCTCCAACCGAGCTTCAGGGTCACATACTGGCTTTGGTGTAGCTTTGGAAGCTCAGCATGATCTCGGGCGCGCGGTACCACCGGGTAGCGACGTACTCGGTCATATACCCGGCGTTCTCCTCCGGATCAACTGAGAAGCCACGTGCCAGACCGAAGTCGCAGATCTTGAGCTCGCAGTCGGCGTTGACGAGCAGGTTGCCGGGCTTCAGGTCGCGGTGCAGCACGTTGGCAGAGTGAATGTATTTCAGCCCACAGAGGATCTGGTAGATGAAAGATTGGAAGTGGGCATCGGTCAGGGGCTGGCCGGAGCGGATGATGGCCGCCAAGTCGCATTCCATCAGCTCTGCAGTTTGGTCAGTCCAAATCCTGCGATGACTTCTGCAGTTCAGCACTCGCCCTCATAGAGATACGTCTCGTTAAAGTTATCTGGCCGGGGGATATCCATGTCGTACAAGCAAGTAATCTAGGAGCGGTCTGCGTCAGCTTGCCGTGTCTGTTTTGACGTATCGGACAGTGCGCACTCACATTGCGGTGGCCGCGGAAGTGCTGCAGCAGCTTGATCTCGCGCAGGGCGCGCTTGGCCAGGATCTTTTTGCTGAACACATTGGTGACCTTCTTGATGGCGACGCCCTCGTTGGTCTGGTTGTTGACGGCGGCGCTGCGAGGCCTCGTCAGCATCTGTGTCCATGGCGGGGTAAAGCCTGCCCCGGGTGGGGGGACGCGAGGCGCGGTTGGAGCTGTGAAGGCAACCGACGAGACTCACCAGACAATGCCATAGGCGCCTTGGCCCAGCTCCTTGGTGACTGTGTACCGTTCGTCGACAACGAAGTCCTGGTTGAAGACCTTGAAGACCTTGCGTCCCTGGAGGTCGGCCATGGTGGGCTGCGCGGCTGGGGATGACGGCTAAGGTATGCAGAATCGAAACTATGCAGAATCGAAGCCCGCAAGCTCGAGAACAGGCGGCGCGGCAGAGTTGTGGTTCGAGCAGGACGGGGACGTGCAGAGCAAGCGACAAGGCAAGGCGGCGGACGGTACGACCCTCGAGGCAGGCAGGAACAAAGAGGCGCAGAGCTTGGACGGGCGAGATTCTGGTTATGTAGGAAGTCGGTTTCTCGCGCGCACGCCGCGGAAGAGGGGATGCTGCAACCCACAGTATCTGCGGCTCCCCCCCGCCCGCCACTGTAACTGGGCGGCCGCCCCCCCGCTAACGGCGAGCTGTCCGGGCCTGTGCCGTGGCCCCCGCAGCACGCCCCTGGAGCAGCCCTGGAAGGCCCCTGGCCCGGCTCGGCGCGGAGCCAATGACGGCGCTGGAGGCGTCCTTCTAAGCGCGCGACAAAGTGCGTCACGTTGGCTGCGTCATCGTATCATCAATATCGAAAGAGCGCATCCCGCAGTGGCCTCACCGCGGCGTCCATCTGTCAGGTACTCGGACTTGCGTCGGAAGCCAGATGCGCTGGTGCTGCTGCCATCGCAGGCGTGTCAAACGGTCCCAGTCCGCACCATTGTCCCGTTCCCAGGCCGTCAGCAGGGGCCTGAGTTCAAACGGCGTCGCCAATTTCTTCGCAAGCAACAAGGAACGAATCACGGAAGAGCTCTCGTCCGCTAGCGTAGCATCAACCGGCCAGCGCGCTTGCGAGGCCTCTGCGGCGGCCCTCCCGTTGGCCGTTTTCCATCTGACCTCATCTTGCCGGCCGACATCCCCTGTCCTCATAGGCCCGTGCACGGACTTCGTAGGGCTGAAGACACTCGGCGATGCTTGCCTCGACGATGCTGGCTGTAGCTACGAAGCGATCGCGTACGAGTAAATGCGTGCAAATGCCCCCTCTCACGTGGCCCCGAGACAATGTGTTGAAGCAGCAGAGATGTGCCCAGACCTCCAAATTGTCCAGATGAACCATTCTATTGTCAATGAAGTCTATTACCGCGGCTCGTCCCTAAGCACAAAACATCATCCTCACTTGGCGCCTGGGTATCACATCGCGCTCTCATGATCTACTCTATCACGACCATCACTCCCCAACCACCTCCTTCAGAAAGTTGCCCGCATATCGCTTGCATTGCTCAAACGCTTTCTCGAAGCCGTCCCGGCCGCCATAGTACGGGTCGTTGACGACCTCCGCCTTCTTACCGCCGCTGAACTCGCCGTACAACATCACCTTCGCCTTGGCGTCTGGATTGTTGCGCTGCAGCCGCTGCAAGTCCGACAGGTTTGACCGATCCATGGCGAAAATGTAGTCGAACTTTTGCAAGTCGCTTGTTTGGAACTGCACACCATCGGTTAACTGAGAGCCAACCTCGGGCTAGGATGCCCCGAGGACTCAGGGACTCACCCGTCGCGCCAAGTGAACGTAGTCGGTGATGCCATTGTCCTCGAGCGTCGACATGGTTCGCGAGTCAGGCGGTTCACCGGTATGGTACGCAGCTGCGCATTATTGTGTCAGCGGTCTCGAGATGCAAATCCAGCCGCAACGGGGCGTCACAAACCCGTGCCGCAGGAGTCGATCCGCCCAATCTTCCCCTCGTACTGGGGCTGCTTGGCCAGGTCCTGGAAAATGCCCTCGGCCATAGTTGACCGGCAGATGTTGCCGAGGCACACGAACAGCACGGAAATCGGCTCCGGCATCTTGTCTATCAAGCAAAAACGGGAAATGATGTTTGACTCAGGTTGGCCTCACTTCCCCGAAGGCTCGGCGGCGTTAGCTAGTACAGGTAATAAAGCGGTTGAACTGAACGCTGCCCCGCCAAGTCAGGTAACCTGGCGGGGCGAGCCGCACAGTGCTCTCAGAAGCGCCCTCCATTTCGTACGGTGATCGCCTTCGGGACCCACACTGATATCGCGTTGGGTCGAGGCGACGAGGTTCAGGGATCTGCGGCTGATAGATTCTTCAGTCGACGGATCTCGTGTCGGTACTTGAAGCGGTGAGTACCTACTCGTAGTTGGCAAAGCCGTTCCTGGCCGTTGCATTTCGCTGGGTCTCCAAACCTCGGGGAAAGAAATGGCCGAGGCCCTTGGCCGACCGCTTCCAATATAACTGAAGCTCGGAAGACACAAGGGAGTACGAGTGGACGCATATTCGTGCGAAATACTCTCAAGACTTGCATCACTGTCGATTCGCCGAGAAAAAATCTTTTGATATATTCCATACATGTTCTTTTTGCCTGAAACAAGAGAGGGGATGTCACACTTTCGTGGCATGACAATGCACATGTCTCTCCGCTCGCTACTCGACGCGTCCTTCAAAGCCCATTGATAGCCCCAAACCCAAAGACACGAGCGCCTTGCTGAAAGTGAAAAGGTTAGTATACAGGTAGGGATACAGGATCCATAAGTCGTAATCAAGGAGGCAACGAGGCTCCATCCGCAGCTCTAGAGCCTGCCCGTCGGGAAGTTTTACAGTATTCTCACAGCGCCTGCCTTTGGCGCTCCCTCCGTAGGCTCTCCAACACACCAATCACCCCGTTGTTGCGGATCCGCTCCAGCACGAGCTTCATACCATCGCGGCTCTTGCCGAGCTGGTCCATGGTCTTGGTCGACGCGAGGCTCTCGATGCTGCGCTGGATGCCCTTTGTACCCCAGCCGCCGATGAAGCCCGTCAGCCAGCCATCTTCGTGGGCCTGGCCGAGCCTGTCTCGTAACCGCTCGCCGAGATTTGACCGGAAGACCACAGACGTAAGCACGTCCGTCTCGTTCTTGGCGGACGCTCCACGCTCCAACTCGGACGGAAGGCTGAAATGCTGTCTCTCAACCACAGACAAAACGCCGGCGAAGTTGAGGTTGCGGCTCTCCGTCTTCATCCATCCCTGCTTGATATCGACCACGCTCGTTTCGAGGATGTAGGACGCCTTCTCTCCGGTGTTGCTGCCGGTCACGCTCTTGGGCAGCAGCTTGAAGATGGCCTTGGGCATACGACTCTTCTTTAGATGTATGCGGGTCGTGTGCAGGCGCTGCGTGTCCGGGTCGACATGGCTCGAGATGGTGTCGGTGCTCAAGACGTGGGTGGCGAATGGGTTAAGCTGGGGCGACGAGTACCGGAGGAAGTAGGCGAGAGTGACGGTGGGAAACGGGTGGGAGTAGGTATGTCCCGTCGAGTGTGTGAGCACCATGGTCACGTCGAGCAGCGGGGTGTGGAGGTTTGTGATGTTTGTCGTTGCTGTTGCGTGCTTGAAGCTAACCGGAGAAGGCGGAGCTGTTCATGGACGGGACGTCGGTGCTGCGGCTGGGCACCGGTCGTCAGCCGTCTCCGTAGGGAAGAAACTGCCTCGCAAGCGCTTCGCTGATTGATGGCGAGAGAGAAAAAGGGACAAGCGATGGGAGGGTGGCGGAGATGGGAGGGCGGGAGAGGGAGGACCTCTTGAAGGCAATCGGGTGATGGCGATTCAATGGCACGATGAACATTTTCCTCCTGGCTGACCTCTGAACCTGGCTGCGCTGTGATTGGCCGGCAGTGCGGGGAAAGGAGCTCTTCGCACCAATCCGGGGCGGCCCCACGTGACTTCTTGCCGACATGTGAAGCAGCCCAACGGGATGGGCCGAATTGATGACGATGCAAGGCAAGCTCACGAGATTGTGGCATGATCCGGGCTCTTTGTGCTGTTTAATCAGTGTCTTTCTTTGTCGGTTTACAACGTTGCATGGAGAACAGTCCGGGCTCGTAAACTCGGAATGATGCCTTACGAAGTAAATCTTCCGCTCAATGGTCTTAGTGCCGTGTAAGTCTACCCAATAGCTTCATCGAACGTCTATTATGCCAACTCCCGCTATCCCTAATCTAAGTTTGAGGATGCAATGTATCCCCCTTCATAATTTTAAACGTACAAAGGCTTCTGATAGCCAATAGTTCCCACCATCCCTATATCAAAAACTCCTCGTCAACGAAGTGCTTCAGCACGACCCAGCCTTCGCTAAAGGCTTCTTTCTCAAACCGCACAATGATTGCTGCGTGGCTATGGCGGTGATTATGTATCCAGACGGGATACTTTCGCCATTTGAGCGAGTCTAGGGATCGGATCATCTCAAACTGGTGCGCCGTCAACGCCAGGGTCGGCTGCGTGGGTGCCGACATCCTCCGCTCGCGACTCAACAGGCTCCGCTCCTCAGAGTTCATATCGTAGTCGTCGTCTTCATCCTCAGTCGCCAGGAAGTCTTGGTTCTGGGAGCTGTTCAGCGCCTCGTAGGCGTTCTCGACCTCCCCGCGCAGCTCCTTGATCAGCAGCGGCACGCGGTACTCGTCGATGCTGAAGCTGGCGCGACCCGTCTCGTGGAGCTTGATGCGGCCAGAGCTGCGAATGGTCTGCACGACCGAGTTGCAGAGATATGCGATGGTCCCGATGGGCACAAACACAGCAATCATGATCATGAAAGGTACGCGTTTGACCCACCGTAAGGCCGTGCTCGTCACGGATGACAAGGTAGCGCGGCTGGCCAGCTTGGGTCGCGGCGTGATGGGGTTCGCGGGATCGAGTATGACGCCCTCCGACCCCTTCAGGTAGTTGACCTTGACGTTCTCCAGGTTTCGCTGATAGGGGTCGGTCTTTGCGATGCCAGTGGTATAGTAAACGGCACTCCTGTCGTTGACAATGTTCGTGTACAGAGTGTGTCGCTTGAACTTGCGCAGGCCGAGCATGAATATGGACGAGGGATCGGCCAGTACGGAAAGCAGAGGTCGGTCGGTGTCGCGGAACTTGTCAATCGTGAACAGCTGTCGCCCCGACATGGAGAGGGTCCTTGCGCCAACGACATTCCAGACGTGGTTGTGCCAGCCCTTGATGGGAGATCGAACGCCGAGGTGGGGAGATGCAAAGGTAGTGAAGTTCTGGCAGCGAAAAGTCAGCTGCGAGCGCACTTATGGGATTCCAGGTCCAGCGGCGACCTACCATGCACTGCACCGTGTCCAAGACGCCTTTTGCGTACAGCAGCCCGACAGCGTACCGCGAGACCAGCCCTCCCAAGGAGTAGCCGATGATGCTCAGCTTCGTGATCTTGCCTCCCTGGCGCTCGATGCTCCGCAGCTCCTCCTCGATCTCGGCGCAGACTCGCTCGCCACCCAGCTCGATGCCGTCGTAGGTGAAGCTGCCGCTGTTGCGCTTCGCCAGTAGCATGTACAAGTTATCAGATGGGTATCGTGACCGCAGGGTTTTCGCAATGTTGTGCATGTGGTTGGGGCTGCCCCAGAGCTGTGCCAAAGTGTCAGCGCCTGTGTGATGCGCGCGCCTCCAGCGGACCTACGCCATGGACGAGAACGCAGAGGTGGTCAGCCTTGGCGCTGCCGCCGATGAGGGTGGACGACATCTCCCTCGACATTGCGAGGAGATTTCTTCGAATCGTCGGCGGGAATGACATGAAGTCGTCCTCGATGACGCCGAGAGGGCCGCCTCATCTTTAAAGATGTGACACCTCCGGAGACTCGGAGCAAAGAGAAACCCCCAACCGGGCAGACTACACAGCCCTGTGACAGGCCCAACAAACGCCGGAGAGTGGGTGCTGCCAGGCCCATTCCTTGGATCCCGAGCGCTAGTGCCTCCGTTGACAAGGGCTGGCGCCGCGCGTTGCGGGTGGGCTAGGGATGTCCAGGTCCGAAACCGAGGCATTGATGAGGTCATGACTGCTCCGGACTTAGACGGGCGCTGCGAAAGATTGTTGAGTTGCATGTGCCGACCCCGTCCCAAGATGCTGGTGGCTCGTTGTATTGGCCATACTTTTATTTGATGCCGGCGAGAACTGTTCACCCAGATAGAAGACGACTTGCTCTGTGAAGGAATGATGAACGATGTCTCGTTTCGACCTCAACAGGTTGCATTTCATGCACACTGACAACACGCCGCCGTCTGTCAATTTCTTGGAACTGGCGAATCGTTTTCTTGAGACTCGCAGACGACTTTCACATCTGCGAGGCCAACCGTGGAGCTGCTGGAGTGCATCTAGATGATGCATGCAGTGCCGAGCACCGAGTACCTTACAGTGCACGCCGCCTCGGAGGGCCCCACGGCAGCTGCACCATTTCGACTACCTAGCTTAGGGGCGCCAATCCGCCTAGCGCCTAAACATCGGAGACTCCACGCATATGCACGCCAGCGCTGTTCCGACTTCATGTCACAACTTGCTTCTCGAAGCCACGTCCGATCGGTCCAGAGCCTTTATTCGCTGCACAGTGCGTCCGTCAAGCTTATAAAGAGTAGCGGCGCCGATCTCTCATCTCTTTGTTCAGGCCACCAGTCTCCAGCTTGTTGCTCCCTTATTGGCTTCTCTGTTCCAGCATTGGCTCGGCTGATCAAAAGCAGCTGCTCAAGCCTGCAGTGTCGTACTTTCGGTGTACTCTTCGGCGATAAACCAGCCTCGCCTTTCAGCAAACAGTTTTGTTTGCTCATTGTGTTTTCCTGATGGCGCCCAAGCGATAGCTTCGCTACCAGCCCAGACCGTGAGGCTAGACCATGATGAGCATCGCGCTCAAACACATACCGTGCCCGGCTGGCAATAAATGCACCGCATTTCAATGCATATTCGGGCACGAAAACGATCTCACTGTGGAGAGGCTACCATCGGAGGATAGTAGTAAAAACACACGCCACGATGAAGAATCCTCTTTAACGAATGACGAGCGGCCCAGCAAGCGTCTCAAGGCTGGCCAAGAGACATCCGTGAAACTCGCAACGGACTCAGCGAGCCAGGAAAGCCTCGTGGACGCCAAAGACCATGGAGGCACAAAAAGACCAGCCGAGAAGCTGCAAACTGCCATCAGGCCAGTGACACCGCCTCCCCTCAAGAGACCTCCCGCCTCAACCAAAACGGGCATCGCAGCGACGCACCCTGCTCCGTCGACTTCTAAAAAGTCAACACCGTTGACGAATAACGGACCGCCCAGAATGTCAGAGAACAGGCCTTCACAGCAGAAAAAGGCCGAGAGCCTCAACCCTCGTCTTCTCAAGAACTCACCGGCGAGTCACGAGATTCGTCTCAGGCTTCTCAGATTGTTTCACCAGGAACTTGGCCGGCTTAATTCGGAACTAAGGAAAGATGCAAATGATGAAGAGCTCAAGCTTGTTTTGTCCGATCAGGATCTTATCATCAGGGCTCTCGACGAGGAACAGAAACTGGCCGTTGGAAAGCCTGCCGTCTACATGAATGTCATGAAGAACAAAGTCGCGGAGTATAAGCGTATGGGAGTGGCAAAGTGGAAGGCTGAGCGAGAAAAAGTAGCACGGGCAAGGGAGCAGAAGCAGGCCGGGAATGACGCCTCGGACGGGCCGCCGAAGAAGATCGAGACTGGCCTGACTCACGTCCAAGAGGTGGAGTTTCTACGACGCATCATCACGCCCATCGACAAGCTTTCTGACCATGGATACGTTGCCAAAATACCTAGCGGGGAGTCCATCGAGGCAGCTCGCAAAGGACTAGAGGCGTCCAAGGGCTGGGAAGCCTGCGACCGCTGTCAGCAACGGTTTCAAGTCTTTCCTGGTCGGCGAGAGGAAGATGGGGCACTTACGACAGGAGGCGGCTGCAGATTTCATTGGGGCAAGATGTACGTCCCTGCGAAAGCCCCAGGCGACAAGACTAGGGTGCCCAAGCGATATCTGTGTTGTCACCAGGAGCTTGGCGAGTCTGCCGGCTGCTTCACCCATGATACTCACGTGCTCAAGTTCACCGACGCTGCAAGGCTGGCTGCTGTTCTAGACTTTGCACAGACGCCCGAAAACAACGGCGCCCCAGCAGATCGAGCCGTGTGTTTCGACTGCGAAATGGGATACACCGTCTATGGGATGGAACTGATACGCCTCACAGCGACGTCCTGGCCCACTGGGGAGGAGCTGTTGGATGTGCTCGTCCAGCCGCTTGGTGAAATTTTGGACCTGAACTCTCGATTCTCCGGTGTGTGGCCGGATGACCTGGCGCACGCTGAACCATGGGTCGTGGACAGCAAATCGACGCCATCTAAGAGTGCCTCGGAGCCTGGAAGCGAGGAAGGCGAGACGAAGGAAACGAGACGGAGACTGAAAAAGGTGTCGTCCCCGAAAGTGGCACGCGACCTTCTCTTCTCTCTAATATCTCCATCGACGCCTCTGATCGGCCACGGCCTCGAGAACGACCTCAATGCCGTGCGCATCGTCCATCCGAACCTGATCGACACCGTGCTTCTCTACCCGCATCGCGGTGGCCTCCCTTTTCGGCACAGCTTGAAGCATCTCATGAACGTGCACTTGAACCGCAAGATCCAGCAGGAGACGGGGCCGAAGATGACGGGGCATGACTCTGCCGAGGACGCGCGGGCTGCGGGTGACTTGGTGCGGCTTAGGGTCATGGATGAGTGGAAGGTTATGAAGCGGGAAGGATGGACGCTTGTGGGCAACGACTTCGTGGCGCCGCAGAAGCCAGGCCAGCTGACGGAGGAATTCATCGAAGGGGGCAACACTGGACAGCCAGTCGAGGCTAAGAATAATTGGTGATTAGACAAATTAGGATTTCATCATCGTGCCGGCGCCACAACGTTGTGTTACCCTCAAGTAGTGACGATGATTCGATGATCAGCGGGTATTCCGTCTATCGAAAGCACGGCAGGACATCAGGCGTGGACGACGAAGGGGGCAAATTGCCCTGAGATAGTTGCCCAGGTTGACATTGCTGCGTCATCTGAAGCTACGGCGATATTGGGAGACAACGCTGAGAGAAGCCGGTTAAGATATGAAGCTTGATAATGCCGGAATAGTCTTCTCACGTTGAAAAACGTCACTCAAGTGAACAACGTGGGGCATTACAGATTGTCCCATTGCCAAGCCTAGAATTACAGATCGCTGTATGAAGTTCGGATATACACCTCATCCCAGCGACAAAGCGGGGAGTTCCCTCTACCACCTCATCTCACACTCAAGCGCGGCCAACAGACAGCAGATACTGACCGCCGCTGCCCTGCTTTCCGCCCGTCGGCAGGTACGCCACGTTGGGGTTGGACGACAGCGTCGCCGCAATGTCCCTGCTGGCCTCGATCTTTCGGATCTGGATCAGGCCGTCGCCAGCCTTGGCAATAGCCTTGCTGATGGCCTCGGCGCTCTCAGACTCTCCCTCGGCACGGATGACGTTGGCCTGGCGCTCCTGCTCGGCGCGCTCGACGATGAAGCGAGCGCGCTCGGCGTCCTGCTGCGCAATCTGCTTCTGTTCGACGGCCTTGGTGAACTCGCGGCCAAAGGTCATGTGGGTGATGGACACGTCCTCGAGGGCGATGTTGAACTCGGCGGCGCGGCGCGTCAGCTCGGTTCGGATGCGCTGGGAGACGGCCTCTCGCTGAGTGATGAGCTCGGCGGCGTCAAACTGAGCCACGGTCGCCTTGAGGACCTCGTTGCCGATGGACGGGAGGACACGTTCATCGTAGTCGACACCGAGGTTCTAGTAGGGTTAGATGCCGCTTCTCATGAGACGTTCGGAACAGAGCATCATACCTGGTAAATCTTGGGCAGGGCCGTGACGCTCGGCCGGTGCAGCACTCTCAGCGTCAGGCTGACCATCTGCATGTCCTTGCTGCCCGTCGTCGTGGCAATGTTGCGGGGCTTCGTCCGCACGTCGAAGATGATGCTCCGCTGCAGCCAGGGCACCAGGAAGTGCGTGCCCTCGTTGATGACATCGTCCTTGACACCGGATAATCTGTCGAAGATGACGGCCCGCGTGCCGCCCTTGACGTCGAAGATGGACTGGCTGACGAGGAATGCGCCGGCCGAGGCCGGGACCGCGAGGCGGTACATCCAGTTGAGTGCTCTCGCCGCGTTCGCCATTGCTGCCTCGAGCTGCTGCTGGGCCTGCGATGACGGTAGGTTGGTTGGTTGAAGATGCGGAAGCGACCTGATGAGTGTTCACAGCCAGCAGCTCGAAGCTGCCATGATCCGAAGAAGGCTGATTTTCGGGATGGGGAAATGGCGCTAAGCCTGTTTAGGTAAGCTCGGCTCGGGTGTGGTCAGCGGTTTTCAAGACTTCCTCCTCGACCCGATCTTTCGACCTCTGCTCGCACCCGCATCGAGGAATCGACGACACGAAACCGTACGAAATCAGCCACGATGAGACCGACGCAAGCTCTGAACGGTGGCGGCGCGCCCAATTGGAGGGTTGGCCAGTACGTGACGCCCCTCGAGGCGGGACCGGGGCGCTGCGGCGTGCGGCTTTTCTTGTGACTGGAAAGCCAACGTCGGCAGCGCCTTCGCATCCACGCGACCCAAGAATGATTGCGTTCGCTAACCTGTGCTGCAGCTGGCTGGGTGACTGGGGATCATTTGGTGAGTGATCACCGTCGCGTTACGATTGATCGAGCTCTGCGGATGGGCGACGGGGGATACCTGGGCGGACGGACGTGCGAGCAAGCGCTCGCTGCGAATCGGCCTCGGTCTGCGTCCAAATCAAACAGCCCACTCCAAGGGCCTAGCAAGTGCCTGAAAAGTCTGGACAGACGATTGTATTTCAGGGCAACGGGCGAGAGCACGATGCTGACCACGCGCAGGCGGTGAGAAGCAAAAGGGCATCGTCCAGTACGGCCTCTCTGCCAACCGACAGAACCCCACGGCCGGCGCTGTCCACGACGCCATCTTCAACACCTTCCGTCGCACCAAGAGCCAGATCTTCTACTGGCTGCCCCCCATGGTTGCCGGCTACTACCTGATGAACTGGGCCACCGACCGGTACGAGAACGATTCCACCGCGAGGCATGATTCACCTGTACTGACCTTTTGGTAGCAACCACTACCTGAACTCCAAGGAGGGCCGCGCCGAGTTTGGCGACGAGGAGTAAGCGTTTTGCGAACATGTTGAGATAGGGGCTGTGGACCCATGTACATCATCGCTTAGACAGGGGAGCAATAGAGCTGTTTGACCACTGTACGGCTTGTGGTTTCCGGACATTCCATCGGCAGCTTGGCTTATCCTGCCGTGCCAATTGATCTTACGTATGACAAGATGTACCTAAGTCACGCTCGGTAACTACAACTGGTGCTCATCCGGTGCATATGGGCGAGGTGCTTTCACCGTGATAGAATATTTCCCAGAGCACTATGCTTCAGACAACGCTAGAAAACAATTGGCTTCGAGAAAATCTCCAACAGAAAAATATCCCCTTGACTTGTCTTTTCATACGGCGTTGAATTGGCTTAGGCCTGCTTGAATCGCATCTACGGTCGAGCGTACAATGCGCTGTGTCACGTGACCATAATCGTCGCGGAACCGGTGCTACGAGAGGCCGAAAATTTCGGGGGAGCTCCCCTCAGCGAGGAAAAAGTTAAGGATTTTTGTCGAAAAAATTCAGGTGCAGTGCAGGCGACAATCCATCCACCACGACCGCACTCCTGAACAACCCATTGACCGTGCTGGTGTGATTTCTCGGAACCCCAGCCCATTGCCTGCACTAGCAGCAATTCCACCGGTCCTAATTTGACATTTTCTCCCGCAGAAACCGCAGCGATGGCCGCCGAGAGACCCGACAAGAAGGAGAAGAAGGACAAGAAGCGCAGCGACGAGGCTGGCGTGTCCAAGCCCAAGAAGGAGAAGAAGGAGAAGAAGGAAAAGAAGGAGAAGCTGGCCGCTGCTCTCGAGGACAAGCTGCAGCAGGATGCCGCCGCGCAGAGCGGCAAGCCCACCAAGGAGGACGAGGACTCTGACATGGAGGAGACCGCGGCCGAGCTGCCGCTGGAGCGAACCGTTGTGCCCTTTGCGGTCCCGGTCGCGGATGAGAAGGGCATGAAGAAGGTCTACAAGACCATCCGAAAAGGTGCGCCCGACCTCTGCCGTTACGGCTCTGCTTCCAGTAGCGAATTATGCAGAAGACTAACATGTCGCAGCGGCCAAGAACGGCACCCTCAAGCGCGGCGTCAAGGAGGTCGTCAAGACGCTCCGCAAGTCGCCCGTCTCGGGCCCCGGCTACACGTCCTTCCCCGGCGTCGTCGTCATCGCCGGCGACATCTCCCCCGCCGACGTCATCTCGCACCTGCCGGTGCTGTGCGAGGACCACAACGTGCCCTTCATCTTCGTCACGTCGCGCGCCGAGCTCGGCGCCTCGGCCAAGACGAA
The DNA here is from genome assembly GCA_024339985.1 of Tolypocladium endophyticum. Taxonomy (NCBI): domain Eukaryota; kingdom Fungi; phylum Ascomycota; class Sordariomycetes; order Hypocreales; family Ophiocordycipitaceae; genus Tolypocladium; species Tolypocladium endophyticum. The sequence continues at coordinate 560,882 of JALHBW010000105.1, forward strand.
GCGCCCGACCAGCGTCGTCATGATCATGGAGAAGCAGGACGGCAAGAAGAAGGCGGCCAAGGAGGCGGACAAGGACGACGAGGAGAGCGGCGAGGGCTTCGCCGAGGCCTACGCCGCGCTCGTCAAGTACGCGCAGAAGGAGTACACGAAGCAGGCCTTCTGGGCCAAGGGCGAGTCCAAGGCCGTGGTGGCATGAAACGGCGATGCTGGTTAGGGAGTGGGGAGGTTCGGCTGGGTGTACAAATACCAGACGGTTTGGCTTGCGGACCAGATGGGCACGGCGGCGTTCAGGTACTATCTACTGCGTTACAAAATCAAGGCACATTGCAAGTTTGAGTTTTCACAGACGGGCAGCACGAAGCAGACGAGGAGTGATTGCAAGAATTATCTCATTAACGACGACACAGGCCAGTCTGTCAGCCGCAGATGCGCCCACCGCCTATCCTTGCAGCGTTGCACGCGGGAACAAATTAACTCCATTTCCCATTCCTAGTAACACAGCGAGACAGGGCCTTGGCCACTGCCCGAGAGACGAGGAGCTCAGCCTCATGAGGGACGTTTACTCAAACGGGTTGGTGCGAGTTCCCCACCAAGTCAGGAACAGGGAGAGGCCAATCGTCTCACAGAGCTTGGCGGCGATGTTGACGCCGACGGTGTCAAGGGGCCTCTTCTCGCTGAAGACTTGAGCCAGGAACTGGGAGTTGTCAGCGGGTGCATGCTCTTCAATTCCCGACCCTCTCGAGGAAGCTGGGTACTCACGCTGGGGGCAGCAGTGGCGGCAAAGATGAGACCGCCCAGGTAGGCGGCGCCCTTGTAGCTCAGGGTGCCGGTGGCGTTGATGAGGGCGCCGACGCCGTAGCTCTGCAGGGCGGCACCGACGAACGAGGTGCCCCAGGCGGCAGCAGCGCCGCTGGCCTCCTTGGACTTGAGGAACTCCTCCTTGGTGTTGGCCTGCTTGGCGCGCTGGTACGTCTGGCCGAAGATGGGCGACAGCACGGCCAGCTCGATGCCGTGGTTGAAGACGGTGCCGAGGGCGATGGCCGAGGGCTTGACGGGGGGGAGGTCTGCGGAGGGGGTGAGCTCAGGGTCTGGACATTGACGGGACGAGGGGGGCAGGGCGCGGGCGGTTGCTTACACTTCAGAGACATGCTGACGGCGTTCTGGTGTGTTTCGTTTGAGCGAAGTTGTGTGCGTGGATGTGTGCGATGTGGTGGTGATGATGCAAGTTCCAAGTAGGCACGCAGGTACAGACACCGCAACCGCAGCGGTAGGTATTTGTACTGCTCCGGAGCTTCCCCCCTCACCCTCCAGAATCTCGATCAGGCCAAGGCGCGCGACGACTGGACTGTGGCTTGCCCCCTCACGTCGCTGCGCTCCCTCGTGTGTCGTCACCGCGGTGATGATGTCACCACTGCTAGCGCGACCGCCCAGCCGTCTGCCCCGTCATGTGCCAGTTGCGGGTGCGGCTCCGGGGCCCCGAGCAGGAAGCGCGCTGTTCATTTTACGTTATGCCGCTGCTTTGCGCGCGCCGGGCGTCCGATGCGATTCGCTCGCTGTGTTTCCTTTCCAGAAGCCAATGGTTCCGACGCCGGCTGCCACAGCTGGCTCGACAAGACAGTCACTGCTGTTGCGCAGAACCGACGACCGTGCTGCCTGCTACCTTAACGTAGGTAACTTACGGGCGGCTCAGCGCAACCGCCGGGCCGCGGCCTTCGCTCTGCCTGCGGACCCAATGACGAAAATGGCCCAGCGGCCGTGGCCCCGTAGCCAAAAGCTTGCTTTCCCGGTTTCCGATCACGCTTGTCGCCATGGCATGACATGATGTTGTTGAGGCCCACTGCCCAGCTGTCTGGGGTGGAACACTGGAGAAGCTCTGTAGCAGCCACCGGCCGGGGCCCCCTGCGCACTCCGGACGGGAGGCTCCGGGCGTGCCTTGCGTCGCGGCATCGCACGCCAGCGACGGGTTATGCAGATCCAGATCAAGATTTCCATTCATCCGTCACGGCATCGACGGCTGCGCCGAGGTAGGTTCATCAAGCGCTCGCGCCGAACGCTGCGCTGTATTGACCATGCAACCGCTAAAACATCCACCCGCCCTTCCGGCCTGTATCTGCCCGACATAGCATACATGCACTCCTCGTAGACTGCTTTCCGCCCATGATTCTATCTTGTACAACGCGGATCGTGATGCACGGCCATTGACTGTCCATCGCTGGATGCCACGAATATCCCGCTCGCCGCATGCGTCGCACGCTCTTCCTACAAAAACGCCCAATGATTATCAACGCCTGCTTTTGCTCGCTCACGCCATGTGCTGCCCGTCCTCCCCGCCGCGCAGCGCCAGCAGCGCTCTAACGTCGTGCACGTACTGCAGCCCCTCCAGAAGGGGCACCAGATGCATCAAATCGTTGTCCGTCGGGTCGTTGATCCAGCCCTGGATGGGGATCGCGTTATCTGGAAGGAGAGTTAGCCAAGGATGCTTCTGCCGGCGGCACGGGGACGCTTGCCTTCGTGGAACAGGTAGCTCAGCGGGCTGTTGTCCAGTATCATCACCTTGCTCAGGTCGGGCTCCACCGAGCTCAGGTCCTTGATGTAGGCGCCCTGCCTATATGTGCAGTGCTGGCGATAGTACCGAGCCGAGAAGAACTTGCGCTCCGACTCGAGCCAGTCGATGACCGGGTCGGCGTACTCCTGGACCGACGCCGTGAAGACGACCAGGTTGAACCACTTGCACACGCGCCGCAGGAACTCGTCGCAGTACGGGCGCTTGTTGACCCAATACAGGATGGGGTGCTGCGCGGCGCCGCTCTGGCCGCCCATGCCCAACGACGCCGTGTTGAGCCGCACCTCGACCATGTGGCCCGTGCTCATGCGGCCGCCTTTGGACATGCTGTGTATCAGCGTCTCGTCCAGGTCCAGGATCAGGGTCTTCTGCTGCTTCGGCGGCACCTCGATGTTGAGATACGAGGGCTGCCGTCGGGGTATCAGGGGCCGCGGGGGGGCAGGCGTCTTGGGGTACTTTGTGAGGGCGGCGACGGGCGACGTCGGCGACTTGAGCTGCGCCGAGAGGTCTTCGTCGCTGGCCTTGGTCCGCGCGACGGCCGACTGCGTCCGCCTGTGCTTGCGCTGCCGCAGGGCCTCGTCGTTGTGGAGCTTTATCCGAATCGACCTGCGCGCCGTGCTGAGTTCCTCGGCGGGGTTGAGCGACTTGGACCTCGTGTGTCCGCTCTTGGCGACCTTGAGCTCGTCACCTTCCGACTCCGAGGAAGCGCCAGACGTGGACGAGCCAGACGTGTACGGGAGCGGCCGCGGGGCGATGCTGCGGTAGCCCCAGCTGTGAGACGAGCCTGAGAGGGAAGCGCGGTCGTCTGCCGCGGCGTAGCTGTCCATGCCTCCCTTGCGAACACCAAACAACTTCTTGAGCTGCGTCGTGGGCGCGAAGTTGCCCTGCTCGTCGTAGAAACAGGCTATCAGATAATACCCGGGAGAAGCGAGCGTGGCAAAGATCCAGCGGATTGAGCTGACGATGCTCGAGACGAAGCTTCGCGGCAGCGTGTGCCACCAGCTGGCCCGCAAATTGTCGGCGTCCTTGGTCTCGTTCAGAAGCGGCGTGTCCTCGGTGGCGGCCGTCTTCTCGTCCTCGCAGCTGGGGGAGCCGTTGGTCAGGGCGCCGGCGCCTTGCTCGAGGCCATCCGCGGCGTCGTCTGACGCTTTCTCGTCGGATACTAGGTCCGAACCGAGCGAGCTGATGCTGTTGGAACGTGATTGCGTGGGGCTCGACGAGGGCGAGACTCGGGCCGTGATGATGTTGAGGGAGTTCATGCTGGCGAGGACACGCAATCCATCAGGCGTCGGGGCGGCGGGCGCTGTGATACAATTGTCGTTGGGGTTCGAGGCCGTGGTGATGTGCAGCGCGCGTCGTGTCGGGAGCGAGCCGAGGATGTCCCCAGCTGGGAGATGATGTCAAGAAACCCCCCGGTCAGCCCGACAATGGCAGTCGGCAGGGGGTAGCGAGCGAGCGTCGAAGAGGCGAAGGCGGTGTCGCGACGGGTCCGCGCCAGCAGGAGTCGCCGCAGACGTTGTCAGGCTCGCGATGCGATCGCTTCGGGTCACGGAATGGTTGAGAGGCCGGATGGGGAGGCAGGGTTTGAGGGGCGGCGGCGACGAGTACGAGGACGGGCTACGGGCGGCAGAGCGAGACGGAGCCGGCCAACCTTGGCAGTGGAGTGAGATTTGTTGTGGCAGCAGCCGACTGACTGCATCCCGCCAGCGGCGGATTGGATGGATCTGGCCAGCTCCGCCACAGCGCCTCCGGTCAGGTGCCGAGGAAAATCCGCAGGCCTTATCGCGTACAGTGAAAGCAGCCGCATCTTGCTCGAGTGCGACCTGGACTGCTGCATGCTTTGAAATTTAGAATTGCTCCGTTTAGTGATAATATCCTCGTAGTTGAGTTCCATTATTTCTCTTTTCACTCGCAAATTCTAAGCGTCTCGGGCAAGCTGCTGTCCGCCGTAATGGCTGTCCTTCCAGCAGGTCATCATCGTCTGACCCGTTCAACAAAGCAAAGAAACGCTGCGTGGTCCACCCTCACTGCCGTATTCAAGCGACCCGGGACCATACCGCCTGCAAATCGAAGCCGGCATAAATCCAGAATGATAGGCGTTGGCAGGAACATAATTGCGCCTACGGCCTTCATGCAACCGAACGGCAGTATTTACAGGCTTATCGCACTTCTAGTCAAGGCTCCTCAGCAGGCTCAAGCACCGCCCTGGCTGCGCTTCGGCCGGGGCTGGCCCCACCACCACCACTGTACAAAGCAAACACCCTTTACCTCAGCATCGCGAAAAGGGTCGCAGCAACTTGAGTCACCACCAATCTCACCAGAACCGCCAACCGCACCCCTTCGCCGCACCGCCCGACAACATTGACGGCGACACGCCTGCCTCGGACACCCCCCTCAACGGCACTGCATCCATCGGCTCTTGCGCCTGCGGATTGACCATCTCTCAGCCTCTGGCGCAAGCCGTACGGCCCTCGCACAAAATTTCTGAGCTATAAGCCCCTCCCCGTCCCGCATCATCGGCAACGCAACACCAGGAGCACGCACACGTACGCAGAGCCACACGATGCCCTCGGTGACCGCCGGCTACGCGCCGGACCTCGAGAAATACCTCAAGTCCCTCAAGGGCCAGCCATTGGAGAGATCCGTGGAGAACCTCACATCGTACGTCTGCCCCTCCCCACGGGCATACCGGCCGTTCGGCAAGCTCATATCCCCTCCGCAGCCTCCTCAAGCGAAGACAGATCCGCGGCTCCGAGCCCTGCGCCGTCGCCACCGCTCACATCCTCCTCCAAGTCGTCGCTCGGTCTAAGTGGCATGACGTCGACAGCCTGCTTGACAATGTCAGTGCCACTGGCCGCCGGCTGGTCGAGGCCCAGCCGAGAGAGCTCGTCGTCGCCAATATTGTGCGACGGGTCCTCGCCCTGATCCGCGATGAAGCCGCCGAGGACAGAAACGAGGCGTCGAGCGAGACCCCCAGCGACGCCCAGATGACCCCGACCGACCCCGTCTCGCACCAGTGGCCGACACCCTCGACGACAGCCAAGCAGGACTCGGCCGGTGACTACATTTCTAACAGCCCTGCTGTACCACCGCCGTCCCGGCCAGGCCCTATGCCGTCCTACAGCACCGTAAACGTGCCCAAGTCGTTATTCAACCTCCTTTCCGCCTCGCCCCCCTCCGATGGGTCCGCCCTGATGGGCTCGCCTCTCAGAAACTCAGGCACGTCGACACCTATCAACAAGACCACCCCTTACAGCCAGATCCACGCCCTGCGCTCCGAAGTAATTGACGGCATCGAGGAGATCAAAGACGAGATCAGCCAGGTGGACGACCAGATTGCGGCGTTGGCCGAGGTGCAGATCCACCCGGGAGATCACGTCCTCGTGCACCAGCCCTCACCTACGGTGGAGCGCTTCATCCTGCGCGCGGCTCTCAAGCGCAAATTCACCGTCATGATCGCCAGCGAGGCGCCGCGGAAACCGACCGACGGGGTTCAGCACGCCGCTTTGAGGAAGAAGCTCACAGCCGCCGGCATCACGGTCATCAACATCAAGAACTCGGGCTTGACGGCTTACATGTCGCGCGTGGACAAGGTGATCCTGGACGCCCGGTCCATCGTGGCCAACGGCGGCGTGGTGACGGATTCTGGTGCGGCCGCCATTGCGCGAGCGGCCACGGAGGCGGGCAACGCCGTCATCGTCCTGGCCGGCATGTACAAGCTGAGCCCGGAGAACCCCTTTGACGAGGAGTCGCTCATCGAGTGGGGAGACTCGTCAACATTTGTGAACTTCGCCGACGGGCCCATGGTGAATGGCGTCGAGGTTCGGACTGCCGTGACGGAGCTGGTGCCGCCAGAGTTGATTGACACATACATTACAAATTTGTAAGTGCTTCGTTGAGCCATTGCCTTCGACCCGGCGGCCGAGACTGACACATCCCAGGGGAACCCACTCGCGAGACCATTTGTCGAGCTTAATTGCGGACCATTACAAGCAGGAAGACGCAGAATTCCACTCTTGGAGCGCGTCTGAGTGGTGAGGCCGCCACCGGTCGCCCTCGACTGCGGTGCCTGTCGATGCGGTGGCATTGTGAAATAAGCGAATGCGATCGGACATGGCATGGGGCCGGGTTTCGGCGGGTGCGGCTCCGTCGATGCTACCCACTAGCCCACCTGGGGCACCGCGCTCGTTAGTGGCCGCGTCAGCACCTGCAGGGCTTCCAGGGCTTCCATTGGGCGATGCTCTAGGCGTTCGCCTGGGCGCACACGGGGGACCTGCGAGTGGAGTCAGCCCTGTAGCGGATTGACTCCACGCTGGACGGTCCGTCCAGTCACCGCTGACGATGGGGAGGACGCGCACTTGATCCAGACCGGGGATGGCCGCCGCTCATGACGAGTCTTGCGAGGACACATTGACGCAGCGCTGACGGAAGTCATGTAAGCTATATTCAGTGCACGGCTGTGGCTGCGTGCGAGGCCACGCATCCTCTTTGTCGTCCCCTGCTCGCTTGTTAGATTAGACGCCATCGAGCTATACCTTAGCATGGGTAGCTTCGCAGTTACGTGCTTACCTGGCCCTCTCTCTGGGCTCAAATAATATGAGATTTGCACCCAGTCCGCTGCTGACGGCTTCTATCTTGTTCATCATACCACAGCATCACATTCCCCTGTCCTGCTTTGCAGTGACTGGTCCGCCATCAGGCAGCTCTCTGCAACTGTCGGAACTAGTACCCGTCGCCCGCGAGTCGTTGCCGGCAGGCGTAGCCGTCCAACCGCGGGGTTAGCGACTCATCGTCTTACCGTCGCCCACAACCTCACTTGACGTCCCTCATCACCGTCACAGCGCCCAACCAGACGACGATGAACAACAACGACATCGGCAACGGGAGCAACCTCCACGTCCACGTGGAGGAGGCGCCTCCGCCGCCCTACTCGGAGACGGACATCTACTCCAACTCGGCTGGTCCGCGATCTCCCAACACACGCTCGGTAGCATCGTCTCGCACCGTTGGCGCCGCCACTGATGATACTGCTTCGCGGGTATCTTCATCAACCGGCGAACCTATCCTTACCCCGCCCGAGACGCCTCACATAGCCTCCGTCTCCCGTCTGCAACTAGGTTCGGCTCTATACCTTGAGTCCCGGCCTGCTCCTCCGGCTGTGGGTGCGCCGCGCGAGACTCTCGTTTACACGGTCAATGTTCGCAGCACCGCCGTGCCCGAGGACTTTCCCTACCAGGCAAACTGGGCGGACCGCGATGTCAGCCCGCAGGACTGGGCTACCTTTGTCAACTTTCTGCTGCCCGACCACACCACCCGGGGCAACGAGGCCGTCATTGAACGCAAGCTGAGGAGTGAAGGGCGGAGCGATGCCGCCAGCACGGGCAGCGGCCGCTCCCAGGCAGAGGCCCAACTCGAGCACATCCGCGAGTCTGGACCGGAGGCGACGCGGAGGGCCGAGGACGCCGATGCAACGGTTCAGCAGTGGAACGACGGCTTCTTTGGCCCGCGCGGGATTGTCGTCCGGCTCGACCCGACCGCTGACCCAGCAATGATGCCGGGATCTTGGGATGCCTCTTTTGACGCCAATGCTCAGGGGTCCTCCTCCTCACAGCATCGACGGGAGCTACGGCAGCAGCAGCGGGAACGGCAGCAGCAGCAGCGGGAGCGGGAGCGGCAACAACGAGAACAGCAGCGCCAGCAACAACGAGAGCAGCAGCACCAGCAACGAGAGCAGCAGCACCAGCAACGGGAACAGCAGCACCAGCAACGGGAACAGCAGCGCCAGCAACGAGAACAGCAGCGGCAACAGGGGACCCGATCTTGGGGTGGGTTTACGATGGACAACGACGGTGTCCGGTATGGAGACAAATTTGTTGTCAAATATGGAGACAAATTTGTCGCCGACGGCAACGGGCTGCGTATTGGCAGCCTCGTCCTGGACAGCGGCGGCATTCGCATGGACGGTCAAGGGGCCGATCCCACATCACGAGGCGCAGGACGAGGTATGGGCTTTGGTGGCCCGCCCGCCATGCGCTCATTCGGAGCCCCATTCAGACAGGGACCTCCCAATAACGACTATTGTGGAGGGCAAGGCAACCGCGGATGGGAAGACCGTGGCAGACAGCCCTACCCTGATAACAAGGGTCCTCGCGGCCGGTCCGGCTCAGCAAGCTCCAAGTCGTCCTCATCCTCCAGCTCATCGTCGAGCTCGGAGTCTTCCATTGGATCCCTTCCCGACTATGACGATGTTAAGGGTGCGCAGCTACCCCTATATGCCAAGCGCCTCGAAGACTGGACATCCAATCCAGATCAGATTCGCAACAAGAACGACGTGAAACAGCTCAAGACGGAGCTCAAGGCCGCGAAAGCTGCCCCAGTCGATCCCAATCTGGACCAAAAGGCACTCAAAGCTCAAATCAAGGCCCTCACACTCGCGTGGAAACAGGTCAAAAAGTCTCAGAGGGCCTCCCGAAAGGCGACGAGGAGGGAGAGGCGGCAGAGGCGGAAGGCAGAGAGGAAGGAGCGCAAGCAGAACAGAAGGGATATGAAGAGAGCCCGTCGGGAGCATAAAAGGCATCGAGGCGATGTGCCAGAAAATCCCCCCTGGCCCCCAACTGCTCCGACTATGCCAACCATGCCGACAATGCCGACAATGCCTACTCCTCCCACTGCCCCTACTGCACCGACACCTCCCGCGCCCCCCGCGCCCCATGCTCCATATGGCTGGTGCGGTCCTTCACATCACGGTCGCGGTGCGTGCGGCCCGTCCCAGCGTGGCCGGGGCGGGATGTTTGGCTTTGGCCGGGGGGGCGGACCTTTTGGTGCTCATGGGCCCTTCGGACCCCGAGGCCTGTTCGGCGACGCACAGCGACACGGGGAACACGGGGACAACAGCCACTGGGGTAATCGCGGAGGCCCCAGCAGCCCTGGATCATGGCGTCAGTACACCCCGGCCGCGCCGGGTGCCTGGCCAGAAGAGAACAAGCAGGACGCCAACGATGGTCAAGAGACGGGAGTGGCCACCCCGCCGCCTGGCGCAGCCTCAGCAGCCAAGTACAAAGCCGCAGACGACATTGAGATGGAGATTCACTGCAAGATAACCGAGGGAGCCAATCTTAGCGAGGGCGGGGAGAAGGCGGCCATGGAAAAGGAGCTGGAGGCCCTGATGGAGAAGCTGGAGAGGGTGCGCATGGAAGCGGACGAGGCCTACGCCCGGGAGCTGGCCGCGCAGGAGAATTAGGAGAGGGCATACGACTGGGTTGTGTGGCTAATGTACAAGTTTGGATACTGGCGTGTCGCTCTCTCGTTTACCTCGGACACGGCTGGCGCAGATGGATGGCATTACATGGGTTCCTAGAAACCCCACGGCATAACGCGAAATGAAATGACTCCTCTAACTGAAGCCACTTGATCCTCTCGCAGACTCGGATTGGTTGTGAACGTAGACTGTATTCCCCGCTGGCCTGAGCGGTAAACCCTTTTGTCTATCCTTCCGATTGTCTCCCCTGCGCCTCGTCGCGCAGACACGGCCGCTACGGCCACGCCGCCTCAGTTCTTGCTCTCCACCTTTTCCACCAGGTCGCCGACGCCCAGCCCCCGCCCCACGGCCACCTTGACCTTCTTGCCGCCGTCCTTGGCGCCGTCGGTCTTCTTGGCGCTGTCCTTCTCGGGGTCGCGGCCAACGTCGCCGACGGCCTCGCCCTCGTCGACGCCCTCGGTGCCGTTGGCCTTGCCTTCTTCGGTCTCCTCCTCCGCCTCGGCGGCGGCGTCGAGCTGCTTGCGGATCGGGGTCAGGTCGAGGCGCATGCAGAAGGCGTCCTCGCCGTCGGCGTAGTACTTGGCCTCGGTCTTCTCGTTCTGGAAGCGCAGCGTGTACTCGTACAGGTGGCGGGCGGCGACGTTGGAGACGCGCACGTGCAGCGAGACGTACTTGGCGCCGAACGTTTCCACCATGGCGAGCTCTGCGTGCGGTTTTGTCAGCCAACGTTACTCAACACATCATCATAGACGCCATCGTGCCATGCTGTATGGCCACAGAGAAACAGCCGTGTGCGTGCTCAGGAACAGAGTGAGCGCGGAGGCGCAAGGGGTGACATACGGCTCTGGCGCATCAGCTTCTCGGCAATCCCCAGCCGGCGATGCGTGCGCATGACGCTAAGGCTCGTGATGTGGCCGTGCGGCACGCCGTCGGCGGGCTCCTCCTCCATCTTGGCGAGCACGTAGCCCACGATCTTGGGGTAGTCGTAGGGCCCGCGCCGCGGGCGGCTCGCGTCGACGGCCACGAAGCTCAGCTGCGGCCACGACAGCGCGTGGTACAGGTAGTACTTGAGGAAGTAGTTCTCGGGCAGGTTCTCGAGGTTGGCGTGCTGGATCAGCGGCAGGTCCGCGCTCGTCAGCAGCCGGATGTCCATGGCTGCGGCTCTGGTGCTGGCTCGAGGCCTGGGGGTCGAGGGAGGGGGAAGGGGGCCGATTGGCGGAGGGACGGCTGTGGGATGCGCGTCGTGTTCGGGCCCGTGTCTCGCTGTCCGGTCGTCGCGAGGGAGAGGAGAGGAGGTGCTGTCTGGTTGCGTGGAGTTGATGGTTGAAGCTCGCAGCGCAGACGCAAATCTGCCCCTCCTGCATTGAGGTCGGATTTTTGTGGATCCCAGCCGGGCATCGGCCGACACGACCCCGGGATCTCAACGTCCACCGGGCATTACTTCAACACCATGAATATCATTGGGGCCAAGGATTGCTCCGTGCATCTCCATTTATGCGCCGATCTATCACTCTACACCGCTCTACTGTCTCTGACATGACCATCTTCGCTTACATGATACACCCCATGCAGCAGCAACTCGCCTATGACCGTCTGCGCCGAACCCTTTGCGTGCCCGTGATCTCGTCGTCATCATAATCATTCAGGTACAACGGCCACCCGCCTCCGGATAGTATCTCCGCAACGATCATGTTGAGATGGAATTCTTCGTCGGAGTCGACATCTTAATCAATAGTGGACGGGACCGATGCGTCGTCGTTCTGATCCCCGATCCCCCTACTGCTTGCCCCGGATCGGCAGATCCTTGGTCACCTCCGCTGACGGCGCCGCCATGCCTCCGGCTGCCGAGGCCTCGTCCTGTGCCTTGTCCTCGTTGTTGGTCACCTTGCTGGCCACCTTGTCCACGACGGCGCCGGCCTTGTCCCCGAGGGCGGCCTTGGCAGCCTCGGCAGCCTTGGCCGCCTTCTTGGCCTTCTTCTTCTCCTTCTCCTCCTGCTTCTTCTTCTTGGCCGCCTCCTCGGCCGCGCGCGATTCGGCCGTGCCGCCGAACGCCGCCTTCCACTCGGCCACCTTCTTGTCTTCTATTCTCGAGAACAGATGCGCAGCCTTGCCAATCTTGTGGCCGCCCTTGAGCGTCTCGGGAGCCCAGGTGTCTGGGATAGAGGCGAGGGTAGTGTTGAGCTGCTTGCAGATAGCATCGGCCGTAGACGGCATGTACGGCGACGCAAGCGACGCCAGCAGGTGGCAGAGGTTCAGGGCCAGACCGATAACGGTGTTGGTCCGCTCTGGCCTCTCCACCAGGTTCGCGTTGTCCAGGCGGTACTGCAACAGGGTGTTGCCCTCAGTGCTGATTTCCATGAGCTTCTTGATACCCGCGCGGATGTGGACCTTTTCCAGGAGGTCCACATACTCTCCCAGGAGCGTGTTGACCCGGGAGATCCAGGCGGGGAAGTCAAACGTCTCGTCCGAGAAGGAGGCGGTGAACTCGGGGACGGTGCTGTCGCACTTCGCGTTGGCAAACTTGACGATGCGGTTGACAAAGTTGCCAAAGTTGGCCAGCAGCTCGCTGTTGTTGGCCAGCGCGAACGACTGCCACTCAAACTGCGTATCGCTCGTCTCGGGCCGGTTCGACAAGAGGAAGTATCTCCACACGGACGGCGAGATGCCAATGTCCTTGACCTGGTTGCCAAAGACGCCCACGCCCCTCGACTTGGAAAACTTGCCGTTCTCGTAGTTGAGGTACTCGGTCGTGGAAAGGTGGTTGAGCATGGTCCAGTTGTAGCCGGTGCCAATCTCGGAGCCGGGGAAGATGACGGTGTGGAAAGGCACGTTGTCCTTGCCCATGAACTGGTAGAGCGACACCTCCTCGGGGTTCTTCCACCACTGCTCCCACTCGTCCGTGTAGTTGGCGGTGATGGAGGGGTAGCCGATGCAGGCGTCGAACCACACGTAGATGACCTTCTTCTCGTAGCCGGGCAGCGGGATGGGCACGCCCCACTTGAGGTCGCGGGTGATGCTGCGGCCCTCGAGGCCCTTGGTCAGCCACGACTGCGTGATGCCGACGCCGTTCTGGGGCCAGCCGTGCTTCTTGTGCGCCTGCTCGAACCACTTCTCGATATCCGGCTGCAGCTTGTCGAGCAGCAGGAAGATGTGCTTGGTGTCGCGGGGGACAGGCTGGGCGCCGTCGATCTTGCAGCGCGGCTTGATGAGGTCAAAAGGGTCGAGCAGGCTGCCGCACTTGTCGCACTGGTCGCCGCGCGCATCGTCATAGTTGCACTTGGGGCACGTGCCCTCGACAAAGCGGTCGGCCAGGTAGCCGTCGTGCTTCTCGCAGTAGGGCTGGGTGGTGGTGCGCTCCTCGAGGAGGCCCTTCTCGTGCAGCTTGAGGAAGATGTCTTGGACAATCTCGGTCTGCTTCTGCGTCGTGGTGCGGCCAAAGTAGTCGAAGCCGATCTCGAACCAGTCGTACACCTCTTTGTGCTTGGCGTGGAACTCGTCGCACAGGGCCTGGGGCGTCTGGCCCGTCTCGAGGGCCTTGGTCTCGGTGGCGGTGCCGTACTCGTCGGTGCCGCAGATGTACAGCGTCGGGCGGTCGCGCAGCTTGCTGAAGCGGGCGTAGACGTCGGCGCTGAGCACGCTGCCCACCACGTTGCCCAGGTGCGGCACGTTGTTGACGTAGGGCAGGGCGCTGGTGACGAGCGTGTTCCTCTTGCCCTTGACGGGCAGGATGGGGTTGGAGACGGGCATTGCGGCGCAAGGGTCGGCGAGCTCGTGCGGAGTAGACGGTGACGAGACTTGAGTGGCAATGGTCGGGAGCCCAGCAGGTGCAGCGGTGATATATCGAGCTGATGCCTCGGGCACACGACTGAGTCACTGCCTGTCGTCTCGCTTTTCGACGTTTGGAGGGGCCAGAGCGTGGTCGGAGGTCAAGGACTCGTCACGTGTGAGGGGCAGTCAGGGTCTTTTCCCCCCTGTATCACCCCACCCACCACCTCCAAAGCCAATCCGTCCACTCTAGTCAGTCATCACGCTAGTCCCATCGAGCCTGGTCTAGATGCACTTCACGCTTCTTTTTAAGACATACCTTGACGCGTCACGGTTGTCTTGGCAGAGCTCGTGCAATATTCCAAGCAAACCAAGGGAATCCTGGATTGAATTTCCATTTATACGACTCGGAGTAGATCACAATACGGAGCTGTTCAAATGCCATCTCTTTCTTTCCTCATCCTCGCGCAAAGAATGGTGCCGTATAATTGTCTATCTAAAGCTAAAACGAAAGGAAGGAGCAGAGCAAGCTCAAGGCGAGCCTCGAGCTTGCATATCTAAGTTGCTACCAGCAACTTAGGCCAAATGAATCTGATTGCACAGCCGACTATCCTCATAGCGCCGAAGCTCCGGGCTAGGCAGAGCCAGGTCCACAGCATCGGGCATAGCCCGCAACACGAACTAGATAGAAAAAGAATCAAGGGAACGACATGTCCATCCAGCTTTGCACGCACTTCATGACTCCCGTGGCCTTATAACTTTAATAGTTTGAACACGATATGTCGGTGAACAACCTGCCGGGTGGTGCTAGTACTCTTGTCTTCCTTAGATCGAGCTTTGTTACACAATCGAATGCACCAAATTTTCTGCAAAGGTCGCACAGTTGTACGTCTTGTGGTTGTAAGTCTTGTGTTCGATCTGCTTTCCGGCTGCACATAATATCGTTAGTGCTCTAAAGGTCATCCTACTATGCCCCAGCGAAGGGAGGTGTTGCTTACCCAGTTCACCAATGCTCCTAAGGGTTCTCCTCTTGTCTTTTACTACCCCCTTGTACTCGTACGTTTCCTTCCCATCTTTCACCTCGATATACTCATCGGAGTACTTTTCCACGTGGGCACCGTCACCGTTCGGCTTTTTTTGCCAATCGCGGTCGCTAAATTGGAGCCCGTACTCCCAGTGGCCTTTGCTATTGCCGATGACAACGTCCTTGTGGCGACCGCCAGTGTCTTTCATCAGTTCATTGAGCCCCTCGTGTTTCGCGCCGCTGCGGTCATCGTAGCTAGACGGACGCGAATCTGTGCGAATCCATACGTGAAGCCTCGAGTCGTCTCCGCCATGGGGCACTGGGGGAGCAGCCCTCTCAAATAAGTCAAGGTTTCGCAGAGCGTCGCTCGCTCTTGTTACGAAATCACGAGCATGGGAGCGATCCTCAAGGGCCGTGCCAGCATCGGCCGCCTCAGCCGAGATGCAGGTAAAAGCATTCGCCAGGAGGAGCAGAGGAAGTTGAAACTTCATTTTGGGAAGGCTTTGACTTAAAATGCGAGAGAGGTAGTCTTGTAAAGAGACGAGAATTTAGATCTGGTAGTGATTACTCTGACGTTGTGCGAATTCAGCCAAGAACAGCGAGAACTTGGCATTTTTATAATTGCCAGTGTAGCTCGCAGGCACAGGTTATGTCAAGAACGTTTCGCCCTGCCAGTACAACGGTGCTCATCTCACTCGATCAAGTCAACAATACACCCTGCTTTCGGAGCTGATGCGGTATGATGTGGTGGAAGTGCTATCTGCAGCAGGGGTTGTGGCAGCAGGGGTTGGTGATACCGTTCGCACACCTTCCGAGCAACCGAATTCCGTTGACCATGACGTCGTCGTTCGGCCATATACTATCTTGGCTCTCGCCGAAGTTCGAGAGCCGCGTGAGCCCAGATCCTAGATGCGCCGCATGAAGTTCCCGTGGCTGAGTACGTTAGCCATGACCAATAGAGAGCACACAACGGTGACTCGTCCAACGCCGTCGCATAGAGATGCTATCTCTCTTGACTAAATCGCGTGTTAAATGTAACGGTCTCTACCCACTAACTATTTTCACGGGGCAATGCATGTCAGTTAATGCGTTTTGGCACCAGAGCTCCATGACTCAATTTAGCAACATATGCATCATGTATATTGGTTCGAAATCAAACCTTGCTTGAGGGATTCTTTTGTCTTTGCGATAAATTCTCTCCGTTCGCAATTGTTCCCCCAAAAATTCATGCCGTCATATGCGCCGGGCGGTCCGGCTTGAGAGCATGCGTTGGGATCGCTGCAAGGAAGCGGGCTGACGGCGAGCACGCAATACACATGTCACAGGGCGCCCCCGATGCTGATCATGGTCGCAGGAAGCGCTTTGCCGCAATCCCGCTGATACTTGTATTACATTACCGTACGATATCAATACGAAATGTTAGTTCGGAAAGGATTTAACCAGGGAGCTCCCGCCGTCCCGACAAAGCCCCGACTCCCCCCCTCCAAAAGTTCGCAAGTGGGAACAGCAGCCCCCAACTTCGCAATTCCCAACCTGGCTTCTGCCGTAGCAATGAGCATCAGCTAACCAAAAGCTTGTTCTTGCATTGGTACCGTCGAATCGGCAATCCACGTTGGTAGAGCCGGGTAGGTGCAGAAGGGTTGAAAGTAACCCCTACCCCTGCCTCGTATAAGCGTATCCGCTAATTGGGAAAGCCTCCGAGTCCGCCCTGGGGGCTGCTGTGCCGCGGCGATCATCAGACCATCCAACATAAGTCGCGCGCCGTTTTGCGGCTTGTCTCCGCATACCTTGCTAGCGACGAGGACATGGAGCTGGCTCGGCAAGGGATGAGGGATGCAAGAGCGCGGCCTAGCTACGTATAGTGTCTGCCAAGCTTTCTGCCACATTGCTTGGCATCTACAAGCGCCCGTTGCCGCCGACGATCATCGCTGCAGATCTCACCGCATCCTGTAACTCCAGTATCCCCCATGGGCCGCGCGGCTCAGACCTGCGCCACCCGACGGTTATTGCCCGAAAATAGGCGCCTGGGGCGGCCTCACAAAGGCCCACAGTGACAGCCGTGGGTAGAGGACAAACCGGGTTTCGGATGCATGGGGCTGACGATCATTTATTGGATGTGACTCTGACACTGTTATAGGCACGTATAGCCTGATATTATTAGCGAAAGCATAAGCTATCGACGAGCCGCGGGCATTTGCCGTGGAGGCTGTGCAATGTCAACACACTCGTACATTACGTAGCCACCGCGCCAGGCGGCACGGCGAATACAGGAACTGAATTTCCAAGGACCAACTCTGTACCAGAACGTCATCCGTCACGTGCGGATTCCGCCGCTTTTTGACACGCTACCTTTAGGCAGTCTCTATAGCCATCGTCTACACTAGACAACACAACCAACGGCCCCTACACCAGGTCATCAACGTCGCAATCATGGAGATAGATCCAGACTGCATCATTAGCTCTGAAAGCTTCGACAAGTATGGACTTGACGAACGCCGTCGAATCTCCAAAGAAAGAGTTCAAGACTTCCTGGATCGAGGTCTCATGAGCCAAGGTGAGGTTCAAAGTAGGCGTCATCTGAGCTCGTTCTAATCCAGTCCAGTCGCCGTATACCAGAGGTTCACAGAGAAGCTATCTGAGAGACTCACCAGTTTCAAACGGTCTGATCAACCTACCGTAATAGAAGACATCAGACAGTCATTCCGTCGACTACGCGACCCAAAGAACGGATGTAGGTTATGCTGCTCATGGTGAGTTGCTCTGAATCTGAGGCTGACATGAGGCGCAGATCTCTCTGAGGCGATGTTCAAGCGCCTGGTTGCGGAGAGGCTCTCTGAATTTGGAGTCAATGAATCACCGAATGCACCCGCGCTGCTTTTCAAAGTCTTGAGCTCGCATGCATTCTACCCCTTTCCAGCATCAGACAGCGGCTCAGAACAGGCCGGGATCGATGAGGATGGCTTTGTGCGCGCAGTTTGTCTACTGACGCTGAGTCCTGTCCATCGGTACGGCACCCAAGTTCCGGGGACCGTGCATCGCTGTTATTCAGGAAACTGGGGCCCACATCGTGGTTCGTATATTGCCATCCGCGGTAAAGACGCCAGCGACTTCCGCAGACGGTTGTTCCGGAGCCTTGCTCTTCCTGCCAGCTCTGGCACCAGCACCAGCTATGACACAAAAATAACGGTCCCTCGGTTCATATGGTTCGAATCCGAAAAAGAAGAAACCGATTCTGATCCTGAGCTCGGCCAGCAGGTCGTTGTTGCAGAGGACGAGAGCGAGCTATCGATCGACATTGTAGACGTCCTTTCAGAGTGTCCCCCCGAAGTTGATAGGCTGACCGCAAATCCATTTCGCGAAAGCTACCGTATCGTCCTACCATCGCTGCCAAAACGGACTGGCGACTTATCTATGCTTTTCATCCCTAGGACAGAAGTTGTGGCTTTGTTAAAGCTGGTCCACTTAGTACAGGGGGGAAACTCAGTGGATTCAGCAGCGGCGATTAGAGGTCTGGGTAATGAGGAGAATATCAGTTGGAAGAGCTTCGACTCTGCAATGTCGGAACAATCCGTAAGTTGATTCGGACTTGGCTCTAAAAGTTTTTTTGTTTATTTGCTAATATGAATTACAGGAAGGTATTGGAGATAGTTTTTCGAAGATCTTTAGCGCCTTCTCAGCTGCCTAAGAGATAACTAGGGTTCGTGACTTTATAAATACTTTCTTTAAGCTTCTACGTAAGCGCTTACATGAAAACGGTCTATACCCATGTAGATAACGGTGAGCAGTCTATTTCTGGGCGCCATAGCGTTGCAGAGTCCCAATGTTTACTCAACCCGATTTACGGAGAAGTCATGTATCGGCTTAGCACAAGTTGATGGGTGAAATATTTAAATTTCGCTGTGTTGGTTGTCCGGAGGCACGAGAAAGTTGATTTAAGACAACGATGGGTGCGACAAAATGTGAAGCTAAAAGCACCGAATGCGACAACAGCCGTCGCGACAAGAGCGTTTAATCATTAGTGGCGGCCAGCCGGTCCCGGCCAGGAACACGTCTCAAAGGCTGTGGTAGTAGTCCCCCGCCACCGAACGCTGAACTCAATGTCGGGCAAGCGCGGGATTTGTTGGCCCCGGTCCTGCAGGATGAGCATTACGCAAACGTAGTCAATAAATTGCCTTTTAGACTCGGCGGGTACCTGTACAGGCAGACAGTGACGTCGACTGCTATTTGTGTAACCTGCCCAACGTCATGAGGAAGTGCTCATCACCGACATGCAGAAGCACGGGCCGAAAGATGAGGCCCTCCGACAACACCCAGTAACAGCCTTCATAGCCCCCTGGACGATCTCTGGGGGCGGTTCCAATGCGACGCACTCCACATACAGAGACACGTCATTTCGCGGGCTGGCAAGTACAAGGTCTGTGGCCAACAGCATGTAAGCCTCAGAGCGGCCAGTGCCCGCCGGGCAACAGATGCTCGGATGATTGCCTGGCTTGGGCACGAGACATTCCCGCTAACGTCACAAAGGGACGGGGAGTTGGAACTGTGGTATCAGAAAGGCCCGAAGTCCTAATGAGCATCGGGAGGCACTAGAAATGCCCATACCCAACAGAAACAGGAGATTGTGGAAGAGATAATGATGATGGCAAACTGCCACAAAGTATGGTGGCCCGCTTTGGTAGCAAGCAAGGGTTACTTCGGAGCTAGTACAATGGTTGCGCTGATTCAGCGGTCCATGTTCGATCTAAATATTCACTCCCCAGCAAGCCATCGAGATGCTATAGATATGGACATCGCATTGCTATGGAATACCTCAACAAGGGATATGGCTGGCCAGAGCAGTGACCCAGAAAATTGAGGTTGGGAACAGGCCGAGTTTGGTCATAACTTCAGGAAGTATGGTGCGACTTCTTTTGCATATCCTGTTCTTCCAGTCCCGGTCGTAGACTTATCTCCTAATAGAGCTTGCATAGCGCCAAAGCATATGCTGCGGACCTCTACGCTACTATCTTCGCGAAAGATCCTCTGAATCCTATAAATCTCAAATCCTTTAAAGACCGATTTCTACAACTCGGTTCGAGGTTGCCTCAGGCTAATACTACAAGGTATAGAAAGCTTTCTCGACGGCAGGAAGCTTGACATAGAGGCTTTGTTTAGGGAGATCGTTCAAAACTCATGTTCCCAACTTGATTCACATGATGACAGTGACGGCGCGCCCCTCCTCTCCGACGACTCCTTCGCTTCCCCCCGGCGCAAGTTGGCGGACCCATTGCGCCAGCCTTCGTAGATGATGAAAACAAGCCATATCCGGAATACTACGACCAATTTAATCTAGAAATCTGCAGTTACCAGAGCCACACACCCACTTCGAAATGCAATTGTCGTCGTTGCCCTACCAAGCCAGTGCTGCTACACCCGCGGCAATTCCAGCGTTGAGCTGGGTGAGTGAATACCACCTGCAAGCACCTCGGCTGTAGGTGAACTTTCCGTTCATAAGTCTGGCGATGCCTGCACCGTCAAACCGATGGAAGCGATGCTTGCACCGCTTTTGGTGGCGGAAGACAAGTTTCCGAGGATGCACAACCCACTTCGGTCTTGCGGATTGCGGGCCATCATAGGCGTAGCTTGGTTGTCTAGATACCAAGTGCTGGCTGACTCTTCGCCTCCAAAGGAAAGGGTCATAAAGCGGGACGGCCAAACTTAAAAGTGTCTCTTCATCACAGAGCAGCCTTCGCCGCCGGAAGTGCGATCAGAGCAATCGACCCCATAGCCCGAGAGCCCTCGCGAATCGGGGCGGGGGCTTAAACCTCAGTTCAAGAACAGGCCGCGATCCGGGAGACAGAAGAAGCGGAGGGGTGACTAGGGGTCTTAGTAGAGACAGCCGACATGTTAGAACAGCTTCGGCTAGGCGCACGTCCTGGGCCCAGCACCTCCGAAGGATATGCTCTTGCGCCGCGGTCGAGGTCTTGGCCAATGCGTAGAAATCAGCAAAGGAGATGAGATATCGTGCGAATCAGGCCGAGCCTAAGGAGTCCAAGGCAAGTAGCCTCTGGCATCGTAAAGGACATTTGATGTGCCGAGATATCACTGTCCCATGATAACGAAAGTCTCGTAAGTGAGCGTGGGTTCTTCATCTCGTTCCTACAACGACTCAGAGGAGCTCGATTGCCCACCTAGGTTCCATCAGATTCATGTAGAGAAAATGTCCAGGCCTCTTTACACAGCGTGCGGGTTTGCGCCTTTCGAAACAAAAGCAATTGGCCGTGAAATCTATGATAGCATCGGTGAATCTCTCTTAGATACACACAGACTCACCGACAGACCTGGTCGTTGGTAAGTCCATATTGCGCATGTTGCTTGTCTCCTGGAGGAACTTGAGACATGACGCTGGTGCCATTCTCCTCAATCTTGTCTTCTTGCCTGGTGAGGTCTTGGCTCGGACTATCAGCCGCTGAAAGCCCCCAACCTTCTTGTTGCAATGATCAGTACAAGAGCGAGTCTGAGGCTCCAGCTCAGCTGCATCCGACCCACTTCTTCTCGACTCAATGTCCGTGCCCTTTGCTAGTTCCTTTGGTCTTGTCGTTATGCATTACTTGCACTGCTAATGTTAATACGAGTTAAATTAAATGCTGGCAATTGCTATTGGACATTTCGACGGACAGGTTCCGGGGCAAATAGCGCTAAAACCGCCTATCGAACGACTCCGACCGGCCTTTGCGTTATACGAAACTCAAACCGCAGACACCGACAGCCCCTTATATGTATCTAACCAATAATTCCGATTAACGAAGCAAGCAAAAAACTACCAATATGTAGCACCACCTCGGGGATCTTGAATATTATTACAACCCGTGTTCTACATACATCTACAAGCAACGCAAGCCACAATTTTGGTTCACAGAGTGACCACTGCAGATTTACGAATTGATACAGACGATCGACTGCTTGCCTTCAGAGGGTCCTACTCGGGAAATGGGGCGGCTTCATAATGCAGCAAGTGACGGCGACCGCAAAGAGGTGAAACGCCTTCTAAAGTCTGGGGCCGACTTTAGGGCCACCATACTGGGAGGGGTCACACCACTACATTCAGCAGCTGGTTGTGGTTCGGAAGCAGTAGTAAAGCTACTCATCGACGCCGGAGCAGATGTGTCGGCTACTACCCTTGACGGAGATACACCGCTGCATATTGCTGCGCAATATGGTCAGGAAGAAACTCTAAAGGCACTCCTCGTTGCGGGAGCAAACGCCGAGGCAAGGAATGGCAATGGAGAAACACCGCTTCACGTCGCCTCTGCACAAGGCCTTGACGGCCTCGTTCGACTTCTCTTATCACATGCAAAGGCTACAAATATAGATATATCCGAGTTCTTATCGACACGAAATAATGCTGGGGACACGCCGCTACATGAAGCGTTGTCTGGAGGCGGAGATGGAAGTCTTGCCGTTGTCAAGATGATGCTAGCAGCCGGGGCAAACGTTCATACGAGAGGGTGTGGGGGTGACACAGCACTGCATAGAGCTTTGCAGGTCTCGGTACATACAGCCAATCATCTTCTCGCCGTCGATATAATGGTCGAAGATAAAGATACCATCGAGAATTGGGGCGACACAGCGATGCATAGAGCTTCAGTGGCTTGGGCAGAAATGGTCGATCTGATTCTCGAAGCTGGAGGTAACGTGACGGATATGAATGATGATGGGACGACTCCTCTGCATATAGCAGCTTCCTGGAACAATCCGGAACTCTTTAGACGCCTCATTGACGCCGGGGCCGATATCGAGACAAAGACCCTCGACGGGAAAACAACTCTTCATTTTGCAGCAGATGGAGGATCAGAGCAAATGCTACGGCTTCTATTGCACGCTGGACTTGATGCATCCGCTAAAACTATAAGCAGCGGAGAGACTCCCCTCCATCTCGCAGCCTCTCAGCGCTCCGAGGGGAAAACGAGGCTACTCCTCGACGCAGGTGCTGACATTAATGCAACCAACGCTATCGGAGAAACAGCATTGCACCTCGCTATAAAAGCCGAATGCCTTTTCGGCGAAACGGGAACTACCAAGCTTCTTATTAACGCCGGGGCGAACGTTTCTACCGTTACCTCCACCACTCGCCAAACGCCACTGCATGTTGCAGTAGAGTCTATGGTTGGATCATCAAGGGAAACTGTGCCGGAAACATTAACGCGGCTGCTCGTCGACGCCGGCGCGGATGGTTCCATTGAAAATAGCGACGGCAAGACGCCACTACAACTAGCAGAGGATAATATGAACCGGACAAAGGAGCAGAGTCGCCAAGGGCTATGGGGAACAGATTCGGAGTCCCGAAAGTTCCTAGAAAAAAGATTGGCGCAATTAGAGGGCATCATTTTGTTACTTCAGCCTGCAGATGCAGAGCCATACCGGCGGTAGTAGCACCCATCTTCCCATCCCTAGCAAACCGATATTGTCGATTAAAAACCGAAGCTCTGGCCATTAATGGTGTGCTTGAATGTGGTGCTCAGACCCTGTGGTCACAAATCGACGGAATTGCCACGACTTGCGGCGACTTAATGCCGAGTACATTAAGTTCAGAAAACGAAGCGATATGGCATAGGCGATGAGAATACGACTGTCTGGGGTGCAAAGATGCGTGCTCACCGAGTCGTGGCGACCAGACCCGCAAGACGATTTTCCCCATTCTCCCACCATAACATCTCCAACACCTTCTGTATTTCCACGGCTATCGAGGCCGCAAAATGCCAGGAAGATTAACTTCCCTTATGAAGCATTACTAGTGGGTATTTAAAGAAACAGGCGACGCTTTTTATTCTTTTTTAAGACACGAGCTTGGATCGTTCGCTATGTTGGCTATAGAATTTTGCCGTGCCGCTTTTCGTGTCACCCACTTGGCTAGTTTCCCGAGTGCCTGCCGCCGAAAATGGATGCCCCCAACTGTAACACATGCATTTTGTGTGGAATTCACCTCCAATTTCGCATCCCAACATCTCCCACGAACGGCCCTGCAACAAACACAAACCGCCTATAAAACCACATTTACACATACCTCTCGCACTCGCCATGTCAGAAGATCCCCTCGAGGACGTCTTCAACCTCGAGGACCGCTTCTACCAGCAGGGCTACAAGCAGGGCCTCGAGGACGGCGCCACGGCCGGGCGCATCGAGGGCCGCTCGTTCGGGATGCAGAAGGGCTTCGAAAAGTTCCTCGAGAGCGGCCGCCTGGCCAGCAAAGCCGTCGTCTGGGCCAACAGACTGCCTGCAAAGACGACGGCAGCCGCGCCGTCCAGTTCTGCCGACGAGCCTGCGTCGCAGCCGGAGCGGTGCACGCTGCCGCCGCTGGCGGGCAATGCGCGCCTCGAGCGCAACGTCAAGATGGTGTACGCGCTGGTGGAGCCGGACACGCTGGCGACGGAGAACACGGACGAGGCGGTGCAGGACTTTGACGACCGCGTGAAGCGGGCGCAGGGAAAGGCCAAGGTGGTGGAGCGAATGGTTGGCGGCGCTGGGAGCACCGCGGGATCATCGATATAGGAAGGGCACCACGGGTTTGCACGAGTTTGATTTGGCACATGGCATGCATGAGCGTGGAGTTTCGGCACCGTCACGGGAACATGGAAGCATTGTGTTTAGAACAACGTAGGGAATAAATCTATATTCCTCCGATCCGCATCATCTTATGTACAACAATACGCCTGCCCCCTTCTATTGGAACGTCCGGCAAGGGTATCTGTGACATCGTTAGCAAACCTCTCGCCTCTGCACTCGTGCAAGACTTCCACTCACCCCGCAGGATACGCATTCTCGTCGGTCAGCTCGTACTTGTGCACGTCCCACGACCCCGACGTCAGGCTCTGCCCGCTCGGCAGCGGAGGCAGCCCGTTGATGAACACGTCCTTGGCCACGTCCTTGGGCGCCTTCTCGAGGCACTTGGCCAGGCCCGTCTCGCCCTCCTGCCGGGCCGCCACGAGCTGCTTCTCGCCGGCCTCGCCGATCAGCTCGACCTTGGGCTGCGCCGCGCTGCCGACGGTCAGCAGCTGCGCCAGGTCCGCCTGGCCGACGACGCTGAGCTTGGGGTACGCGCGGCGCGCGTCGCGCTTCCAGTAGGGGTTGTCGGCGATGTCGCCGGCCGGCAGCGTCACGGGGTCGTCGTAGGCGAGGGGGTCGTTGCTCCCGGGCGGCGGGTTGCGGTACCACGGGTTGAGGGGCACGCCGTTGGAGCGGTCGGCGTCGATGGCAAGGCCCTTGCGGATCGTCTCCCAGATGCCCTTGGACTGCAGCGTTTGTTTCTGGACGGTGTCAGACTGATGCTCGGCGACAGGACTCTCGACTCGAGGGAATTCGCGGCTGCCGATTGAGGCCGATTGACGTCGATGAGCGCGGAGACGGATCATGTGCGTACCTTTGCGATTGAAACCACGCCGGAGGCGGCCTTAGCCACCGCTTTAGACGACATTTTCGCGGTGATTGTGGTTGCGACGATGTTGCGAAGGCGACGAGGGTTGGAGGTTGGATGCGTTCGTGATGCTTGCTCGAATCGAGTTGCAGATTAGCCGGCGAATTGCCGGACATTGAATCGTGGGAGCTACCCTACACCTCTGAAGCAGCTGTTGCCGCCCAAGGTGTTCCGGAGAGGGTGAAATGCATGATTATTCTGCTCATGCACTCTTTTTGTCAATTAGCACGATTTAGGATCTTTATCTGGTGGTCAGTATGTCTTTGGTGCTCGATGTGCGGCTCAATTGACGAACTGCAACCGTGTGCACTCGAGCCGTATGCACTTAAGGACGAAAGTGTAAGCTACCACAATGTTCAAGTCACTCATGCGTTTCTTTTGCAACTACTTCCGCAAAATTCAAATTAAATCATGTGAGCTTCCCTAGTCGACGGCTATTGCAGAGATGCATAGGCTACAGCCAAATACAGTCAGTGTCGCTTGCTATCTTGTCTCACGCATGCCAACCACCACAACCAGTATTACATCTTCATCCTACGCAAATCACCTACCCAGACGCTCCCATCTCTCGCATCCCCGTTCTCCCCCGCTCCACCGCATCACTTCTTCAGCTCCTCCACGAGCGCCTTGACGCGGTCCGCCGTCGCCGCGGGGCCGCCGGGCTCGGCGACCAGGACGCGGCCCTCCTTGTTGACGACGAAGACGCCGCGCTGCGTGCCCTTGGGCTGCTTCTTCAGACCGATGGCGGCGATGAGCGTCGCCGCCGGGTCGCACAGCAGCGGGTACGGCAGCTTCTGCTTCTCGCGGAAGGTCGTGTTGGCCTTGGGCGAGTCGCTGCTCAGGCCGTAGATGGCGAGCCCGTCGGCCGTGAGGGGCTTGTAGGCGTCTCGGAAGAGGCAGACTTGCGTGGTGCCTGGGTGACATCAGTACAGGGTTACATATGGGTGTAGGAACAACGCCGTTGGGGTGGGAGAGCGTGTGGTGGGTAGATGAGTGAGGCGAGAAAGGAACCAGACACGGCAGTGAAACTCACATCCAGGCGTCGACGCCTTGGGGTACGTGAACAGCACGACGCCCGAGCCGCTCTCCTCGACCAGCTTCTTCAGGCTCGTCTTCTCGCCCTCATTGGTCTCGACCTCGCCGCCGAAGCTATCAAGGTCGATGATATCGCCGACGGCCACGGCGCCCGCCTTTGCCTCCTCCGCCTTGGGCGCCGCCTTCTTCTCCTCGACCTTGGACGCCTCGGCCTTCTTCACCTTGCTCGCCGGCTTCGCAGCAGCAGGCTTGGCCTTGCTGGCCTTCTTCGCGGCGGGCGCGGGCGCAGGCGGCGGCTGCGGCGCCTTGCGCTTGCGGAGCTCAACAGGCATATTGCGATGGGGATCGGCGCCGGGTGTGCAGCTCGTAGGTCGCGAATCTGGGGCGCGATTGGCGAAGCGAGGAGCACGGCAAGGAAGAGGAGGAGGCTGGGGGGAAGCTTGAAAAGGGGGGAGCCGGGGAAGAGAGTTGGTCGTCGCGATCAGAGGAAAGCCTGCGTGTGCATGGCGGTTCGCGCTCAGCCACCAATCAGTTTGCGCAATCGCACCTCACCGTCTCGCGACAACTCGAAACGGAGGCACAGGGAGCTTGGGCCCCGGCTGTCAGCGTCTGCACGTGTGGGGACCCCCAGGGCCATACGGCAGCGGTTGCGGGGCGCCACGATCCCTGCATGGCGCAACGTTTCCCGTCCGCTTTGAGACCTGCCAAGGAGACCCTCGACCCTGTACAAAACAGACGGCAGATTGAAGAAACGAAACTGGCACGTCCCCCTCGGCTCCGGCTCCGGCCCGTGACATCAGCTGTTGCGCCATCACGCCTCCCGAGGTAGCAATCTGCGTTGATCAACGCCCTCGATTCTGCCGACCATGGATCCTCGGGTAAGTCCGGAGGGCTTCCGTGAGACTACCGATTGCTGATGCTCTTTCTCCTGTGCAGAAGTTCGTGGCCCCCCTGGCAGCGTTCACAATGGCCGGGCTGCTTTTTGCGTGAGATTCACCCGCCCCCGTGGGGCGTCGCACGGCAGCTGACGCAAAGCCACAGATACACAAGATCTTCCATACGGAGTGCCAGGAACCAGTCTGTAAGTGGCCAATCGACTCGGCCTTTGCCGTTCACATTGCTGACACGTCATCCGGCAGCAATCAAGGCGGCGAGGCTAGACGGAGCCCAGGCACACATAGAACTTCGTCGCGACATGACGCACCGCAGTCTTCGACATAGTAGAATAGATTGTATGAAATCATGACTATGTACGTGCGAAGCGGCTATGCTACAACCATGCTCATCGCTCCGCCTTGCAAAATACGCGTCTCGTTCGACAAATATCTTCGCACGCACGCCGATCGCCCCCCCCCAATGAGACAGCAAAGAAAGAACCCCAAATGAGACGAACAGCACCACCCACCAGTGCGTGTCCGAGAAACCCAAGTCGTCTATACCTACAGCCGTCCAAATCCGGGTATCTCAGCTTCGCTTCGTCCGCGTCAAGCACCTTTCATGAACATGTGAGGAACCGCCACCCATGCCCTCCTCCGAGAGCCTTTTTATGTGCGACCCTGCAAGGTATCATCACAATCCTTCGGTGCGGCTCTCTAATGCATGAGTGCCGCGTGCCTTGACCCCGTTGAGTTGTCTCATGACATACTCGTAAGTCAGCATCGTGACTGTCGCTGCCGGCACCGCTCGCATCATGTTGGTGCCAAGACCAGCGTAGAACGCCCGCCAGCCCTCCTCCCGCAGAATTGTCTGGCAAGTCCTCACGATGCCTCTGTACTTGCGGGTGTCGTTGCCCGATGACCCGTTGTGTGCTGAGCCGGCGATGCCCATTCCCTGAAGGAAATGCTCACCGGCCACCGGTCGTCGTTGTGTCTGTAGCCTGGTCCGGATCACCTCGTGTGGATACGTTGCGCTGCTGGCAAGAATCTTGGACAGTATGGAAGCCGACAAGATGCCCATCCAGTGAGCCGATTCCCCTTCCGCAGGAGCTTCTCCCATGCCTTGGCCGGTGAAAGTCGTCTTGAGAAATTCGTAGGTCGGAAACTGAACCGCCACGTGAGTGAGGCCGAGCAGCGCTGGTGTGAGGCCCGAGTAGAACGACACAAGGCCCTCCGACGTGTACATCTTCCTCGCGGCATCGAAGGTGGATCGGTAGTGCCACGGCTCCTGCAGTGTTGGCCGGGCCGTCGGCGTGTTCCCCGGCTTCGGGAACACGCTGTGGTAGTGGTGATCCTGGGCAGGCGAATGGCTCTGTGACATGAGCCTGGTCTTGATGACCCAGATAGGGTTGGTGACGATGGTGCTGCTCGCACCCGCGATGATGGAAGACCAAAAGTTGATGATATGTGTGTTTGCTGGACAGACATGGGGTCAGCTCATGCGCACGGACGACGTCAAAGACGGAAAACCCTACCGGAATACTGAGCCATCCAGACCTTGCTCTTGTTGTAGACGGTAAACCATACGGCCCATGTCGGCAGGTAACCGAGGACGATAGGCCCCAGTCCCCGATACATGCCGCGGATGCCCTCCTGGCGCCAGATGACTTTGGCTGTGCCTACCAGCCCATTGTACATCTTCGGATGCCCGACGTAGCGGCCATCATTACTGAGCCTGTAGGCCCCTTGAGCCTGCAGCTTGGTTTTGATGACGTCGAGCGGGCATGTTACGACGCCAGAGGTGAAGCCACCGACGGCACCGGCAATGGCGTTGAACTGGGAGTCGGAGGCCCGAACGGCCCATTTCTGCAGCGGACTCAGGGTCCCAGGTTGTTGCATTGGGACGGAGTCGGCGGCGAGTCTTCGATACGAGGCTGCTGCGTCATTTGGAGACGAGGGTACCCGGCTTGGCTCGGGGGATTCTTCCAGAGACATCCCCTCCTCGGCGCGCCGGGGCAGGAATTGAATCAAGGGATATCGACGGTTGTCGGCTCGTGTCCGGCAGGGCGGGGGGCAGGCGGAGATGAGGCGAGCCTCGCAGCCCGTTTCTTCCGCCTCCGCGGTCCCTAGGTACCGGATAAACCGAGTTCGTCGTGGCTATTGAGGCGTGTTTCTGCGCTGAGCGCTTGCTCGCGGGTGCGGTGTTTGATCCCCAGGGAGTCTCGCCC
This sequence comes from Tolypocladium endophyticum, assembly GCA_024339985.1. Lineage (NCBI taxonomy): Eukaryota > Fungi > Ascomycota > Sordariomycetes > Hypocreales > Ophiocordycipitaceae > Tolypocladium > Tolypocladium endophyticum. The sequence continues at coordinate 590,080 of JALHBW010000105.1, forward strand.
CAGCATCCGATGCCGGGAGAGAGGCCTTGGCTGACGGATACTGCGGGGAAGGCAAGGCTTCCACGCCGCAGTCACCGTTCCCGCCTAGCGAACGCTGGCGGCCATTGACTTTGCAGGGAAAAACAGAATTCGTCGCCGAGGGTGGGAGCAGAGGTCGTTGTTGCAGGGCGAGGCGCTGCGGACGAGGACGCGCGCCAGGGTGCGATGCGGAGGTGGGCTTCGTGGTGGGCGTTGAGGTTGGGAGAGGGAAACAATTGTGGTGGAGACGATGACCATCGCCGATGTTTTCAGGCCCTGGAGCGTGGTGAGCCTGGACCACCCGGCAACATTTTTCCTCGGGGAGGTGGTCCCTGGTGGGACAGTGGGCTGGTGCCGGCCACAGGCGGCAATAGAGCTGTGGCGGTCGCCTAGCAGATGCTAACGTGCAGCCTAGCGCTGTTTGACCCGCTGGAATTCCCTCCGATGACAGCCTCTCAACAACACAATACGGGGCCCGCGGGTTCTCAGCTGCTCGAGGCCGAGGAGAGACCACAGTCGGGACGACACGGGTGCGGCTAGAGTGACAGCTCATGCCCTGAATTACCAGCCGCGTGGCGGACCACTTGCAGCGAAACCTTGTTACTGAAGTCGAAGCCTCAAGGTTGACGCACCCTGTCGCCTCAATGACGTCTCTTTTCCTTGCATCCCAGTCAGGCACACGTGATAATCGGCCAGGGCCCAAAGGTACGGTCTTCCAGAGGCTCCAAAAATTGACCATGCCTAAGCCGGCGTTTGCACCACCACGGAGCCCCAATGAGTGCGCTGAAGCGCTCAGTGGCCCAAAGCCGTCACCAAATTCTCCATCAAACGAATATCACGGTATTTGCAGCGTGAGAAAGGTTGCATTGGCCGCCAGGTTATGGTAAATTTGGTTGACCCAAGCACAAGGGAGCTCCGTCAACTGGGCGATCGAAGCACTAACAGGGCAAAAGCCATGATATCGTGCGCCAGCTTGCGTCAGAGGAAATGCCAGTAGAAGGGAATGTGTGTACGCAGGTCAAGCAGTGGCATCGTCGTAGTTCATAACATGTATGAGTTCGCTGGAGCACTGCCCCATTGCAGTAGGGTAACTTTGATGAACAAAGAAAAGACAAAATCACCAGGCAGTAGCTAAATCACCGGGATATGTTGAGCAGCACGGTCATGTCGCGAAGGTCAAATGGCCCAAATACGAACGAGTTCATCCGTCAGATGCAAGGTTGCCGAAACGAAACGGAGTAAGCTACGAGCACCGTTTCGAGGTCACGTGCCTCCGTTCCGCGCACCCGTTCCCCCTTGCTGTACTCTCAGCCATGCCATCACGTGACATTCCGAACGCTGCCAGTTTTGCGGGCTGGCCTCTCTCCCAATCATCATCGCCGCATTTCGCGCATGAGGTGAGCCGTTGCCGAAAAAAAGACCTCTTACCAGACAACGACCCGACACCACCCCCCGAGTCACCCGCCCACGACCGCAACCATGAGCGCCTACTCCCTCGCGCCCTTCATCCTGCGCCGGCCATGGCTGGCCAAGATGGTCATGCCCGCGGCCAACTGGTACGCCGGCGCCGCCGGCTACCGCAAGCTCGGCTTGAGGTACGATGCACCACTACCCCGGGAGCTCAATTGGGAGAGGAAGGGAGCCGGAGATGGATCATAGCACGCTGTGGTGGAGGGATGGCATTTTCGCTTGGCGAGCGGCACGCTGACGAGCGTCAATTGACAGATACGACGACCTGATCGAGGAGGAGCGCGAATCCACCCAGATCGCCCTCAAGCGACTCTCCGCCAAGGAGGCCTACGAGCGCGTCTACCGCATCCGTCGCTCCATCCAGTGCAGCTACCAGCACAAGCTGCTGCCCAAGGACCAGTGGACCAAGCCTGAGGATGTACGCCTGTCCCTCTGATACCGACCCGTGACCCTTGCCGCCGACGCCCGCCAGTGTCGACGAGGTGGACGACCACGGCTAACATCTCCCAGGACGTCCCCTACCTGCGCGGCATCATCGAGCAGGTCGAGGCCGAGCTCGCCGAGAAGGACGCTCTCGACTCCATGTCCGTCATCAAGAGGCACTAAGCGATCGCATCTGGAGGAGGGAAGCGGATGAAGCCTAGGAGCGAGAGCCGGACGGAAGAGGATGCTAGCCGTTGATCAAAGGACTTGAAGACTTGAAGTCTTGTGTACCCTTACTGTGTATAGACGTGGTCTTGACCCTCAGACTTATTGACTCGATCACACCTCAATGCTCGCCGTCCCATGTCTTAAACGCATTATATTTACTGTACAACGCTCCCGATGCCGGCCCCCGGTTTGCAGGGACTGACAACAACATGTTACATCAACAAGCTCCCCGTAAGTACCTCGCCATACAGGCCCTGAACCTCAAAGCCGGCACCGACCTCATTGGTGCGCTAAATGCTCCATCCATCACCGTCCTTCACATCCTTGGCCCTGGGGAATCCTTGTCGAGACGCCAGAAACGCCGAAACAAGAGCCTCTGCGAATCTATCACCGTTGTCTCGTTGGTCAAGGCCCCTCGGCACGCAGCCTCGCACTTAACAAGGCGCTACCCGTTCCCGTACCCTCCCGACAACCACCGAGAATGAGTGGCTGAAGTACAGATCTGGGGGCGGCGGTGACGCTTGCCTGTGGGCCCTTACACTCGCTGATAGAAGAGCAAGTAGGCAACCTTATTGTCCTTGATGCTCTCCTTGATCTGCTTTTCCTTGGCGGGGCTCGTGCCGTTAACAACGCTGCTCCATCGCTTGTTGCCGCTGGCCGAAGCCGTAACCTCCTTCCAGCCATCCTCATCTGCTGTGTCATCGTCGTTGATGGCACCGAATCGGTTCGAGGATGACGAAGGCGTGGCAGGATTCTCCCTTCGAGCCTCCTTGACGTCCTCTTCGGATCCGCCCTGGGCGACGTCTTCGCTACGCACGCGTCGGAGCACGGTGTCGTCCATGCGGATCCACTCTCGCCCGTCTTGCCGGCGCACGTCCACGGTATAGTGGCCACCGCTGGCGTTCTTGCCGTGGTGATAGACCACGCTGATGAGCTTGTACTTGGGCATCGCGCCTTCGCCCATGGTCTGGCGCTTCTGTCTCGACAAAGCTTCGCGCGGAATCTCGAGCTCCAAGGGATATCCGACCTTCTTCCAGATCTTGATGGTGCCGTGGCCCTCGGCGTCGAACTGGAAGCGCTTAAGGTGCAGGATCAAGACCGGTGGCAGCGACTCAATGAACACCTGCTTCGTGGCCACCACGTCCTTGCCGCGCGGTGAGTTGAAGTCGCCTTGAAGGCGCTCGGGGCGGGTCAGCCCGCGAAGGGCATCGACGACGTTGCGAACATCCGGAGACCCAATGTCCAGCTGCAGTGGCTGGTACGGCTCGGTGGTGATGGAGTCCTTGAGACCCGGCACGCGAAACTCGGATCGGAGCAGTCCGCCGAAGATTTTGTTGATGGGTGTCGACGAGTTGGACCCCGACGAGCGAGTGACGGCGGCGCGTTGCTTGCGGCCAACTTCAAGCCAGTCGCCTGGGTCCGCGGAGCTTTGGCTGGCCGCAAGATCAACCGATCCCGTTTCTGAGTCGGTCGACTGTGAGTTGCTCATGACATGAGTGCACTCGTCGTCGAGAGACTGCAGCAGGAAGCCCAGAAACTCTTCAGCGTCCTGCTGGTGGCCGCGCTGCAATGAACAGTCAGCAGATGATGCGTCAATACGACAGAGTGATGCATACCCTCATGCTGGCGAATCGGGAGAGCTGTCTTATGGCCTCGTAGACAAATTCGGGAGTGAAAGGCTCGCCGTATTTTTCGAGTTCCTCGGTCTTGAGAGTTCGTCGTAGGTGATCGGCAGATGATCCAGATGCGAGCACCTTGTACTCATGCATAAACATGATCCTTATATGTGTAAGCTTCGGCGCCAATAACGGGGAGAGGAATACTCACATAGCATCAATGAGCGGAGTGTCGCTCTTGAAGCTGTGGACAGCCTTCTTGCTGACCTGACCGAGGAAATCGTAGAAAGGAACGCAAAACATGAGAACTTGAAGGACCTGCAGGTTGTTAGATACGAACATTTTGTTGCGCCAGGTAGCATACCGAGTTCATATAACACATATTGCCCGTGTTGATGAGTCCACGAGGCTCGAGAAAGGAAATATTGTCGCCGCTGTCGACGCGGTACGTGCGAATGGCCTCGGCGAGCGAGCTGGCGTTGGCCTTTGAGAATGCAGAGCCGGAAACGGCGCCAGAAGCTTCGGCATTACCGTTCAATAGGGCGCCAGTGCCGTTGGGACCGGTCGGGTGGCCGCTTCCCTTGGCGGCAGCTTTGGCAAATAGGTTTGCCCAGCTCGTTGGAGCTGCTTTGACCGGGGGGCTGGCTGGGCTGTCGTGGGAAGCCTCAACCTCAGCTGGCTTGGCGCCGTTTACAGCCGGCCTGTCGCCGCCGTCGGTTGCTTCGCTGACTTCACGAGTGTTGTCAGCGCCGGAAGACTTGGATGTCGGTCTCGGCAAAGCAGGAACCACAGGGACAGCAGAAGTGGCAGAACGCCCATCGGCATGAGGAGCAATTTCGCTCGCAGGAGCCACGGGGGCTGGTTTGGTTTCGGACGTCGGCTCTTTTGGCAGGCCACCGGTGACTTCTTGAGGTTTGACGGGAGCTGGCGCAATATGCTCTGCAGCCACGCCATGCTGTTCGTTCGGCAGAGAAACTGCTGCACTGTCTGCATTCAGCAGCTTTCTCCGTCTCCTTGATCGTGGTGCTCGGGAAGGGAAGCTTAGGTCGGGTCGCGAGAACCAAGGCAGCTATCAATGCGGTTAGCATACGTGAGAGCATATTTCAGAGGAGCACTTGGCGCAACGAACCGGAGGGCGAAACGCCTGGCGTTCCGCAATTGGCGAACTATCAACCTGGGGCGCAACAGCAGGAGGAGGGGGAGGATGAGGAGCAACGGCAGGAGCAACGGCAGCAGCAGGAGCAGCAGCCGGTATGTGCTGCTCGACGGTTTGAGGCGTGGGCGGTGTCGGCGGGGGAAGCATCTGCGACGAGTGCGTCGACGAAGGCGTGTGAGGCGGCATCGGCGCTGGTGCCGGCGGCGGCTGATATGGCGTGGAGAGGTTGGGCGAATGCTGGGCCGGGCGAGGGTAGCTCGGAGGGACGCTGACGCCTACCATCGGGACGTACTGATGCATCGACGGCGGCGATCTCGCGTAGTTCTGGTAAGGCATGTACCCGGGGGACGGCATGCCTCCGTTCTGGAACTGGGGCGGCATGCCGTAGTATCCTTGGGGCGCGTAGGGCATGTAGTTGGGATACACGGGCCCCATGTGCTGGTGATGGTGCTGGTACTGCGGCACATATTGCGGCTGCCTCCTCCGAGGGCCTCCGCCGGGGCCGCCGCTCATGTCGCCTCCAGGGATGCCGCCCGGCCCTCCCTGGTGTATGCTCTGCCCAGCCGGCAGATGGCGGTTACTCATCCTGCCGGCTTGGGATGGTGAAGTGATACGGGCGCCGCCAAGGAACGCGACTCCCGCATCTACTCTGTCGTCGGTTCCGGGCCCGGATGAAGCGCGCTTGTCATCAGATGACGGGGCGGCGACGTGGAGCTGTTGGTCGCGGGACCTTGATGTCGTCGCCGTCGACCTCGTCGTCGGCTGGCCGGCTGGTCGGGATGCAGCACGCGTCGGAAATTGCGAACCCGAGCAATCGGCGGGCCCAGGAGACGAGGAGCGGAGAGGCTGCTCGGGGGCGCTGATGGGGAGAGGCGCGGCGGCGGAGATGCGTCAGGCCGGCGTGGTGAGCGTTGCGATGTTGGGGAAATAAAATTTACGGGGACGCTGGTTAGCGAGATGCGGCAAGTGACTCGAGCTTGAGACCCCATGTCTGAGGCAGAAATGAGTGGGCCCCTTCCGTCTGCCACGCCCAGGAACCCCTCCAAGCGGCCCTGCCGACACCCCGCCAAAACTTTGAGTCGCAGCCCGCCCATGAGTCAAGCCGACCGACATACTTCCTTCTGACTCCCAAGGCCATATCAAACTCTGACTCCTGGCCTCTCACGTCACGGTCAGACCCCCGGGCCCTGCATACTCACCAGGTCGAAGCACAATGTCCATCATGACGGCGTCTGAGCGCCTCGCTCTCATCCGCGAGAACCTCGCCGAGATCTTGAACCCCGAGATCATCGAGAAGATCCTCGAGGATGGCCGCAACCCCAAGATTTACTGGGGTGAGCAACGCCGAAGCCCGCCCGTCCAGCTATGCGAGAATGCTCTCTGACAGCGCACACAGGAACCGCCACGACCGGTCGCCCTCACTGCGGCTACTTTGTCCCCGCCATCAAGATCGCCCAGCTGCTCCACGCCGGTTGCGACATGACGATACTGCTCGCCGACATCCACGGCTTTCTCGACAACCTCAAGGCGCCCATCGAGCTCGTCGCCCAACGAGCCGAATACTACCGATTCGTCATAACGTCCATCCTCCAGGCTGTCGGCGTGTCCACCGAGAAGCTCCGGTTCGTCCTGGGCAGCTCGTATCAGAAGAGCCCCGAGTATGTCATGGACGTCTACAAGATGGCGTCTCTGATTTCCGAGCACGACGCCAAGAGGGCGGGAGCCGAGATTGTCAAGCAGACGGACAACGCTCCCCTGAGCGGTCTCCTCTACCCGATTCTGCAGGTCCTGGATGAGCAGTACCTGGACGTGGATGCCCAGTTTGGAGGTGAGCGCATTGAAGGACACATGTCTATCCTTCGGAAGTTAACATACTTTAGGCCTCGACCAGCGCAAGCTATTCATCGCCGCCAAGGACTGGTTGCCAAAGGTTGGCTACAGAGAGGTTGGCATCCCCCCTCGGACTCGTGACTAAGTTCTCGACTGACGATATAGCGCGCTCATATTCTGAACCCTATGGTTCCCGGACTGCACGGTGGCAAGATGAGCTCCAGTGATCAAGGTACGAATAGCCATGTCGCGTCCAACGTGAAGAGAGGCTGACCACGTCATACAGACAGCAAGATCGACCTGCTCGACTCTCCCGAGGTGGTAACCAAGAAGATCAAGAAGGCTGTGGCCGCGCCCAAGGTTGTCGAGGAAAATGGCGTTTTGGCTTTCGTGGAATTCGTCTTGCTGCCAGCTGCGGACCTGCGCGGCAAGCGCGAGTTCACTGTCGAGCGAGAGCGGGACGGCCTGGAGCCTTTGGTCTACACCGACATCGCTAAAATGCACGAAGACTACAGGAACGACGTGGTATGTCGTCTCGAGTCCCACCTTGCACCAATCGGATGCTGACTATCTGCAGTTGACGCCTCAACTGCTCAAGCCTGCAGTTGCCAAGGCTCTGAACCAGCTCCTGGCTCCCATTCAACAAGCTTTCCAGGCCTCCAAGGAGTGGCAGGACATCACGTTGAAGGCTTACCCTCCGCCTCCCAAGAAGGAGAAGAAGGTCAAGGACAAGGGTTCTCGTCACCCCGGAAAGCTGAACCAGCAGGCGTCGGCAAACCAGCAGGAGGCACCGGCCCAGCAGGAGTTGCCAATCCGTGAGGCGAAGTAGAGATTTCCTCGGGCAATGGGCGGCACGGTTACTAGAATAGATGATACGCATAGACGATCTAGCGAATGCATGGTAGGGGCTTTGGCACCCGAGTTCAAGTAACATTGCCCCGGTCGAGTGCACCTTGTAAACCAACGCCGATTGGGGAATCGTATTGTATCTTGTTCTACGTCTCTGTTCTACATCTAATCTCTCAAGACGAGGCCTCTACTCGTCCCTGAACATCCAGCGGCCGCCTGGTACCATCGCCGAGCGGTACCGGCCGCGGATGGTCTGCTGCTCCCGCCTAGCGGCCTCTTCTCGATCCGCCTCACGCTCCTGCGTGCTCGGGAAGTCGGCGTTCCAGAAGCCCGGCGGAGACTGCTTGCGCGAAAAGCGGTGTCTATGCTTGCCATATTTGTTTGCCAGTTCGGCCGTCTTGGCCTCGACCCACAGCTCGTCGCGCTCTTCTCTGGTCATCGAGACCAAGCGGTATGCATGATCACCGAGGTATTCCTCTAGCAACCTGTGCTCCTCCATTCGCTGCGCCGGTGTTAAGGGCGGATTCGGCCGCTGTGACAGCGCCAGAGCACGAAACTCCTTGCCGCAGCAGTGCATGTCTGTGCAGCCAGGTAAGCATGCCCTTTCTCCCTTGCCCCTGACGACGTCTGAGTAGGCAAAGTCGTGGCCGTCATTTGCTTGCGGGTTGATCTTGAAGTCTTCAAGTCGAAGCTCTTCGTATGGCTTGCTGCGGATGCTCCGAGAGGAGGAACCATGTCCTGGGCTAGACTTTTTCAGGATTGACTTCCTCACTGGCCCCTTGTCCGATCTAGGTGTTAATTCACTCTGAACTGGAGGCGGCAAGGACTTGCCCGCCGCGCCCTTCTCAAAAGGAAGTTCGCGACGCTTTGGTATGGGCAGCGGGACATTGACTGTGGCGCGGGATCCTCGTTTGGGACCTCCCCGTTGGGCTGCTCGGCGCAGAATGATTTCTTCGCTGTCGGCAGGCGAAGGGCTATTGAGAAGCGTGCTCAGCAGGCCAAGAGTCGGTTGAGCCGTCGTCGAACTATCTGTTTTGGCCGTCGAGGTTTCTGTTCCGTAAACATCACCATCTTCGGCAAGCGAAGAGAGGGCATAGCCAAGATCCCTTCTCCGGCGGCGCGGATTGGACTTTTCCCCCAATGACTTGACCGTTCGTACATTGGCACTCAGTGGCGTTAGTACTGAGGGTCTTTTAGCACCTGCCGCTGATTGCGGTAGTTGACGATATGTGGCAGCGGCCGTAGCCGGTGTCGCGAATGACTCCAGTTTCGGAGCTGACTCGTTGGTTCTCGACTCGTATTGCTCAAGTTCCTTTGGCTTTCGTGGGGTTGTCATCCTCTGCTCAATATCTCCCAGATCGAGGCTTTCTTGCGTGTTGAAGGCGTAGCGTCCCCTAGACATCATCGGACTGGAGTCGCCCTGAGGCTCCGCCTTCACTCGCGGCTCGCTGGAGTCAGGTCCAGTCTCGCGCTTCCTCTTCCTAACGGCTCGTTCTGACACGAAAACCGGCCCATCGGACGAAGGCTCGAGCTTGACCGGCACAACATGGTTCGAATCCTCGGTATGCAGCTGGGGTAGTTGCTCCTCGGATCCATCTTCAACCTCGCCTTGCGTGGAGTCTGACCGCAAGTTCGTCGTCACACTCTCCTTTCCGACGATGGTTGCTGCTGCGATGGGAGGAAGTTCCGCCTCGGTAACCCCGGGGTCTGTGCTTTTCTGTGGCTCGGCCCCGTCGACATTGGTGAGGTTAAGGCTGGAGGTTCGAGCAGCCTGGTTGTTCCGGGGCATGATCAGGATCCCGTGCTGTTCCTCGGCTGCTGCAATAAGTCGTTCCAAGCGCACCGCGTGCTGCTTCCACTTTTCGCGCTCATCCCTCCTCTTCTGGAGCGCGTCTTTTGCGATCTTGAAGTTGGCTGAAAGGGCATTGAATCTGCGGCTGAGCTTCCACAATTCAGTCTTTACGACGTCAATGTCATCAGTCTCGGATGCCGAAGCTGGGGCTGAGGGCCTTGGTCGGGTATCGTTGCGCTCGGTAGGCTCCTCCTTAATCTGATCATATAACCTGGTGGTCTCCGCCTCACCCGCTTGGTTGTCCTCGAACAGCCTCTTGCCCGTCTGCATGATCTTGTGTTGTTCTGTGTTGTAGCGTCAGAAAACAGTGACCTCGTCAGTCATTACCTTACGAGACTTACGCACAAGACCCATTTCGAATTGGGCACATCCGTGCTTGAGTGCGGCAAAAGGGGCAAGCGGTCCCTGAGTCAAACGAGAGCGACGCCGCCTTCTTGACGAGAATGGCGACTGTTCTATAAGCCCGCTCACATCGATCTGATACAGCTGTACGATAGGTACGCGGCCGTTTGGACGCGTCTCCACTGGGCGAAGCGCGTGGAGGCTTGGAGGCGCCAACGCACGTGACCTAGCGCATGTGGTGCAGCGGGAGGGCTGCTCGTTAGCATCGGAGGGCTGATACGTAGCAGCCGTTAAAGGGAATGGAAAGAAGCATAAAACAGGCGCCAGCTGAAATGCACAATGCCATGGGACGTATGTCGTCGCCCACCCTAGTTGAATAAGCTGTGACAAGGAATAGGTTCGGGTCGCGAGCACAAGGCTCTGCAAAGGCAGGCAATGGATAGCATCGTATCTGTGGGTGGCGATAGGTCAACCACCTACAGAGTACCTACAGCGGCTGTCACACCGTATCGCCGGCAGGCTAGAGTATTGCGGAGCAACCTGCAGCGCCCCCAATAGCGAAGGTTGCAGCGATCGGTGTAGGCGACTGGGCTCACGCCGCCACCGCGACGCTGGACCGCCGCCAGTCCGCCAGATCTGGGCAGCCGCCGCTACCTTAGTGCAGCCTCAGCACTTGCAGCTCTCCCACAACTTTGCTCTCCTACACAATCGCACAACGCAATTCCTACTGATCGTCGTCCGTTCGCATCGTCGTCCAAGACCTCCGCGTCCTCTCCGCCTCCACGTAAGTGTCTCTTTGTTTCCCACTCTCGTTGTTCCGAGTCAATGGCGCTGCTTCGTCTCAACAAAACAATACCTTGCCGGGCGTGCCCACCACGCACACGGGAGCCCAAGAGCTTCCCCGCTGTGGAAAATCTCTAGCCTGCCCCGCCTTGGGACCGTTTGCTCCAGACGTAAAAAACCGAGCCAGCACCGTTATCCACGAAAACTCTGCCCATTTTCGCCTGCACCGCTCTTGTACCCTTCATCAGAACCTCACTCTGACCGTTGCAGAACCTACAACCGCATCACACCTCTTTTCAAACGGTACGTGGCTGCTGTCCTGGGCTCGCTGTCATTCGCAGCTCCCATTTTGCACCTCTCTCGTCATGGGGACGTACCCTGCATTGTCCCCGCCGCGCGAGGGTTTCATCGCACATTTACATCGCACATTCGGTGTCTTCTGTTTGCTGATATCGCCGCCAGATCTCAAAACCCTCCTCATCTATCGAAATGGATACCTCCTACACCCGTGGCGCCTGCTACTCCTGTGAGTTCTATCTCCTGACGCACAGTTCATCAGATGTCTTGGTATCTTCCTGAATTGCCACTTCCATCATGGCATTTCTATTATCGCTGGAACATGTGCTAATGATATTCGCGCAGGTGGCTCTACCGGCCACCAGGTATGACAAGGCCCTCACTTGCTTGTGACGCTCATCTCATAGCTGTTTTAGGCCCGTGACTGCCCTACCAAAGGCCCGGCTAAGTGGTACGTTGAGACTTGCATCAATCACCTAATGTGAACAGAAACTGACAATTCATTAGCTACAACTGCGGTGGTACGTAGTGCTCATTCGTCCGGTGTGCGCGACTGATGCTAACTCCTTGCTCAGGCGAAGGTCACATGAGTAAGTGTCTGCTTTTGAGACGTCAAACGACACCTGCTGACGATCCCAGGCCGAGACTGCCCTGAGCCCTTGAAGGACAACAAGTCCTGCTACAAGTGCGGCCAGCCTGGCCACATTTCCCGCGACTGCCCCATGGGCGGCGCTCCCCAGGGTGGCCAGGGCCAGTCCACTGAGTGCTACAAGGTGAGCAATTCCGAAGCCTGAAATCTCACTGCCTCGCTAATTCCTAGCTTCAGTGCGGCGAGATGGGCCACATTGCCCGCAACTGCACCAAGGGTGGCTTCGGTGGCGGCTTCGGTGGCGGCTACGGCGGTGCTGGCGGCGCCGGCAAGACCTGCTACTCGTGCGGTGGCTACGGCCACATGTCCCGTGAGTACCGCTGACTGTGTATCGAAGGCATGACTGACGTCCCCGCAGGAGAGTGCGTCAACGGCATGAAGTGCTACAACTGCGGCGAGTCTGGCCACTACTCTCGTGACTGCCCCAAGGAGTCTGCTGGTGGCGAGAAGATCTGCTACAAGTGCCAGCAGGCTGGTCACGTCCAGTCTCAGTGCCCCAACAACTAAGGGCGGCCGTGGTGTGTCCTCTCGAGGATTTGTTTCCTCCGGAGAGGAGGTTGGCGTGGCAGCTCCATGATACCCACGATGAAATTTCCTTTGTTCTTCAGACTCCTTGAGAGTCTGACAAAAGTTTTTCCTCACCATGTACGATCGATACGACCATAAAGTGGCTGGCTCGCAACTCACGTTGCGCGGAACCGTGGGCAACAAGACCACCGGGCTTTGCCATGGGATTGGGAACACCTTGGATTTGGATTCGCCTTGCAGCTAACGTCTTCGACGGCGTCGGTGGCTCCGACCTCGAGAAAGGAGAAGAAGTGGCGGCCGGGTTTCGAGGTCTACGGGATGCGGTGGTTTAACGGCTTCTATCCATGGTGTTTTTTGTTTCGTTTGGGCTCCTCTTTCCAGCATGGCTGGGGAGTCGAGGCTGGAGGGTGCGCGGTTTGCTCAAGGGGTAGTCAGGACGAGATGAATTGCGTTGATCCTGAACAAGATGGCGTGAATGTTGCTTCGAGGTGTTGCACTGACACGCACAATACAGCGGACGCCATGCTGATGCAACCGGTCAACCACAATGCACGCTGCCATCAACTGGATACTGGACACGGAAATTCGAACTGCAATATCCAAGAATTCCCCCACAACACACGCCGCGCTATGAATTCCCTCTATAGCATAGCCTTGGGGAAAGCCCGCATCGCCTGCCGCACGCCCAAATCGCCCAGGACCTCTTCGGCGCCACCCAGGATTGCATCAAACTTGTACGTGCGGTTGAACATCTCGATATGCTTGCCCATGCCCGTCTGGGTGAGGCCGCGGCCGCCCCATATCTGGACCGACTCATCGGCAATCTCGTGCGCGGCGCGCGTGCAGCTCATCTTGAGGAGGCCGATGGGACCGGCGAGATGCTGGGCCTGCTGCTTGTAGGGCATGTGGCACATCTGATAGGTGATGGTCTCGAGCCAGGACTGGTTGGCCTCGACGAGGGCAATCATCTTGGCGAGTCTGTCACGGTCAGTCAAGTGAGGTTGAAAGGAGAGTACGGAGGCTTACTTTTGGCGAATGACGGGCTGGTCGATCAGGCGCTTGCCAAAGACGAGGCGCTGGTTTGCCCACTTGAGACACTCTTCGACAATAAACCTGGACGCACGGATGGAGCCACCTACGAATGTCAGTACCGCGATGAAAGGGATTCTCGCGCCGACTTACAAGCCATGGTCCACCGTTCATGGTTAAAGTTGCTGAGGATGACGTGGATGCCCTTGTTCTCCTCACCCAACAGGTTCTCGACGGGCACCTTGACGTTGTCAAAGGTGATGTAGCCCGTGCCGGCAGCGGGCGAGTACGACGTCTTGATGGCCTTGGTCTCGACGCCATCGCCCCTCTCGATCAGGAGTACGCTCAAGCCCTTGCCGGTGCGAACACCAGTCACGAAGTAGTCGCACCAGGTGGCATTGGTGATCCACTTCTTGGTTCCGTTGACAATCTGTGCGATTTCATCAGCAGTGGACGACATCGTCTTTGCGAGAACGACTCACGTAGTGCTTGCCGTCGGGCGTCAGCTCGGCCGTGGTGCGAAGACCAGCCACGTCCGAGCCGGCAAACGCCTCTGTGATGGCCAGACATAGCTTCTTCTTGCCGCTGAACACTTCATTCGCGATCTTGGTCTTCCAAGCCTCGTCGCGCGCAAAGTTGAGAACCGCCGTGAGACCAATCGTCATGCCGGCCATGTTGCCGTCCTGGAAGCCCCTGGTCATGGTCCTCGACATCTCCTGACCGACAATGAGGTCGTGGAAGTAGTCAAACTCCTCGCCCTTGACGGCGCCGCCCAGGAGCTCCACGCCGTGCAGGTGCTTGCCGGGGCCGAGCCGCATGTGCAAGATGCCCAGCTTGCTCATGCGGTCGATCATCTCCTGGCTGATATGTCGGCCCGTCGTCTCGCACTCCTGCGCCTCGGGCGTCAGGTGCTTGTCGACGAACTCGCGGATGGCACGCTGCAGCCGGCGGTGCGAGTCCTTGTAGTAAGGGTTCTTGAAAGGCGGAGAGAGCCACAGCGGCTCGGCGTATGGGACCTTGCTGAGGTCGCCAGGCTGCGGCGTGACGACCTGCGGCTTCTCGCCCTTGACGGTGCCGACCGCGAGGTCGGCATATTTGGTGAGGACTTCCTGGCGGTGCAGGTTGTAAAAGGCCGTCGTGGCGTCCTGGCCGGCGACTTGGCGCAGGACAGACTCACCGCCCGGGTGGGCGTCGACGAAGTCGGTGAGGTCGTAGACTGTGCTGTCGATGATGCACCACAGCGAGTCTTCCGAGGTGTGCTTGCGCACCTCCTCGCGGTCAAAGGTCTCGGCCGGGATGGCCATGGTGTCGAGTTGGATGGCGGTGCGTCGCTGATGCGTAGGTGCGTGAACGGAGAACTGCAGAGCGAGCCAATGCTGGAAGATGAAGCTGGTGAGTTCCCGTCGCTCCGGCCCGTCGATGGGAATCCAGGGGAAGCTCGACACAGCCGACGTCAGCGACGACAGTACGCGCCGAGCCTCGGTATCTAGTGGGGGATGCTTCTCCCGGCCGGTTGACAATATCCGTGCCGTGATTGGCTTGAGCTAGTTGCAGCACATCGTGGGGACGGCGGGGCCGCTTGTTCCCTGTCTCCGGGGTTTGACAGGCGTCACGTGAATTTGTCTCATGCTCTCCTGTAAGTACGAGGCTCAAGCTTGCCGTGTTCAGTGCTCAGGACCAGGCCACAGCCTTGAGAATTACTGGGGTTACCCTCTGTTCTATCACGTAGGCACCCATTGGTCCATCGCAACAGTGCGAGAGTGCCCAGCTCCTCACCTCCAGATCCATACTGGCAACCGTCGGCTGCTCGCGCAACTACGAGCTCCAAACCTACACGGTGCCCCCCTCCACCTACTGATTCTCTCTCTGGTATGGCGGCTGCAAAGCTGGCGGAAACGAGGTCCATCACCGGTGCCGTAAGCTATGCAGCGCGGCTTTACGATTAGTCCATTGTCTGCCGAGGCGCAAGATCCCGAATACTGTACCGGAGCGTATCATCATACATCTCAGACCGTGATTCGACTTGCATTTCGGGGTTGGATGCACCCAACAGAAGCTCTGAGAACGTGATACCTACATTGTGCCCGTCCCGTGTGTCAAGCCCTTCCCTGCTCTGCTGATCGGGGACAGAGATCAAGTCTTTGCTCTCTCGGGGTTGTGCATGAAGAAAACGCTGGGCATGTACTCTGACGGTTGGCACTTGGTTCATGGGGCGAGAGCTGATATTTTGGCTTTGTCTTTAGGAAATCGGTTCTATCTTGTCCAGGACTATAAGCGAAGCGAGGTCCAACCCCCATCAAACGATGGAAGCAATTGATGGCACAGACCCACGGTGTCACCAAGATTAGAACTTAAATCTCAGCGCTTGGAGAAAGATATGAACCTAACTAATATTAAAGGCCTCTGATCTCCTCGTCCTGTTGATTCCTTGGTGGCTGTAGGACGCACCCACGGGCATTGGTCCAGGCGGTCTGGTTTGGCAGAATGGTCACATTTACGTGCATCGAAATGTCCAAAATTCAGCAATGGACGTGGAACGGCCATCTCAAGTCCGAGTTGGACAAGAACAAAGTGCCTATCGTCGTTGGTTGCAGACGACCCGTTCAGACGGGGAAGACTATAAAATTTAGACCACTAACACTTTACTGAGATCATCAAAAACCCAAACCAGTGTTGAAGAGTAGTTTTTGGCCACCGCCGCTTCTGCGCCGCATTTACGGCTGCGCTACGACCGACATGAAGCTGTGTGTAACCACGTCATACAAAGAGTGCCTACGCAATTGCGCTGTAATACGTGAGCTGCCGCCATGGGAGCAGCGTTCTGATTCTCCAAGTCCTGCCTACGTCACGTGGGGCTAAAGTGACTCAGTACCGTCACAGCGAATCCGGCATTTCCTCAGCGCTAGAATGACCTTAAAAATCATTCCGCCCTGCCCCTCTCTGCCCCTCCACTACCCCTCAACCCTATGACTCTTTGTGTATTGCCTTCAATCACCAATTGACCAACACCAGCATCATGGAAGAGTCGAGCGCTCCGACGTCAAAGAAGGGCGCGAAGAAGGCCGAGGCCAAGGCCAAGAAGGAGGCTCTGAAAGCCCAGCGTGCGGCAGAGCTCGCCGCCGCCGCCGCCGCCAAATTGAATCTCGAGGACGACCCCGCCAAAGACAACTATGGCAACAGGAAGACCACGACCTCAGCCTTCAGCAAGGACGCCGAGGAAGTCGAAATAAGTTCCCTGGACGAATCCTACAATGGAAAGACGGTCGTTGTGCGTGCATGGCTTCAAAAGTCTCGCATTCAGAGTGCCAAGATGGGCTTTGTTGAGCTCCGCAAGGGCGCCAACTGGAACATCCAGGGCGTCGTCATGGCCTCTGAGGAGGAGCCCATTGTCAGCCGACCCATGGTTAAATGGGTAACCAGCGTGCATCCGGAGAGCTACGTGGCGGTTGAAGCCAAGGTTAAGCAACCTCTCGAGCCCGTCAAGAGCTGCCGAGTCTCGGGACTCGAGCTTCACATCACGAAGTGCTTCGTACTCGCGCCGGCTCCCGCCATGCTTGGCATGACCATGGCGGCCGCAAGCCAGCCCATCGTCAACTTTAGCGACGAGAGTGCCGAAGCGGCGGATGCTGATACCGGGAAAGCTGCTGAGACCGCTACCGAGACTACGGCGCCATCCGCAAGCATGCTCACTCACCTCGACAACATTGCCATGCACAAGCGCGCTCCTGTTCAGCAGGCCATTGCGGTACGTCGGCGTTGGTAATAGGCTATGATCTGAATACTCATTAACACGGCACAGGATATCCGTATTGAGGTGAAGAAGCTCTTCCGCACATACCTCGAATCACGCCGCTTCAAGGAATTCGAACCCCCTTGCCTCATTGGCGCCGCATCCGAGGGCGGTGGCAATGTCTTTCGGCTCGCATACTTCGGCGAGGAAGCTTTTCTCGCCCAATCGCCCCAATTCTACAAACAATTCGAGATTGCAGGAGGCAGGGAGCGTGTGTTCAGCATAGGCCCCGTCTTCAGGGCCGAAAACTCCAACACGCCGAGGCACATGACCGAATTTACCGGGCTTGATCTTGAGATGGAAATCAAGAATTCATACACCGAAGTGCTTGACGTTTTGGAAGGCGTGCTGTTGTCCATCTTCCGTGGACTCCAGGGTCAGTTTTCCTCCCAACAATTGTTCCCGACACACTCTCAGGCAGATTCCTTTATGAGCATGTTCTAACCGGATTTGCCCCAATACAGAGCGATGTGCGCACGAAATTGAAACAGTCCGATCCGTCTACCATTCGGAACCGCTCCTCCTTCCCGAGCCTGGCAAGGAAGTCCGCTTGACCTTCGCCGAGGCACAGAAGCTTCTACGAGAGGAAGGTCCCGCAGAGTTCGCAAACGTACGGGATGATGAAGATATGAGCACCCCTCAGGAGAAGGCCCTTGGCGAAGTCGTCCGCGCCAAGTACAAGACGGACTTTTACGTCATTGACAAGTTCCCCGAGACGGCACGGCCATTTTATGCCAAGATTGACGACGGTGGTGCTACGGTGGGAGATGGTGTTCGTGTTACAAATGCTTTCGATTTCTTCATCCGTGGGCAGGAGGTGCTCTCCGGCGGTCAACGAATTAACGACCCGGCCGAACTCGAGGAGCGCATCCGCGCCAAGGGTGTCGACCCGAAGAGTGGTGGCATTCACGAATACTTGACCGTGTTTCGACAGGTCGGCGTGCCGCCGCATGGTGGAGGTGGCATTGGCCTTGACCGCGTGGTTGCTTGGTTCCTGCAGCTACCAAGCGTCCACCTCGCGGCGTACTATCCTCGCACACCTAAGAGACTGCTGCCATAAGGCATTCGAAAAGAGTGATGCTATAGATAGAGTTAGAGCGCTTACATAGAGAGTGTAAAAGTAGGGAACTCTTTTGGCTGCGACTAATTATATGCCAGTGCGTATGCTGCCAGTATGCCATGTTGAGCGGAAGAGGACACCGGTGCCCAAAGGCCGAAACAAAGCCGTACTACGTTGTATGAACTACGTTTGGGACTGTTGCGCCTCGCTGCTGACACGGACCAGGACAAATGTCCTTGCTCAGAAACCCGAGTTTGCGTGAGGTTATTTCGACCAAGGTGTCGTCTCGGCCCTGCGGCCACCTGGCCCATCGATCATGCATGCGAGTCAAAACGCTGGATGAGGGAGTGTGCAAGCTTCCCCGAGGCGATGATGTCCTTCCTTTTAGCCAGTGCTTGACTGCCTCCAAGGTACCAAACATCTCAAAATTCAAACACTTATGGTAACCAGCACCTGTCTGGTGTTTTCATCCATTCTCTGTTTCTTCAATAGACGAATGAACAGGATCTCGTCACCGAAACAACGGAGGCCACCGCGCAGGCCTGTTCTGTCCGAAAAGGCACTGCCCTTCGCATCAAGGCGAGCGTTCCATCACCTGCACCCACATGTTCGATATCGTCAAGAGCCCCAGGCAATTTCGAACCTCCCACGGATGGGTGGGATTGATGAGCGCCATGTCAAAGTTGCGCAGCAGCTAGGTATGTTCGCTCAGTCACTTGTCAGCATCAAGGCGGGTGGGACGTGCGTACCTCAAACAACACTTTTCCAAGCTCAGTCTGCGCAACAGGCTTTCCCAAGCACTGGAACTGGCCGTAGCCAAAGGTCAAATCATTGGTGCGCGTCATGGCAGCCAGCTTGTCGACATCCGACTCAAACCACCGCTCAGGCCGGAAAGTCTTTGCGTCTGCGCCGTAGACGGTCGTGCTGTGGTGCATGGCGTTCGCCGAGTATCCGACGGAGAGACCACTCGGCAGAAACACCTCTTCGCCATCGACAACGACGGTGTCACCGCCGGGAGGGACATCTCGCGGGAAGGTATTGGTGACGGGGGGCCAGAACCGCAGCCCCTCACGTATCACGGCTTGCAGGTAGGGGAGCTGCTTTGCCTGGGATGAGGTGATGACGCCACCGTCTGTTGGAACCTCGCCGTCTCTCACAGCGTCGTCAATCTCGCGCTGCAGTTTGGCGTGGACACGGGGATTCGTTATAATATGCAGCAGGATGCCACGGATGGCCCCTGCAGTGGTATCGGAGCCTGCAATTATCTGCTCGACGGCCTCGGAGCGCAGTTCATCGCCCGTCAAGCCGTGGCGGATGAACGACGCCAACATGTCGGACCGCTTGTCCGTGGGATTGGCAGCTCGGTCGTCGACGTAGCGGAAGCACGCATCCATCATCCTGCCGAACCCTTTCTTATCCTTGGGCGAGGGCCCGAGGAAGCGGCCAACAAAAGGCATCTGCACGAGCCAGCTGAGCCCCGTGCCGAGGACGGTGTTGGCAATGTACAGACCCTCCCCACTTGACTTGAGGTAGTCGTCGACGTCGGAATCTTGGCGCAGCATACCAAACGTCTTGCCGAGACCTACAGCGCTGATGACGTCGAGGGTGAAGAACTGGACCTTCTGGGCCATATCCATGGGCACGATCCGGCCGTCGGATGAGATGTACTTGCTCCGGATGAGGTTGATGAATTCTTGAACTCGCACGTCGATGGACGTTTCAAGGTCGAGGTTCTCCCTTCCAGAGTACTTCTTCCATTAGCGATTTGCTTGCGACGAGGAGTGAGACGCATACTCCCGGAGCCATCTGTTTTCTCCTCTGTGTGTGCTTCTCATTGTCTGTCTGGCTAAAGACGTTATCCCGTCGATGCTCCCACCGACAAGCCTTGTAGTACCAGTCGGAGCGCTTGTAGCCGGGCTTATTGCACACATGCATCCAGACATCGGGGGAGGACGTGATGAGGACCCTTGGGGCAACTCGCGCAATCGGACCTGTATGACGAAGACTTTAGCAATCTGGCTGCGTGCAAATACTATTGTGCGGCAGATGCTCGCGTTGGACACGACAGAGAAGCTGTCTCGTACCGTATTTCTCGCTGATTTCGGCGTACCACTCGTGGCATCTGTTCTGGAGTATAGCCCTGCTATGGGGCAAGTCGGTGAAGCCAGCCCATGTCGGGCCCGCGAACCTTCTGTATTTCGCGTAGACAATGATCTTGCTGACGATGAAGACACCCACGAGGCCGTAAAGGAGCGGCACAGCGTGCTCATACAATGCAGCTATGATACCCATGGCGATGAGCTTCGAGAAGAAAGAAAGTCGTTAAGCTGGGATAGGGAACGACGCTTTGAAGCTGTTACTTGTGAATAGAACGACGAGGTTTTCAAGCTACAAACAAGCCAGAAGCTGTTGCCACCGGAAAAAGCAAAAGTTGGAACAATAACCCCCACGTCGGCGGCAGCTCCCAGACCGACATTAGGCTACGGGCCCGGACCGAGCAGCGCGGGAGCGGCCGCAGTTCCCGATGGAGATCCCCCCCCTGGCAGCGGCATGCCGGCCGCAACACGCTGCAGCTGCATGACCCGACGTTTACGTATCGCCAACCAGGCCGATTGCCAAATCGAACAGAGCCATTGGTCCGCCAGGCCCAGCCGTGGAGCAGCGCAGATGGAGCTGCCAAGCAGTCGATGTGCAGATTTTCACAAAGCCGGCCGCGATCAGCGTCACAGGCGCTTGTGTAACGCCCACGAGCACGGAGAGGGTTTTCGGCAGCGACGTCATGTCTGCATCGGTTGCCGCGCGTAGCGCCGGCAGCGGCGTCCTCGGACTGGGCGTTTCGTCATTGACTGGCGCTGATGCGACGGACGACCGGGGTTTGGCCTCTGTCGGTAATGACAGGTGATGCCCGAACGTCAGCTGCGGACGAGCGCGAGCGGTTGCGTCGTGGCAAGGCTGGATATGGCTTTGGGTGGAACGCCTTGCTTTGGCTTTGCAGTTAGGCAACTGCTCGCGGTAGTGAATACGTCGTAAACCTGGCTGGACCACGAGAAAACGTGTATGGAAGGAAATCAAAACAAGGCATTTTAAATAGTACGGGCGCTGGCGAGTCATCACTGTTGCTTTGCAACTATTCTCATCCCGCTTCAAAGTGCCCACGGTGCGACAAGTGTGCGTGTAGCACGGCTACGGCTCGACTCTGCAGCATCATGCAATGGTCTAGCTTAGATACTTTATTCGAATACATTCATCAGCCGGTGCATTCGTCAGGAAGACTTGATTGATCTCTTCGTGTAGAGGCCCAGCCTCACCAAGGTACCGCGCCACCACGTGTAACTGAGTCTGCACGACATAAGGAACAGCCATCTATGTGAACGTTTGACGGCCCTTCCGGCGTCTCCTTATGAAGCTTGCGGCTCCAAAGGGAAGATTCTGTATGCAACGGTTGCGTGGCTGTGAAAGTGTTTGCTAATGATGAGGTCGGAGTTTCCGCCTCCAAGTACCAACCCCCCCCCTACACAAAATACAATCTACGCCTGAATCGAGCACATACGACCATAGCCACAGGAGAATTCGGGATCCCGTTTGCTCTCCCCTAGACAAGCCTGTGAGCGGCAGATTAGTAGTTGGGTCGG